>ML685914.1:276888-315487 GCA_007922175.1 Pelusios castaneus | reverse complement strand
TTCTCCCACGAAAGCTCATGCGATTAATAAATCTATGACAATGGGATGACAGGAAAACAAAGTTCCTTCAACAAGAGTGAGACCACTCCCCACCAACCTTCCTCTTCGGAAGACAATCCATGAGCCTGGTCTGCATCTTCTGATTAGAGGTCAAGGAAGCCGAAATGATGAGTCAAGATGAGTTACAATGCTGGCAGGAAGACGATTCCTTTTTTTCAAAGTCTCTTTCTAAGAACCCGAAAAAGAAGTTTAAAATAAGTGGCTTATTTTATCTTCATTATTTGGTCTACCAATCTATGTCCACAAGATAACTTTGTTCCCACATGTCCTTGATTTCACCACAGTCTTTGACAGTTTGGACTCTCTTTAGACTAACTCAATTTTTCTGTCTGGATGTTTTGTGCCTGTCCGTGACATTCATTTATAGGAAACAACTTGATCTGTTTTTCATGGTTAATCATAGTTTACTATGGCATCTTATGAACTTTCACACACTTTTTACAGTTGAGTTTAGGGTTAATGTTAGGGTTAATCCCAATTTGAGACACCTTTGTCTTGAGCTTTCTCTCTGTTGACCTTAACTGGACTTTGGAGTTCTCAATATCTTTGAAAATCAGACCTGTGAGGGTCTGAGGTTGGACTCCTCAAATCTATGGCCACTCTTGAAGGCATTTGTGCACTTCCCACCTGGGGCCATTGCAAAATCTTCCATTTTTGTCTGTTCAGTTGCTTATGACTTTGTTTGCAAATCAGATTTCTACCAGATTTCTTTCACAGCGTTTTTCCTCACTGCTGGCCCATGGCTGGTCTGAAAGTTTGCAGCTGAAAACCTAAGGCCCCGTCCACACTAAAAACTTTGGTTCACACAAATTACATCGGCAGAAAGCCAGCACAACTGCCGTATTGCTTGTGTGTGTGCATACGTCTCATCCATTTTCATACTGTTACTTGTTTAGCAACATAGGAAGGAAAGGGGGGCTGCCCCCCAAGGTGAAAACCCGTGCTGTGGGATCCCCTCCATTTCTGCCTTAAGATAACTTTTAGTTTGCTTTGTCCTACTGGCCACCCAAAGGGAAATAAAGAGGAGTCAGTAATCTGGCCAGTTAGCTTGCAGGCAAACACAGAAGGTGTCCTGCACAGAGCCTGTTTTACTGAAAGAGGAATTACAAACCAGGCCTGTTTTGGAAAGTGACACGGTATCTTCAGCTTTTGTCTTGCAACCCCCTATTACTGCATTATAGAGTCAATACTGAGTCCAGAGAGGAGATTTCTAGCACTTTACCACCCCGTGGTTTGATTATATTCTTAGTGTATGGCCAGGGCAAGCAGAGTTACTGCACTTACCTTTCCTACCCAGGGGGGATCCTCAGTCGGCGTTAGCCACTGGAATTTAAGCCCCATTCATGACAAAACTCACAAAGAGCAACATGTTGCTTGTGCTCAGTATGTCATCAGAAATGACATGCCAATGTGAGTGTCCAGTGCCCCACAGCGTGACATCTATTGCTGCTGTTTTCCTGTTTTGGGCAGATTCTGGTGGGAGAATCCCGGGATTTTCAATTCCCGGCAGCGAGACGCCCTGAGAAGGGTCAACTTGCCACGTATAATCTGTGATAACACCCACATCACTGAAGTCCCTACGAGCATTTTCCAGGGGAACAGATACCCCCAAAACTTTGTGAACTGCAACGGTATACAGAAGCTGGACCTCTCAGCTTGGAGAGCAACGCGTGATGAGGAAGGTAGGTACAGAGAGAATTGGCTGGTTTACACTCAATGGCTTCTGTAGCATGGGGAAGCCGATTTTCAAGCAGGGTACTCGAGGGTGTATGTCTGCATCTGCATATTTCCAAAGGTCTTTAGGGGCTTAAAGATGCAAACAGAGTCCTAGTGGGAATTTCCAAAGCACCTAAACAAATTAAAGTACTTTAACTGCCTTGAAAATCACTGAGTTAGGCACCTAGCTCCCTCAGGCTCTCAGCTGAGCTACATAGCTCCCTTTCTTCAACAGCCTTTCCCAACCCCAGGCCATCTCTTTCCCCGCCAGACAGACCTGCCATGCTGCAGGCTAGAGCTGAAGTTGCTTGGGGGAATGGGGTAGCTCCTCTATACAAATAGCATTTCCTCACACTGGATGGAACCATCAGCACTTCCCCCTTAGGGCAAAGATTTAAGGGGCCCTTCTCTCTAACCCCCAAGGGATTACCTATTCCTTACTAGAGCCCTGTGCGGATACAGATATGTGGATCTGTATCCGATCTGCATCTGCAAGAAATGGTCTGCGGATATTCACGTTGTATCTGCGGATGCGGATACAATGTAGATATCCGCGGATATCCGTGTATTTGCAGGGCTCTAGCCCTATACAGATAAAAAGATGTGGATCTGTATTCGATCTGCATCTGCTAGAAATGGTCTGTGGATATCTGCATTGTATCCGCAGATATAATGCAGTTATCTGTGGATTTGCAGGGCTCTGTTCATTACTGTTTATCTAATGGTTATATTTATAGACAAAACCTGGTCACTTGTTGAAGCTGAGACATTGCGACAACCAGCCAATTATCACATTTCCTGTCCAGTGGATTTGCATGCTTTGGTTCTATTGGCCAAGAGTCTCACTTCCTAAAGGTTCCTTGACCACCCATTGGCTCTGGTGGTGAATCAGAGGGGAGTCCTACTCTGTAGTATTGGCCTTGGGTAATTGGAGAATGATTTCAGCTAGGCAGGGCGAGCACCTCTCACGGAGCACGAGGGCATCGTCTGGCAGATATATTGCCTCTCTCCCCTTCGTCCCATACATTTTCACTCGTCCCTCTGCTCCTGCATAAGCCATCGCAATAAAACACACACCATCTCCTGCCCAGAGAGCGATCCCAGTGTCCTTTTCTGCTTTATGAACACCTGGTTCCTTTCGCCCCACAGAAGAAGCATCCGGTGACTCCATATGATGGAAGCTGAGGTTTCCCTGAAGGTCTGGATTGTGGACGTTGCCGTAAGGGTTCTTCGCCACTTTCAGTCTAAAGCTTTTGCTGCTTGAAGTAGATGGGCATTAACTGTGACCATTTGGCTTGATTTTGTTCAGCATGAGGCCTTTTCCGTGAGACGCAACCAAATTAAAGTGAGCATTTGTTAAAAGACATTCTAGTGCAAAAGAGCAAATGTTCTAAACATCCCACCGCAGCACAGAGAACGGCACTAAAATGTCTTTTCAGGATAACATCCAAAGAATCCATACTCCGACAGGGAGCTGCCCTTTTCTTAAACACACACAAATTGGGCCTAAATCAGCTTTGCCTTCAGAACCATTTCTTTTGGTCAGTTTTTCCATAATTGTAGCGGGGCTCTGCTGGGAGACGGTGTTGTAGGACAGAGTTGCCAGTTCAAGCAGACAAAGGCAGTCCAACTGAGGCACTGGAATTTCTCTGAAATGAACTTCTAAAATCTCTTATTTACTAAAAATCTGCTTTGTCCTCTGAGTTATCATTAGAGCCCTGAAGATCTGCGGGTATCCACTTGAGATCCGTGGGTAGCCGCATCCGCGGCTGCGGATATCCGCAGATCCACTGTTGCGGATTGGAGCTTGGATGCAGATTCTATTTTTATCTGCCCAGGTGGCGATTGCTGCAGAGAGCAATGAGCAAGCAGGGTACAAAAGAAGTGCTTCAGCCAATCTCAGCTCAGCTCTGTTTGCAGTCTGCCAACCAATCAGAGACAGTCACTCATGGGAGCTCATCTTACTGGCTAGTTCTGCCTCTGACTCTAGGAGTTCTAGCAACTCCCTCCTCTCCCCCTTCCCCCCATCCCAGCAGCCAGCCAGATGCTCTGCTTCTATAATAAGAGCAGGAGCCGCTGTGAGGTGGGGGCGATGCAGATGCGGGTGGACATAAAACCCAGCATGCGGATCCTGGATCGGATACAGGCTGACACTGAGTGGATGTGGATCGGATGCGGATGCAAATTGGATCCACATTTTTGTATCAGCTCAGGGCTCAAGTTATTATTACAAATCACTAGCTTTCTTTAAGATAAACAAAAGTTTGCTAATTCTCCAGGAATACATTTGAATGAGACAGTAATGTTTGTCCGCCATATGGTGCCATTTAATTATTGCTAAAAATGCTTCTTATTTGGGTTTTCCTGGAATGGAGACTGAGCAAATTGTCTACATTTAAGAAATAAGACATTAACTCATTAATTCCTAATCTTTTCCTGGACTGTGTAAAAGTCCATGGTAATCACAAAAGAACAAGAATGTGCTATTAGTGTTAGCACAGAGCTTGACAAAATTGGCTCCCAGCTAAATACCAGCAGTTTTATTTTTGGTCACCAGAGGGCGCTTCTCCACTGCATTTCCACAGTGGTGCTAGGAGTCAGGCTACAAACCCTGGTCGCCATGGTGACCTGGTGCTGCCTTTTGTCGAGCCCTGTGTTAGCACCATACAAGAAAGGAAATTGACACAATCGCCCCAGATCTCTTTGCATCCTAAACCTGGGTGATGGGACACATTCTGGTTGAAAGATGAAGACCAATGGAGAGGAGGGATCTCTTAACCATTTGCCCTTTTCCCCTGGCTCCACCCCCATTCTGGCAGCTGAGCTGTATAGAAGCTCTGTTCCACCCTAGGCTTCCCTTAAGCAGGCGGAATCCCCCAGCAACTGGTGCATTGACAATTGGTTATCTCTCTGGGGCAGATTTCACTGGCTTTATAGCTGATTTTCCCAGCTACAGTGTCTTGAATTGTACAAAGCAGTCCTACGTGCAGGTGATTTGGTGCCTCACTATCTAGTACCCAGGCCATATAAACCTGGAAAGCCCATGTGGTGTTTCTCTGGCACTTTAATTTAATCCTCAGTTAATTTAATTAATTCATGCATAAGTGCAAAGAATCTAATGCTGTGTGCTCAGGAGCTGAGCAGTAATTTTTGCTCAGGATGGCCACAGGCCTCATTGCTGATCTTCAGCATTGCACAACAGGGGACTTTTCTGATTTTTGAGTCCTGAAGACTTTCATCCCTGGTGCGCAGAACATGATGTCCTCTCTCAGTGCTGCTTTCCTGTCTCACTGGAACTAGAACTGGCAAAGCTGGAAGAGAAACTCATTCTGTTAGAATTCTGCTGTCATCAGAATTGGCTGATTCTGGGTCTAAGTAAGTAGTGGAAGCACGATCCATCCCATCCCTGGGTAGCAGAAAGCCTCTTTATTACAGCCATGCCAATTACGTGGGAAGCTGGGCACAATAAAAGAAGCAGGGACTCTTCTTTGAAGCTTTGTATGTAAATCAGCTCTTTCACTTTTCTTAGGGCAGGTCTTCCCTGCAAATTTGTCGCCGTCAGATCGATCTTCTGAATCGACTTATCAGGTCTGTGAAGACCGCTCAGTCGATCAGGAAGCCAATCTCGAAAGGCCACCCTGGCAAAAGGAGTGGTGCTGAGTTGACGGGGGCATTTCCCTTCGACTCAGGGCACTGAAGACACCGTGGTGAAGTAGGCGGTAGGAGGGAGATACGCAAGTGTATCTTTGTGTAGCTCCCTTTTCTGGCCACCAAAATCCCACCACGGTGTAGGCCAGCCCTGAGAGTGGCAGTGAGGTCATACCTGAAACAGTTAATTAATTTTAAGGCTAAAGGGACGTGAGGGGTCCTCTAGTCTAACCTTCTGCAGAACACAGGCTAGAGAACTTCCCGGAATTAATTCCTGTTTGAACTAGAGCAGGTCAAATAGTCTCATTCCACGCCCATCCCTCAGGTGGGAGGCCATCAACCCACTCCTTCCTCCCTCCCGTAACGTGCCTTTCATTGCTATGACTGCTGTATACCCACTGTTAATGTAACGCATCGCCCAATAAAATGCCTTGTGGAGCAGAGCCTGCCTTTCCTTTCCGCACAGCCTTAATCCTGCCCTGACAGAGAGGCACATTCACCACTGTCAAATCGATCTTTCCAGCTTGACAGAGCGGTCAGTTAAGACTCGCTAAGTTGATCCGGAAATCGACTTAATAAAACCACCCCCTCAAGTGGCGTGGTGCTGTGTCGATGGGAGCGCATTTCTCCTTGGTACAGCGCAATGAAAACATCATGCCAAAAGGGAGTTGGGAAGTTGACAGGAGTTACCCAAGCTATTCCGCGTAGTTTGTGCATCTCCCACGACTGCTGCTGAATTTTGCTGCCAGTGTAGACCTGGCCCCAGATGAGAACCCTGACCGGCAGGCTACAGAATCAGGCTCTTTGGTTCAATAAATATGTAATTTTAAAAATATAAAATGGAACAGCTCCAATAGGAAAGAGACTGACTCTATAGCCTGGGGTTAGAGCACTTACCTGCAACAGGGAAGCCCCAAGTCCTTGGTCCCAAGCAGGCTATTCTGGGGTTGGGTCTCTCGCCAGAAATTCCTTCCTGGACCTGAGAAACCTTCCTACAGAAAGTGAGTCAAACCTAGAGGTTTCCATGAAACATGCAGATTGACAGGAAAAGGTTCTCTAGACTTTTTTCAATCAGCTGTATTGGTAGCCATTGAAGTCCAAATCTGGACTATGAAACGGCTGCTAAAAACAGCAGTGATTACAAAGTTGACTGTATTCAAATTCCAAAGGGGTAGCCGTGTTAGTCTATTGCAGAAAAACAACAGAGTCCTGTGGCACGTTTAAAGACTAACAGATTTATTTATCGCATGAGCTTTCGTGGGAGAAAATCATACTTCATCAGATGCTTTGAAGAAGTTCAACCTCCGGCTTTCCCACAATCCTGTTCTTGTTTTCATACCAATCCCCTGGAGGCCAGAAAGGAAGAGAGAAAGGCAGAGCTGGTCCCAGAAACCTGTGCACTGTAACACTTACTCTGGGGATTGCAAGTGGGAGGATACTGTGGAAGTCAGGGCCATGTAAGTGCCTGGACAGAACAGTAACAGGGTAGCAGAAATATCATCCCAGCAGTGAGGTCTAGGCAGGTGGGGAAAAGCATACCAAGGGGAACAGAGGAAACCCAGTTCTTGGGAGACCAGACCACTGCAGTCCTGCACTGGCCCCAAGAAGGGGGCCTAATGGGGCCTTCCCATTTCCAGAGTGGATGAGTCTGTGTCTCTTGAGCTAACAGATCTGTACAGAACTGCCAGAATATGATTCCCAAACGTCCACACTCAGGGATCTCACGGGTGTAAATGTAAAGCCTCCCCGTCTTCTGTGCAGCTGGATCGAGCCTATAGTCTATGAGCAGGGCGGGTGAAGGCAGGATCATTGGTACCAGGGCCAGGCAGTGACAGAGCTGTAGGGATGAGAGAATCAATGGGCTTGTGTTCACCAGGAAGCCAGAGTGTGACCGAGCAGGGCCCTGGACAAGCTGCATTAATTATAATGTTAAACCCAACTTGGCAGAGGCCGTATTTGACAGCGCGTTGGTTAACATTACTCCGCCAAGGGGTGCTAACATGCCTTCATGTTCTAGTGAAGACCTGCCCAGTGAGCGAGCAGGAGTCTCTGGGGGAGTGGAGAAGATCAGGGTGAGGGGATGGAGAGGAAGGACCTGTTCAAGGAAAGTTGAGTGTCTTTGGGTACGTCTACATTGGAGGCTCTGTTAAATCGACCTAAAGTTGACCTTGTTAGAGAGTCTGCAGCCCTTCGTCCACTCTAGTGGGTGCTAGGTCGACGGAGGAGTGGCCAGGAACTCTGCGAGGGGGCCTGGAGGCCAATTAGGTCGACTTAAGGGTTCTTCCCATCTCCACCGACTTAATAAGGTCGATCTAAGCTTTAGGTCAACCTTAAGGTGTGGTGTTAAGTCAACTCAAGGAAGCGCTTAAGTCAACTTAAGTGCCAGTGTGGACGTGGCGTTCTGTAGGTCGGCTTAACCGTCCTCAAGTCGACCTAAGGTTCCAATGCAGACGTACCCTTTGGGATTAGGGTTAATTTGGGCAGGGAAGGCTGGGGAGGAGGATTCGCCACACCGGCCCAGTTGTGAGTGTTTCCCTGGGCACGGGGTCCGTTCTGTACCTCTCACCACCCTTGTTCCTCATTGTCTCCAGGGTGACAAGTCGAGACGGTCAATCTCGCTGCAGTTCACAAAGTCCTCAGGGTAGCGGTTGATCTTGAACGTGTCCCTGGGCACCTCTCTAATGTGAGTGTTATCACAGAGAACTCGGGCCAGTGAGCTGCTGCTCAGGGCCCGGCGCTGCTGCAGAGTGAAGACCCCGGGGTTCTCCCACCAGAACCTGCAAGAAGCAGAAAAGCAGCAGAGTTACAGTCTGTGGCTGTCCTTCTTGGGGGTGAATTTAGTCAGTGGCTAAAAGTCAATGGCTAAAAAGTTTCTGTGGGAATCATAGATGGTCCCTGGCCATGCTGTGAAATAAAGGCCTCAGACCCATTCTGGTACTGGATGTACACCAGAGGGATTGTACAAGCCTGTGAACTCTGCAATTCTGAGACTCTGAAACGGGGATGTCTAGGAGCTGCCTCTCAGCTGGGAGCCTGGGGTAGGGGCAAGCAGATTCTCAGCTGGCCAATCTCCCCCATGATCCGTGAGGGCGGGCGAATCCTGGGCATGCCCGTGGAGGCCTGTCTGGGGCCGCAGTGGTATACCTGCTGTTCTAGGGCTCGGCTGAGGAGATGGGGAACGGGACACTCCCTCAACTCTCAGGTGGAGGGACAGGAATGGATCTCTCCCCCAGGAAGGCTATGGCAGAGGAGACAAGGGTGGGAGGAGGAAGCTGGCCCAGCTGAGGTCCGTTAGACACCTCTGTTTTTTTACGTTTAAGGAGGTGTTTCACCTTTCTTCCCTCTACAATCTATCCTCCCATCTGCGAGTGGAGCTGCTGGCCACATAAGGGTCAATTAACTGCCCCTTACAGAGGAGCATCCCTTTAATAATTTTCATTTAATAAATACAACTCTGGTATGCAGGGCTGAATGTAAGGGCCCTGGGCTGCACACCATTGTGGGCCCCTGCCCTCCTCCACCATGGGACCCCCCACCACAACACCCTGCAGGATCTCTGTAGCCTTCCCACCCTGGCTCTGGTCTGCCCCTGGCTGGGGGGGCGGGGTTGGCTGGCCTGCAATGTGGCCTCCAGTGCAGCCCCCCAGGGCCATGGGTCTTGGAAGGCTGGGCTGGCCCGCCCTGCCCCTGGGGGTGACCAGCTGGTCCAGGGGAGGGGTGGGAGCACCGAGCCTAGCTCTGCCCCCCAGTTCTGGCAAAGCAGGGGTACTCCCCCAAGCCCTCCTGGTGCAGAGCAGGTGGCAGGTGTGGCTGGATCAGGCAGAGGCCATATGGGCTGGAGCCTGGGGACCCCCTTTAGACTGGGGCTTCAGCTCCAATAGCCCTGCCATTAATCTGGCCCTGCCGGTATGGAGTTCTGGAGCCTGTAGCACCAAAGAAGCCCATCAGCGAGGAAAAGGTACAGCACGGCACTAACCGCCATTTGATCTTTTGTAAATAAAATTTCGTTTCCCAGCACCTTACCTGTCCCCATCTCGCAATTTCCTGAACTGCAATCCAATGATGCAAGCCAGGAGAGGCCCCACTCGGCCATTGGGAACAAACGGCTCTGCGAGGGCCCCGATCCAGATGTCGATATTGTCTGGGGTCCCATACAGGTCTATGAATTTCCTGGCCAGCTCCTGATTGCTCAGCACTGCAGAGAGTTCCTCTACATTACGAGGCTGTGAGAGCCCACAAAACCGTCTCCAGGCATTATATCCTGCGGAACCGGAGCAGAGCAGTCAGCACCGCTGTCTCCCTCCCATCTCCCCGTTCGCAGCCCGTTCTCCATGTGCTGCCAGCTTTCATAGCTGATGCAGCAAACCCAGAGGTGCTGAGGTTATGAACAGCCAGGCCTAGAGACGCCAGGTCTGAGCCCTGCCAAGCCTGGAGAAACTAAGCAGTGAGCAGTCCTGAACTCTGCAAGACACGGGCGAGTAAAGGCTGGGTGGAAATTAAATCCTTCGTTCAAGCTTGTAACCTGGACGTCATCTTTGACGCAGACTTCTTTCTAGTCCTCTTAGCTGGGCTACATCTAAGTCTTGCAGAACATTTCTACTTCTGCAGGGATAATTCTTCTGGCCCATAATGTTAACCACTCCATTCCTCTCCTTTGACTCCTCCACTGGCTAACACGTCTTGAATGCACCAAATGTAAAGGATCGTGGGCATTTTACTGAAACTTAGCTGGGGTTCTGGGGAGAGGCCAATGTTCCAGGTCAGCCTGACTGACAGGGTGGGGGGTGCAATGAGGGAGTCAGGAGGTCCTGTCCTATGTGTGAGCTGTAGCTGGATGGGCCAAGCTAAGGAGGGAGCCGCACCCTCAGCTGGAGCCAGAGGAGCAGCCCAGGGTGCTGAGATGGAGGCAGAGTGGGGCCATCTGGAGCTTAGTGCAGGAAGTGGCTGGGCAGAGCCAAAGGGACCCTATACAGGGAGACCCATCAGCCCAGAGGTGGTGCTGGGTGGACTGGAAGGGTCTGTGACCTTGAGTGGAGGATGCTGGGGAGAAGGGCCCAGCTCCAGTTCCTGGAGAGTGTGGCCACTGCCAGAGCCTGTGTGCAACCTGTGGCATCCCTACAGTGCAGCCAGAGTGGGACGTGAGGACCCCAGAGATGCTGTGTGGGGTCCTTGGTGTTTGCCTTTCACCTCTCCCATTTTCCTTTGGTTTTTAAACTTGGTCACTGTTCAATAAATTATCCTTGCTTTGAGCTGTAGGCATCGATCAGTGGGTCAGAGAATCACCCAGTGTGGGGATAGCATGCGGAGTGGGGATCCCCCAGCCAAGTGACTGTGACTAGGTTCCCCCCCAGGAATCCTGGGCCCGCCTGGTTGGGGTTATGAGGACCCTGCCACACAGGAGCGTGGGAAGGGAGCCACAAGGTCAGGCCGGGCTCTGGGACTGGACTGAGATCCTCTCTCTAACCTGGGAGTTCCCAACCTTCTGCAGGTCACGACACGGTGGCATATCACAACCCTACGGGTGCGTCTACACTTACAAATTATGTCGACTTTAGGAGGCTTAAGTCGACTTAATTTACTCCACATCTATACTGGCCTTTCCTTAATTCAACTAAAGCTGCTCCTTAAATCGAATTAAGGAAAAGTTAGTTTGAATTAACACCTCGTTTTAATTTGAACTAGCACTTCAGTCAACTTTATTAAGTTGAATTAAGCCAATGGAGACGTGGAGTAGTGCCTAGGTGGACCTTTTAAAGTCGACTTAAAACGTTAAGTTGACTTAATAAGGTAGAAAAGGGGCCACGTCTACATTTGAAGAGTTAGGTCGACTTTTGTTAAGTCAATTTAAGGTCCACCTTTACTCAACTTAAAGTCGACCTAACTTTTCCTAGTTTAGACATAGCCTACAGGACACACCAGCCCACCCCCCACAGGTCAAATCCAGCCATCTCTCCAGCTCTCTGTGACACATTAGCACTGTGTGGCGACATAGTCATGTGTCCCGACACAGTGGTTGAGAACCGTTGCAACTAGCCAATTCCACCAGGGTAGTGTATGAGCCAGGGAAGTTCTCTAATATTGGGACCATTCCCCCATTTCCACAGACATAAGCTGCTTGGGTTCACTTTCAAGCTCCTATCCTCAACCTACCTGTCACCTCTGCACCGTCTAGGTGTCAGCTCCTACCTCACTAGCCAATGGCGGCCTCCGTTGCCGCTTGTTAAATCTTCAAACTGGCACCTTGGTGTGTTCTCCTGTGGGGAGCTCCCCGTAAACATTCGCAAAGCTATCTCATTATCCTCCTTCAAACCCTCCCCTGTGGGATGCCTACAACGCTGTCTAGAAAAAGCCTAGCACGTTGTGAGAGGGACTGCAAACGATATTACTGCTTGTGGGACGCAGTCTTGTGCGTACTCACCTGGGAGACCATGATCTCTTCCTCGCTGCAGGTTTAAGGCTGGGAGATCCAATCCAATTACTTCTGTCTGTTCAAAAAGCCGCTCCTGGAGTTCCTCAACCACCATCTGATTCTGTTTCATCAGTTTTGCATGGACAACCAGCATGCCACGGAGAAGTGGGTCGATGCCACCTGCAGTAAAAGTCAATGCCAGAAAGAAACAGAAGAGTGTCATAAATTCCACCTTGCAGGCTACATTTTGTGCAACAGAAGGTTACCCCAATGCTCGCTGTGCTCCTCAAGGGTCACCTGATGCCTCCCAGGGTTTCCCAGGTGCCCCTCAGTCTCTGTGGCTATGTCTACACTAGGAAAAGTTAGGTTGACTTTGTTAAGTCGACTTAGTGGACTTAAAATAGACCTTATTAAGTCGATTTAAAGTGGTGTCCAGGGACGTGGACTAAGGCCAGTTTGTTAAGTCGACCTAACTGTCCTGTCCACACTGGGCTTAGGTCGACCTAAAGAAGGGTTAGGTCCACCTAAGTAGCCTTAAGTCCACCTAATGGGTGGTTCTTATTAAGTCGACTTAACTTCTTCTCCAAACTGTTAGCGAACCAACGAGAAGGGATGCCATCTTAGATTTGTGATTAGTGAGTAGTAAGGATCTCATAGAGGAGCTGGTTGTAGGGGACAACCTAGGTTCGAGTGACCAAGAGCTAATTCAGTTCAAACTAAACGGAAGGATAAATAAAAATAAATCTGTGACTAGGGTCTTTGACTTAAAGGGCAAACTTTAGAAAATTAAGGGAATTAGGGCAGTGGACTGGACTGAGGAACTCATGAATGCAAAGGTGGAAGAGGCTTGGAATCACTTCAGGTCAAAGTTGCAGGAACTATCTGAAGCCTACATTCTGACGAAGGGGAAAAAAAAACCTCACAGGCAAGAGTGGTAGACATGTTTAAGTACATTGCTGAATCAGGGCCTAAAACTCGTTTCATCTGATCATTTGTTTCTATGTCTCAGGATGTGTTTTCAGTTCATAAATCATTTCCTCAATTCCAGCAAATAAGCAGTTTTCACCAAAGTGCCATTCTCTGACCATAGGGATACTTCTTGTAGCTGTTTTATATACATGGACTGCAAGACCATTTTTATATACAGGTTTTCCAGGAAATGCTTAAGTCGACTTAAGGAAAGCCCAGTGTGGACATGGAGTAGTTTAGGTCGACTTAAGCCTCCTTAAGTCAACCTAACTTGTAAGTGTAGACGCACCCTAACTTAATACCTTCCAGGTGAATTAGATTAAGATAGCGAGATCCCTATTGAGCTTCACAGATCCTTGGCTCTTCTCATGTCCCTGGCTCTGAGCAGCGCTAGCTCTCGAAGGTGTGGAGAAGGGGATTGTTGTAAATGTCGGTCTGGAAAACCTGTATAAAAAAAGGTCTTGCAGATGGAACGAGTTTTAGGCCCTGATTCAGCAACGTACTTAAGGATGTGCTCAAGTGCCAGCAAACTCATCTGCCCAAATATATTGCTGAATCTCTGCCTGCCATGAAAGCAGGACTGCAGGCAGGACCTGGCAAAGCACGCTTACCTTCCATGACCACCCTCCAGGAAGCACTGAATGTGAGGTGAAGCGGAACACGGAAATTTGGACCCAAGGGCTGGAAATGATCATCTAAACGGGTCACAAAAGGCTGTACTGCACCATGACCAAACCGGAACGCCAGGGAGAAAACGTTTGACACGGTGGGATCCACAGACTCATCATAGCCCCCATAACATGGTAATTGCTTTTCAGTCTCATCTCCAAGCAGAAGGGGCAGGTAGTCTCTGTACGTTATTACCTGGAAGGGAATACAGACTGAGTTACGGCTCATACGCACGCCTTCTAAAGGAAAAAACAATTACTTGCTAATGATATCAGTAGGGCTGGTCAAAAGTTCCGAGCATACAGTCATATATAATCTTCAGTTAATCCAACTGTATCATAGAAACTATGGATAGAAATTCTATGCTTGAATAATAACATTAGCCCTCTACCATGATGGTGACTGTGAAATGTTCAGGGAGATTAGAATGGCTGGAAAAATAGAAAACTCCATAATTATGGGGGATTGCAACTATTTTCATATTGACTGGTACATGTTACCACAGGACAGAATGCAGAGATAAAGTTTTCGGCAACCCTCAGTGATTGCTTCTTGGAACAGACAGTGCTGGAACCCAACGAGGGAAGAGCAATTCTTGATTTAGTCCTAAGTGGAGTACGGGATCTGGTTCAAGAGGTGAACATGGCTGAACCGGTTCAGTAACAGTGACAATAATGTCATTAAATTTAACATCAGTGTGTGAGAGAAAATACCAAAGAAGTTTGCCATAGCTGTATTTAATGGGAACAACACAAAAAGGAGGAAACTAGTTAAATGGAAGTTAAAAGGAACAGTTATGGAAGTGAAATGCTTGCAAACTCTATGGAAACTTTTGAAAAACATAATAGAGGCTCAAATTAAAGGTATACTCCAAGTTTACTCCAAGGACTAAAAAAATATCACCCTGGGTAAACAGAGTAAAAGAGGCAGGTAGAGGCAAAAAGTCATTCTTTAAAAATCGCAAGTCAAAACCTACAGAGGAAAATTTTAAAAGAGCATAAACTCTGACAAGTGTAAAAGTATAATTCGACTGGCTCAAAGAGAATTTGAAAGGCAACTAGCAGAGGACCCAAAAACTATCAGCAAAAAGTTTTAAGTACATCAGAAGCAGGGAGCCTGCCAAACAATCTGTAGAGCCACAGGATGATCAAAATGCTAAAGGACCATTCAAAGAACACAAGGCTACTCATAGATTTTAAGGTCCGAAGGGACCAGTATGATCATCTAGTCTGACCTCCTGCAAAATGCAGGCCTCAAGACCTCACCCACCCACTCCAGGAATAGGCCACCAACCTATGACGGAGTTATTTACCTCCTTAAATCATGATTTAAGGACTTTAAGATACAGAGAATTCACCAGTAGGTGAACCATGCCCTGTGCTACAGAGGAAGGCGAAAAACCCTAGAGCCCAGGCCAATCAGCCCTGGGGGAAAATTCCTTCCCGACCCCAAATATGGCCATCAGTTAAACCCTGAGCACGTGGGCAAGTCTCAACAGCCAGTTACCCAAGAAACAATTCTCTGTAATAACTCAGAACCCACCCCATGTACTCTCCCCTCTTAGGCCACTTGTAAATCCACCACATGTAGCCAAAGATCAGTCAATTTCCAAAATAGGGTAATCATACCATCCCCTCCATAAATTTATCAAGCTCAGTTTTGAAATCAGTTACAGTTTTTGCCCCCACAGCTCCCCTTGGAAGGCTATTTCAGAACATTACTCCTCTAATGGTTAGAAACCTGCGTCCAATTTCAAGCCTAAATTTCTTGATGGACAGTTTATAACCATTTGTTCTGGTGTCCACATTGGTGCTGGACTCAAATAATTCCTCTCCTTCCCTGATATTAATCCCTCTGATGTATTTATAGAGAGAAATCATATCCCCCCTCAACCTTCTTTTGGTTAGGCGAAACAAGCCAAGCTTCTTGAGTCTCCACTCATAGGGCAGGTTTTCCACTCCACAGACCATCCTTGTAGCCCTTCTCTACACCTGTTCCAATTTGAATTCATCCTTTTTAAACATGGGGGACCAGAACTGCACACAATATTCCAGATGGAATATTCTGGAATACTGTGGAGAAACTAAATGAATTCTTTGCATCAGTCTTCAAGGCAGAGGATGAGGGAGATTCCTGTACCTGAGCCTTTTTTCAGTGACAAATCTAAGGAATTATTCCAGTTTGAGGTGTCAGTAGAGGTATTGGAACAAATTGATAAATTAAACAGTAATAAATCACCAGAACTAGATAGTATTCAACTGAAAGCTATGAAGGAACTCAAATATAAAATTATGGAATTACTAACTGAGATATGTAAATTACCAGCTTTGGTACTAGGTGACTGCAGAATAGCCAACGTGATGCCATTTTTAAAAAGGCTTCAGAGGTGATCCTGGCAATTACAGGCTAATAAGTCTATTTTCAGTACCAGGAAAATTGGTTAAAACTATAGTGAAGAAGAGAATTATCAGACACAGGTGAACATGATTTGTTAGGGAAAAATCAACACAGCTTTTGTAAAGCAAAATCATGCCTCACCAATCTATTAGAATTCTTTGAGGTCAATAAACATGTGAAGAAGGGTAATCCAGAGGATATAATGGACTGGAACTTAAAGAAAACCTTTGACAATATCCCTGACCAAAGACTCTTGAGCAATATAAGCAGTCATGAGATAAGAGGGAGGGTCATCTCATGGATCAGTAATTGGTTAAAAGACAGGAAACAAAAGGTAGGAATAAATGTTCAATTTACAGAATGGAGAGAGGTAAATAGTGGTGCCCTTCAGGGATCTCACCTGGGACCAGTACTGTTCACATATTCATAAATGATCTCGAAAAAGGGGTAAATAGTGAGGGGAGTAAACCACATTTACTCAAGATAGTTTACTGCAAAGCAGAATGAAGAGATCTCACAAAACTGAGTGACTGGGCAACAAAAATGACAGATGGAATTGTTGAAAGTGCAAAGAAATGCCCATTGGAAAATACAATCCCAACAATGCACGAAACATGTTGGTGTTACTACCGTACAAGTATATAATTTCAATTTGCACAAGTATTTAGGTCTGTGTATCTGCCTGAGATGATATTCTGGGCCTGCTTTTGGGGCCTACCTGCCTGAAAGCTAAAATTGCTGATGTAAGCAAAGAACAAAGACAGTGTGTGTTCATTTTGCTTACACACAATTAAGTTTCAGGTTTTCAGTCATCACCTTTCTTGGACAGAGACCCACGTTGCTTTCCCTCCTGATTCGGCTTTTAACACTGCACCGCTTTCTTCCACCCACTGTTCTATCCCCACTAAGCCAGTCTGCCTAAGGGCCAGCGCCTGGGCTGTGCTTTCTCTCCAAGGGGAGTGCCCATCATGAATCAGTATTTACAAGTGACCCCCAAGTCTTTCTCAGCAGAGTACATTTATGCTTAGGATAAAAGCATCAAAGAGTATTAAAAAACCATATGGTAATAAAACATACCAGAAACCGCTCAACTCCTATATGGGATGTCTACTATATTAATGTCTCTTCCAACTCTTCAGCAGCGGTTAGGGCCCCTAAGAACTTTAGGGGTTGGTCTTGGGACCAATCTTATTTAACCTTTTTATTACTGGCCTTGGCACCAAAAGTGGGAAGGTGCTAATGAAGTTTGCGGATGACACCAAGTTGGGAGGTGTCGCCAATACAGAGAAGGATCAGGATACCATACAGGAAGATCTGGATGATCTTGTAAACTGGAGTATCAGGAATAGGATGAAAGTTAATAGTGGAAAGTGCAGAGTCATGCATTTAGGGACTAAACAGGAATTTTTGCTATGAGCTGGGGACGCATCAGTTGTAACTGATGGATTATTGGATGACGGTGAGTCGCCAATGTGCTGTAGCCATGAAGAAAGCTAATGTGGTTGTAGGAGGCATCAGGCAAGATACGGAAGTGTGAGTGCTGTTATACAAGGCACTGGTGAGACCCCATCTGGAATATTATGTACAGTTCTGGTCCCCCATGTTTAAGAAAGATGAAGTCAAATTGGAACAGGTGCAGAGAAGGGCCACAAGGATGATCTGCCCTATGAGAGGAGACTTAAGGAGCTTGGCTTGTTTAGCCTAACCGAAAGAAGGTTGAGGGGAGATATGATTGCTCTCCATAAATACATCAGAGAAATTGCAGCGAGGGAGAGGAATTATTGCAGTTCAGCACCAATGTGGACACCAGAACAAATGGATATAAACTGGCCATCAGGAAGTCTAGACTTGAAATTAGAGGCAGGTTTCTATCTGTCAGAGGAGTAAAGCGCTGGAATAGTCTTCCAAGTGGAGCAGTGGGGCCAAAAAAACCTAGCTGGCTTCAAAACTGAGCTTGATAAATTTATGGAGGGGATGGAATGATGGGACGGCCGAGTTTGGCAATTGACTAATCTTTCACTACTGATGGTGGATGTGTCAATGGCCTGAGATGGGATGTTTGAGGGTCTGAGTTATTACAGAGAGTTCTTTCTTGGGTGTCTGGCTGGTGAGACCTGCCCAGATGTTCAGGGTTTAATTGATCGCCCTATTTGGCTCTGGGAAGGAATTTCCCCCAGGGCAGACTAGCGAGGGCTCTGGGGTTTTTCACCTTCCTCTGTAGTGTGGGGCACGGCTCACTTGCTGGTGGATTCTCTATACCTTAAAGGTCTTTAAACCATGATTTAAGGACTGTAATAACTCAGTCATAGATTATAGGAGTGGGTGGGTCAGATTCTGTGGCTGGCATTGTCAGACTAGATGATCATATGGTCCCTTCTGACCATAGAGTCTGAGTCTGTTTACACTCAGCCTTCATATATCCCAAGTTCTTTCCTTGTCTCTGGAAAACCCATTTTGACCCAAGATATGTAAATCACCTTGTAGCTGGGAGGTGTGGGTCTCAGAGATTGGCATTGAGGGAGGGCCAACCACCCCTAGTGGGGGGGGAACCCAGAAGTTCACACCTACCAGACTGGAAGCAGGACGGAGTGGGCGGGACAGAGACCAGAACCATAAGTGGCAGGCCTGGTACCTCAGCTGAGGAAGGGAGACACCTCCCACCTGTGGTCGGCCCCTGAGGCCACCAGAGATGCCTGCCAGTCCAGCCATGATCCGGAGCTACCAGAAGCTCTGGAGATTCCCTACGGTGAGGAACTACTGGGCTTACCAGTACTGGCGAGGCGGCAGATGACCCTGGGTCACAGGTGCCCCTTGGGGTGGGGTAGGAAGTACCCCAGGGATAGCCGAACACCATCTGGCTGTGCTCCCACTGGAGCCCCACCAACCCAGGGGTGAAACCTTCCACCTCTGGTTGGGCCCTGAGCCTGCATCCCCGCTCCCCTCTGCCACGACACCCCTGGAGCGGCAGATATTCCCACTGGGTCAGGAGAGCTGGTTTCCTGCTCCTCCCTGGAGCTAGAGATACAAGACTGTTTGTTCCCCTGCCTATGGTTTGGGGGCCCATGGCTTTGGGATGCCCTGCTTGACCGAGGAGTCCCGAGAACTTCTAATCTCTTCAGCGGTGTGCTAAGGGGGAGCAGGGGGTCAGGGCCTGGGCTCTAGCCTCTGTGGCGGTGGCAGGCTGGCCCTTCACAATGCACAGGGAGAGCAGGATACAGGGGGCTCTGAGGGGTGAGGCTGCCCCATCTGAGCTGGTGCCGGTCTGCACTGGAAGAAGCAGACCCTGTGTGTGGGTCTGTGTGCGAGATCTTCCCCCCAGAGGTACAGGCCTTGGGGTCAGCATTGTCTTGTGGGAGCCAGGGACCTCTTCTGTTCTGCGTGGGGTAGGGCGTGCAACAGGGCAGGGGGAAATGCAGGGTTAGCCACTGGAAACCCACGGTACACCCCTGACTCTCCCGTCTACCTGAAATCTCCCCGCAGGACGTAGAGGTGTGGACTCCCTCGGAGAGAGACACCTCCCCCCCCCCCCCACGCCTAAGCTTGCCTACACACCCCAAAAGGTTGTCTTAGCAACTTACTTGTTTGTCATTCCTGGAGGAGTTTGCTAACCCCCCTAGAGCAGAACACAATCATACAGGAGCCACTACTGGAGGGAATACACTGGGACCCAAAGATGCTCCCGATGTCTGTCACAGTAATTATTTACATCTGGACAAGGCAGAGGGGCATGAGGCAGAGGGGAATTGGAGCACGGAGGGGGCCTAAAATGTTTAGCCCTGCAGGTCCCTGCACAGAAAGATGGTGCACGGACGGAGTGGTACAAGGACGGTAGGAACAGGAAGTCTGGAGGGACAAATCACGTCTAAATCTGAGCAAGAAATGTATCAATCAACTAATGAATGACTGCCAAAATATTGAATCTGGTACCTGGGTCATGGCGCCTAGGATTTTCCGGGCCTCCTGGTAGAGCATCTCCCCATCCCACTGCGGATTTAATCTCTTCAACTCTGTAGCCAAGCGATTGTGTTCCCGCACAAAGAGCGTGTGCAGAGCTGTGAGTCCCAGATTTTCAGTTACTCGTGCATCACCTAAAATATAAAACCACAGTATAATTCTATTTCATTCAGCCGAGGAGCTCTTATTTGCCGTCTGAGACTCTTGCATCGTGAGGTGGGCTGGGAGCAGTTAACTGCAGGCACAGCTGGGCGTGGTGTCTAGTTAAGGTGGCTAAACACTGCCATGAGACGACCCTGTTTTAGTTCTTATCAGTTTTGCAAACTTTAACCATTCACCTGGTATTTCCCATGCCAGGCGTCTTCCCCAGGCTAGCTGCTTTCCTGAAAATTTCAGAAAAATCAGTTCAGCCGTTTCTGAGAATGGGGCGAGGGAATTAAAGTTGTTCTGCTACCGTTAAAATTGCTCAAGATCTGTAGCCCCTTGGCAGCGGGGACTAGAATTTTGGCTGCGGGGGGGGCTGGTTCTAGTGTAAAGGATGTACTTTTGCTATTCCCATGGAAACCACCCACATTTGGCCCAGCTTTAAACCTCTGAAAATGCTCAGTTCACACATGTTCAGAGGAGACGTGTCAGAGATTCCATCCCCTCCCTTTGTGACTGCACCGCACATGCAGGTTCCCACAGAGCAACTAGTGCCAAGCAGGATTTTTCCCTGCAATTAATTCTCCTGGCTGCTAGAGGGCTCAGTGGTGCTCAGTGATACTGCAGGGAGCAGCCAATCAGAGCCCAGCAGGCCCATATATAAGGAACTGCTAAACAGAGCAGATCACTTGCTGGCTGGAGCAAGCATGGTGCTCCTGGCTGATGACTGGGACCCAAGCAGGACTTCAGCACAGAGATCGGTGACGCTGAAGGTCTGGAATTCAGCAGGGAAGTGGCCCAGGAAGACACAGCAGTGAGCAGCTAAAATGCAGCAACAAATGGCTGCTTCTTATAAAGGTCTGTGAGTTGGGGATCAGAGTAGTGGATGGGCCTAGCCCCCCCCCCTCCTCCCAGCAGCCACAGCCAGAAAAGGGAGTTTAACCAGGCCCAGAGCAGGGGGCAGATCACCCTGGAGAGAGTCCACATTTAATTGAACTTTGTAACCTCCCCTGGAAGGAGATCAAACCAAACTCATGGCTCAGCTGGAGACCAGAGTAACGAGAACGGGAGCCCAGTGGGCACTGCTCTGTAACAAAGCAGGGATCATCGACAGCTAGCCTGGGGGCTGAAGATATATCGGGTACTGTGACAGGCCCCGTTAAACTGACCGAGAGCCGGGGGCAGGCTAACGATACCAGAGTGTGCAGTGGGAAACACTAATGGACTAGAACTGAGCCCAGGGAGAGGGCTACAGCCAGATGGAACAAAAGGCGCCGTGATCGGCCCATGGGACTTGTCTCCTGGAAGGGGCCTGTTTTCTTTGTGCACCTATAGACTGTGACTCAGTCGCAGGGCTGGGCCACTGAAGCCTGCCTGCGAAGATTAATTGCCAAGCAGGGCGAAAGAGTGCAGGCGCAGACACACCTGGGTGATGCGCTCATAGGAGGCGAGTTGACCCGCCCCTCTGGGCTATGCCTTGGTCCATCGATGTCAGACCCAGGAGATTAGAGACAAGGTAATTGAGGTAATAGCTCTTAATGGACCAACTTCTGTTGGAGAGAGACACTTTTGAGCCACACAGAGCTCTCCCTCAGGTCTGGAAAGGTATTCTGAGTGTCACAGCTAAATGCATGGCGGAACAGATTGTTTAGTAAGAGTAATTTCCCTGAAATGGTCCCTTCAAATATGTTCTGACTACAGGCCAACGTCAATGCACCACAATAAAATTATATTTGTCTCAGGCACTATGTTTTTCTACAGCTCACTTCAGAAAATTAATTGTGTTCCAGACATGACTTACCTGCTTTAAAACAGGGGATATTCATGCTCTTGTTTGTGAATAAACAGAGGCTTTGGGAATTGTTCTCAAAGGGCAGTAATCCCAACGTGGCATCAGTGAAGTTCTGGTTCAGAGCCATCAAACCCAGCTCGTTTGTCTGATTCCTGAGGCTCCTCGCTAAAGGCTCTTCACTGCCATACACCATGCTGGCATCCATGAAGGAGGTGAGTGCATTGATCTGCTCTCGTGTAAAGGTTTGGGTATTGCACACTGGAGCTGTGCGGATGAATGGCATGCAAGTATTTGGGCTCTGAATTCGTGGATCATCAGGGGGAATCTGTGGAGAACAAAAGAGAAAATTACTCCCAAATAAAGTGCTGATCAGGGCTGGATATTTATTTATTTTTAATAATTCACTGGTTCCATAGGAATTATTCTAGGGAAGATCTATGGCCTGTGTTATAGAGGAGGTCAGACAAGCTGATCACATTTCCCTGTCTGACTTTAGACTGTATGAAAGTTCCGAATACATTGGCTATTCTTAATATGTATCCATGTAGCAACAAAGGAATTGACAGATTGGACCAGACCCATCGCACATCTAGTCCAGTGTCTCGTCTCTCACAGTGTCCAGTGGCAGATGATTCAGAGGAAGACACCAAAAACCTCACAGTAAACAATCATGAAATAATCTGCACCATGAAGGTCTTCTCCTAAACTCTAATAGTTAGAGATTGCTTTAAAACCTGAAGTAAGATTTTTATAATCCTGGTGAAAAATTGTCTTAGCATTAGCTATTCTAACTCTGGATAAAAACGGCCAATCCCTCTTTGACTCTTGCTCATTTCATCATCTAGTAGCAGTGAATTCCAAAGTTTTTGTGGTGTTGCGTGTGTTTCCTTTTATCAGTTTTGAATTTGCATCTCCTAGTTCTTGAAGAACGGGAGCGCCAATCTTCTTTCTTCAGATCATTTATTCTTTCATATGGTTCAGCTCAAAGCTAACCACCATCAAACTTTTCAATCTCTTGTCACAGGAGAGTTTTCCAGGCCCTGAACATGCTTGTCTCCCTTCTCTGAACCCCGTCTAATTCTGCATTATCTTTTTCAAGACAGTGACCAGTGTTGTTCATTGCATTCCAGATGAGGCCACACATTGGTTTACATAAGACCCTTGTACTTTTTCAGTCATATTTTCCATCCCAGTCTTTATGCATTTTAGTATCATCTTGGCTTTTTTTGACCACAGCTGCATATGGAGCAGAGGTTTCCTTTGAAATGTGCACAGTTGCTTTTCTTGCGTTATAAAAATATTTCATACAAGCCCCCTATCCCAAACAAACAAAAATCCACCCCCAACTATGTGAAAAGACTGTTATTTAGATTGTAAAGTCAAGCACCCGAATGTTAAGAAATGACAATTTTTATGGTTGCTTTTGATTCGCTCTTTCGTGTGTCCATTCTGTGCATTGAAGGAACCCTAGAAAGACTAGTATTTTAGCACACAATGAAAGACTGTTGCATGATTCATGGATGCCAGGGGACAAAATAAAGACTGCGTGGACAACTTGAATTCTGGCATTTTTAAACTGTTGAATGCTTGGCCTTACAATCAAAGGCTACGTCTACACTTGCAAGAAATTCCTTAAGTCAACGTAATGAAAGATTAGGTCGACTTAATAAGAACGACCGGTTAGGTCGACCTAACCCTTAAGTCGACTCCTTAGGTCAACCTAAGCACAGTGTGGACACTTAGGTTGATTTACTAAGTCCCCGTTCAGGGAAACCACTTTGTTAAGTCGACCTAATAAGGTCAACTTTAGGTTGACTTAAAGTCGACCTAACTTTTTGTAGTGTAGACAGAGCCAAAATATTTCTTTAATGTAGGGTATTCTGTGTAATTCCAACTTTTCTTTTTAAAGAAAACATTAAATCATTTCTTTTAACTTACAGTTTTAACACTCCCTAGCCACTTCAACCAGCCATGTATCATAAGAACCACCCGAGCTACAGACTAAAGTCAGGTGTCAGCAGAGAAGGGTGTAACCCAGAAGTTGGTACGGCATCCTAGGTAAAGCTGCTGGTTATGGAGTGGCGGAAAGGAGTCTGGCTCAGTCAATGTCTCCCATTTCCCATGAGCTGGAGGAGCTCTTACTCTATGTGGGTGTCCTGAGAAGAGTGACCTGCTTGGGGAAGGTGCTGGGTGTAGAGGCTCCACCTTTCTAGCCTGTCTCTCCTCACCAGACCCTGTTACAACCCAGAGCCATTCCCAACACTGGCTACATTTTCTTTGGCACCAGTGTGGGCTCGGCCTTTGACTGTAATGGCCAGTTATTATTTCAGCAGGCGACCAAAATTTTCCTGCAGAATGAAAGTAGCGGAGGGGAAATGACCATTTTCCAGCTAATAACTGTATCTCAGCACAACGTGAATGAGTTACACGGGGGCAATGAACAGGCATTTCTCTAGCTTCAGGGCTTTCTCTGGGCCCGATTTCAGAAGCCACCTGCGAACGGTGGAGTTTGTAGCACTCCTTACAGAAGAACTGGGGTGGGGTGTACAAGCCCCATGCTGGGGAACAAAGAGCTAAGGCGTAGTTCTGGGCCAAGCAGGCCCAGTCACATTGCACCGGGAGGGCACGCTCGCGATGGAGGGAGAACTCAAAAGGGGCAGCACAGTTGAGTTAAGATAGACAGAGGAAGGGAGCAGCCTACACAGTTGACTCCTGCAGAGAGGCTACGGGGACTCCCCACGGCTTTGACCAGACCCAGCTGCTGAGGACTCAGAGGGCCCTGGGGAGACCAGGAATGGTGGGCTGTCACAGGTGGAGGAGAGTCTCCAGATCATGCCAGGGAGAAATCCCCACTCAGTGAGCCCATACGCCGACTCTGCTGTGACTTTGGGGGGCAGAGGGTGTGGTAGGAAGTGACCCAGGGAGCAGACTGGGGGCATTCGCCGCAGGCTGCTTTGACATGTCAGTCACAGGGGGATCCCCAGTGGAGCAGGGAGGCCCAGGTCCCCATCACTTAGACTTTCACCGTCTGAGGCTGCAGACTCACACCACTAGGCGATACTGCTGAGCTTGGACACCAGTCCCTACCAACAGCAATCTGTTGGCACCTAAATACAAGGACTGCTACCCGCTCCCCTGTAATACATGCAGCGTGCTACCTGCTTGAGCTTCTTTGAAGAATTCACGTCTTTGAATAAAGTCTTTCTGGGTCTAACCTTCTAGTATTCAATATGGGGGCTGCTCCTGTAAGGGAGTCAAGGGTGTACTGGTACCTGAATTGGGAAGCAGGGTGGCTCAAAGTTGCAACTGGTCTCACATTGAACTTCTTTATTATTGATATTTGTAGCAGTGACAGGTGCAAGGTCCAAATCATGGTCAATCCATTGACCCCAATGCACGAAGATAACAGAGCGCGCCTGGTCTTGAGTGACGTCCTCATTGGCTGTGTGGATGATTTCATTTGACACTTTTCGAACCTGCAGAGGATCAAAACAAAAAGCATTTATGAATGAGACATAGTGAACGTGTTTAGCGCCAAGGGGAAGCGCGTAGCTCCAGGGGTAGTCTGCTACAGAACTGAGAAAGTATCTGAGCCAAAACTTGGTTATGCTGAAAGCCAAGTTTTGAACTTCAGTGATAAATCTCTGTGAACTGCCAATGATGTAACCTTCTTTGCCCACTTGAATATCATCAAGGAAGCGGCTCACTGCTTTCTCCCATGCTGCCGTTCAGCGAGGGAGTGAGCTCCCTGTAAACATCTACAATCCACTTCACTGTCCTCCGTCAAACCCCTTCTTGAAACTCTCCTTTGCCATCAGGCCTATGACAAACTGGATATACTGCTTTGAGTTCAATCTAGGCTTTGAGTTCAATCTAGGCAAAGGGTTGGCTGATAAAACATTTGCTGAGTGGCTCTTTGTGCAAAAGATTGAATTAGTGCTTTCTTTTTCTGAAAGCAATAGATATGCTATTTGGTGTGAATGTATTTCCTCCGTGCACAGCCATTTGCTAGGGCTCTGTCTACATTGGCAAGTTAGGTCGACTTGAGGGGTCTTAAGTCGACCTAACTTAGTCCCTGTCCACCCCAGGCTTTCATTAGGTCAACTTAGGAAATTCCTTAAGTCTACTTAATGAAAACTTAAGTCGACTTAATTAGAACCACCGGGTAGGTTGACCTAATCCCCCTTAGGTCGACCTAACCCTTCTTTAGGTCAACCTAAGCACAGTGTGGACACTTAAATCCACTTTGTTAAGTCAACCTAAGGGCAGTTAGGTCGACTTAAAGAGGACTTAGTCCATGTCCATGGACACCACTTTGTTAAGTCGACTTAACGACCTTATTATGTCAACTTAACAAAGTCGACCTAACTTTTTCTAGTTCAGACATAGCTTAGGTGTAAGGGTGTGTGGAGCACTTGGAGTGACACTCAGTCCAGCACAAGACTAGATGATCTCCTGAGGTCCCTTCCAACCCTAATCTTCTCTGAGTCTATGATATGTTCTACTTAAGCCTCACTTATGCCCTGAAAATAGGCTTCAATGGTGGAGGTTCTTGGCCTGGCCCTCTGCCCAGGATGCACCTCCCCCCAGCAATGGAGAGGTCTGAAATACAAATATCCTTGATTAGACAAGGAATCACATGATCTCACAGTCTCATACCAGTGGAAGCGGAAATCCATTGTAAAGTTTTCCATCAGTTAATCCTCTGGGAAGAGACATTCCATCCTCATACTCTGCTGGGAGCCATCGGGCATATCCATGGTTGGACGCTCCAAAATAAGAATGCTTCCTGCAGCATTGGGAAGAAGCTGACAACTGAACTATTTCAGAAACGACACACCCTGCAGAGAAGCAGAATTTCTTTCTTCCCTGTGGCAGAGTATTCTCCAACTCGTGCCGCCTAATGTCCAATCCCCTGGCGTAGTAGGGCCTATGGTAAGTCAGTCTCCCTGGCAACCCACTTTTCCCTGTCAGGGCCCTGGCTTCACTGCCCTGGACTCAGTCCTTGTAGAAGGGAAGTTTTTTCTGCTGCCCCTGCTGCAGCGGACGAGGCAAGCCTCCCAGGCCTTCTCTAGTCTCCTTCCCTTCCTCTAACCTTTTTTTTGATGTTGCTCTTGTTCTGCTCTGCTCTGCTCTGCTCTGCTCTGCTCTGCTTCACTTTGCTTCGCTTTCTCTCCTCTCCACTCCACTCCACTCCACTCCACTCCACTCCACTCCTCCAGCCTCCTCTAAACTCCCACACCTGAGCTGGTGGAGGTGGGGCTTTTTATTGGGCCAAGAACAGCCCTTAACAAGGCCCAGGTGTCCCTACTTGCCCCGCAGCTGTTTCTCCTTTGCCTGCTGGGAACAGTGCTTTCAGCATTCTAGGGCTGACAAACCTGCCTTCAATTACCCTTCTAAAGCCATCTGGCCTGACTTTGCCACACCCCCTAGAACCCAAGTCAAATCGCTAGATTGATGAAAAGGGTCATTTTCAGGTTAAGGGGCAGTAGCTATATTCTGGGCAGTCAACCCTCCAAGGCAAAATCTCAGTCTGTTAATGCAGACTATGGTTAACAGAGAATGAATCTTCATGGTGTTACACTCACATTTGTGATTCAGAATTTACATCCACACTACTGATATGGCCTCCATCACTGCAGAATGGGTGCCGCACAGTCTTTAGTTATATATAATCTCACAGCTAGAGATGGCTGATAAATGGGAGTCAATGTCCATGAAAAGAATTGTGCTTTTAGAAACATTTTCATCCCGACCCAAGACAAGACATCAAAAATATGAATTCTTTTCATGGGAAGGGATTTAAAGAAAATTTCTCTTTTGGGAAAACTGAAAGGGCCTGTTTTCGGTTTCCTGGCAGCCTGTGAAATTGACAAGAGCCTTCGGCTATGTCTACACTACAAAAGTTAAGTCGACTTTATTAAGTCAACTTAAAAGTTTCTAGTGTACACATAGCCCCTTTTCGAGCTTAAGTCAACTTAACCCTTTAAGTCAACTTAATAAGGTGGACTTAGGTGCTCATTCCTGTCCACACTGGCTTAAGTTGGCCTAATAAGGTTGACTTAAGTGTTAAGTCAACCTAAAAAGAGGTGTTATTAAGGAAAAGTTAAGTCGACCTAAGTCAACTTAAGGAAATGCTTAAGTCAACTTAAGGAAAGCCCAGTGTGGACGCGGAGTAGTTTAAGTTGACTTGAGCTTCCTTAAGTCGACTTAATTTGTAAGTGTAGATGCACCCTTCCAACCTGGCTGTAGGCAAGGCAAAGAGCCTTTCTCTTCTTTCTTCTCACCCCACAACAACTCTGGGAGCCAGAGATGGGACTTAGGTGCCCAGTGGGATTTTCTAAGGTGTCTAGGCAACTCTCTGTATCATAAGGCCCCTAAGTCTGGACCCTAGCTCCCACTGAAATCATGCAATGGATGTAAAATGAACATGTCCCTTCCAGCCCTACCTCCTTGTGTACTGTTGTCTTAGCTCTAGCACCGCTGAGGGATGGTTATTCATCCTGTTAAGTGTGGCGCTCTTCCCTACAACCTTTCCCTTTTCTTGGAATGCAATTCTTGCACCTTTAACTTAAAGAAATGCCAAGCTTTCTTGAGAGAGGGGTTATAGACCTTGCACTACAGGAAAACCAGTACTGGGCCAAGAAGGCCATGTTCCTCAGCAGCAGACAGCCATACTCCCTTTGGCAGATCTACTTAAAAGGGAACTCTGGCAGAGGGGAAGCGATACCGGCTGCAAGAATGCAGAAAGGCTTCAGCCACTGAGGCAGAGCAATCAACAGGGAAAGAACAGGGACTGGGAATCACATGTGGCTGGGACAACTGAGGACAAGTAGGAAACACCCTTGGCTAATGCCAGCTGAAGCCCTGAATTGCCAACATTGTGGCTATATCTACACTGGCAATCTCAAATCAACTTAACAAGGTCGACCTACCAGAGTGGCAATACTTTAAGTTGATTTAAGTCAACTTTGTTAGGTCGACTTAACGGATTTAAGTCAACTTAGCACTAATTCTTGTCCACACTGGCTTCAAGTCGACCTCAGAGGAGGTGTTAAGTCAACTTAAGCAAGGGCTTATGTCAACTGAATAAAAGCCCAGTGTGGACGCGCCTTTGTTTAGGTCGACTTAAGCCTCCTTAAGTCCACTTAACTTGCCAGTATAGATGTACCCTGTGTGAGCAGAAGGGTGGGGTTATGTCCCAAACGGAAGGGAAACAAGGAGGACAGGAAGTGACAAGGGCAGCTGATCTGGAATGGCAGCCAGAAAGTACTGAGCCACCCCTCCCCCATCTCTCGCCCTTGGGTTCTGCTTGGGGATTTGGTGGGGAGGGAGGACCTGGGTCACCTTTTCCTTCCCTATTCCCCCGGCCTCCTGAGAGATCCTGAAGGACTCTGATGGGGGTGACAAATGGTGGCTTGGCCCAAGACTGCCTGGAAGACCAGCCTAAAGCCTCAGGGATGGTTTGGCTGCAGTTTGATCATTAAGTCCAGAATTCCTCCTGGTTAAAGTCTCTTGATGTGTTTGTACAGCACCAAACACTGATCCATGACTTGGGCCCCAGTCAGTGTTCCCACATTGCAAATCATTAATAATACACTTTTTCCTGCTTGGTGGAATGGTTTGACGCTGATAACTTTAAGAATCTATACTGAACACGGTAAACCTGGAGCCCCTCTGCTGCACCTCAAAAACAAACAAAAAAAATCAATACTTTACCTGTTGTTGCATTCTCCAGTGATAGTCCGGTAAATGCTATTCTCTGGGCATCTAACAGAACGACTCTGATAGTCACAACCGGTTGCCCTAGAAATTATTTCCTTCTGCTTCCTAGTTAGAACATCTGCAAGAGCAGGCAAGGAGAGAGAAGTCATTTCTGTCAATTTCTGCAACTGTCTCCACTGTTTCCGTATCACGGCAGGAAAGCTCTACAGAAAAATATTATCACTTTTACAAGCTCTAGTTTATGCCAATAGAATATACAAGCTTTCCCACAGAATAAAGGCCAGCTTCATGGACAGAAACACTCAGTACTTCATGTTCTAGGAATCACTCTGTTTGCAACCTTCATCTCTCAGCAGTTTTGGAGTATCTGAAAGGGAGGACAGATACTCACTCTGATTCAAATGTGTTATTGACAAAATCCCTACATTCAGTATACCCGGCTAATTCACATACTGACGAGATGAAGTTCATCTCAGAGGTTTAAAACGGAAAGTGTTTTCAGTGACTATGGTGATATAATCTGAGGATATGTTGAGGAGACTACGTAGGGATGAAGTAATAGGAAAATTAGAGTGGGACAGGAAAGGACGGGGAGACAGGGTGATTGGGAAAGAACGTAATATTAATTTAGGAGGTGCTGCAAACTTGGCAAGAAGAAATAACAGGGACACAGGTTACGTCTATACTAGAAAAAGTTAGATCAACTTTGTTAAATTGACCTTAATAAAGTCGACTTAAAGTTAAGTTGACTTAGTCCACTTTAAGTCGACCTACTTAATAAAGTCGATTTAAGGGTTTCTCCATGTCCACGCCGTCCTTAAGTCAACTTAAGGAGTCAACTTAGGGGTTCAGTCGACCTAATGAGTGGTAGTTATAAAGTCGACTTAAGCTTTTATTGAGTCAACTTAAGGAATTTCTTAAGTCGACTTAATGAAAGCCTAGTGTGGATGTGGCTTAATTTAAGTCAACTTAAGCCTCCTTAGCTTCATGAGAGCCCAGAATCAAGGGGGCCACACAAGGCTGTTTGTTTCTAAGAAGAACGCACTGTGGATTTCACGGTACTGTCCTGTGCTGGCAAATTATCATCACAGAACTGGCATGAGACAGAAGGAACTTCAGAGAAGAACAAGAAATGCAACCAGTGGGCATCAGGGACTAGGTGGAAACGATGAGAGGAGGAACATCAGGGACACTTAATGCTAGACCAGACACGGAACTAGCCGACATCCATACCCCCGAGCTAGGAATAGGCTTGATGGGAAGGGGGGCTAGATGAGCCAAGTGCTGGATTCCATGCCCAGGATTTGTGACCACGCCAGCACTGAACATATTTTGTTCTGAGGGATGTTCCTACCACCCCTGGCTCAGCGGTAGTTTGGATACTGGGAATATCAGCCTGGAGCAGAACCAGTACTGGACTGTCCTGCTATTGACAGATTTGCTGCTACTCAGCTATTTACCGGCTTTTGTGCCCTGTACCTGTGATATTGAACTCTCCTTTCACCGTCCGCTGTAGCTTCTTCTTCAGAAGGTTCAGGGTGGTTTCCATGTAATCGGCAGCTCGGATTGCAGATCTGGTTCCTGCTACTGGCTCCTTTAGATGCCTCAGGAAAGCCGAGGGGCTGATGTCCTTTTCCTTCAAGGCCTGTTTTGCTCTGGGGGAAAAAAGGATGCCTGAAGTGGTGCATCAGTACTGCTTCCGGGAGGGAATGAAGTCCGGCCCGAAACAACTTATAAGCAGAGCTACATCAGCCACCTCCTCACTGGTGTTTCCTGCACACTCAGTGCTCTGACCAGCAGCCTCAGGGTCCCGGGGCCATCACCAGAAGGGGCACAGTGCACCCTATCACCCCTGCTTGGCAAACACTGGCTATTTTCTGTAAGCTGTTCAACTTTGGGTTATCCATCTTCTTATACAGACTCTTGTGACTTGATATGACGTTACAGGTGATTGGGTTTGATGACCCAGCAAGTTGCCTGCTGGGTGTGAAAGTAATGGGAATCTCATGAGACATCAAGATAGACTTCTAGGTAGTGCTGGGGAGAAGTTTGTGTTCATGGTACGCGTAGGTACCAATGACTTAGGGAAAGATAGGAGAGTGGTCCTGGGGGACAAATTTGGGCTGCTAGGTAAGAGATTAAAGCACAGCATCTCAGTGAAATGTAAAAGAATCCCATTTAAACCTAACACATGAAGGAAAACAACTGAATATTGACAAAATGTGCAAGTGCTGGATGTCTCAATATTAGGATGGATGAACTAAAGTTCCTGGCATTAGATGAGGATATTGCTACAACAGGCATCATGTAAATTTGGTGGAATGAGGATTCAATGGGGCATGATAATATTGGGGAACTGAATGTATAGGTGTGACAGAGTGGGTCACATTGGTAAGGGAGTGGTACGGTATGTTCAATAAAGCAATCAAAGAAGAGGAAAATCTCGAACTTTTTGGCTCAAGGACCACAGATATCATTTTGACAATCCTGAAGGGCCACTAGCCTGTGCAAGCAGGACCTCCCTTGCAGCAAGATGGAAGGAGGTCATTGGAGGAGGCTGCCTCCCATCTCCCATCTCCATGGCTACAGCTGGGAACCTGCACATGTCCAGTAGCCCCATGCACTCCACCAAGGTCCCTAGGCGGCAGCTCCCCTCTACAGCTGGGGGGGAGGGGGATGGAAGATCAGGGATCCCAACACTTATGGACCTAGGTGGATTATTTTGCTATGCTCCCTGCTACAGCCAGGAATGAGGAACACTGATCTTTGCTTGTTTGTTTATTTAATTTAAGGAGGGTCTTAACGCTGAAGCACTTTTTAAATAGGACTTGGTAAAAAAAGTAGTTTCCAAATGGGAATTACACCTCATTTTAGACAGTCCAATATGATCGCTGAGAAGTGCTTTGTCCAATAACCTCAAGCTTCCCTCCAAAATTCTGCCCTGCTACAGACATGCCACATTTCCTATAGATAGAGGAATTGTTACTTCCCACAATGATTGAACAGGGTTGACACAGACTAGAAACAGGCTAAACTCTCCCCTAGAGAATCACTGGAGTGGCGGTGGCAAGCTGTGATCCCTGGCTGCTCTGATCCATGTGACGTTGGCTCTCCTCATTTCCACCGGCAGAGCTATGGTAAAAGAAGCTAAAATATCGTACTTTCCTAAGGTCACTTTGTATCGTAGCAATTGCTGTAGTTGCCAGAGCTGTGCTGTGTGATCCCAAATGGGAGAGGAGGTTGTCCATGCCTTTGCGGCGGGAAGACAATAGCGCATGTGTAGTGATCCGTGCTACGAAAACGGTTCTGGATCCCTGAACTATGAGGTCTCTATAAAAAAATACATTTGAAAAGAAAAACTCCCCAATAATGATATCTTTTCCCCATTTTTTGGTAAAATTGTGCCTTTAAAATGTATAATGGAAGGAGAACTCACCTGTCCCGTTCATACTTGTATGCAGTATCCACCATCTTCTTGGCTTCATTAGTGCTGCTTAGAAAGAATGGGTCTGGCAGTGTCTCCAAAATATCTAGTCCAAAGAGAGGCGAGAGCAGGGTATGAGGATAATTCGTTCCCACTAGCTTGCTGCACCACCCCATAGTACAAGCAGCACAGTTCTTCTGTGTTTTGAACTTGCAGGATTAGCCTTTAGATACCTAAAGTCAAGACCAAGTCTGGACTGAGAATATGAATGTTTATTTTGAATGGCTGCTGGCTACATCGAATAGATCTGTAGCACAAGAAAGGGTCAAAGCTCTAAAGAAAGGGAGACATGAAGCAAAGTTATACTCAGGGTTAAGTGGGTGACACTGAATCAGAGAAACCCAGATGAAATGATCTGATGATCCCTTCTCTATGAATCATAGAGCTCCAGTTCCTTGGCTATGTCTACACTGGGTAATTTAAGTCAACTTAGTGTGTCTACACTGAAAATTAAAGTCGACTTTGGGGGGAACTTAAAAAGTTGACCTAGAGCGTCCACACTGAACTCCTAGATCAACTTCTAGGGGCTTAGGGGACCTAGGGGAGGTCCATGGGGGCAGGGGGGCACCCCTTGCCCAATGCCAGGGGGCTCAGCCTTTGCCCCATTGTACCTAGGTACAATGGAGCAAAGGGGGACAGGGACCCTGGCAGGGCATGGGGCAGGGTGGGCAGGGCTCTGCCCTGCCCTGTGGGAGGGCAAGCCAGGCTCCCCCTGTGTCCCCCTGGAAGGGAGGGCATTGGTGCAGCCCTGGGGTAGCCGTAAATCCACTTAGGGCTACCCCACGTCTACACTGGCTTAAGTCGACTTAAGCCTTAGGTCTAATAGAAAGGAGGTTTAATAAAGTCGACTTAATTTTAATTAAGTTGACTTTATTTTCCTTAAGTCGACTTAAGCAAAGTGTATTGTAGACGCAGGGTAAATTAAGTCGACTTAATTTACCGGTGTAGACGCAGCCCTTGAGAGGCCCATGTTATGTTCTAAGAAGGACCTTAACTGGAAGGAACTTCTGGATAATAGTCATTCTTCAGATCTCAGCTGAAGCTGATAGGCTATGTCTACACTAGAAAAAGTTAGGTCCACTTTGTTAGGTCGACTTAATAAGGGCAGCTTTAAGTCGACGTAAAGCTGACCGTATTAAGTCGACTTAACAAAGTGGACTAAGTCGACTGAAGGGTTAGTCCCCTATCCACAAACCAACTTAAGGAGTCGACTTAAGGCTAAAGTTGACCTAATGGGTGGTTGTTAAGTCGACCTAAGCTTTCATTAAGTCGACTTAAGGAAAGTCAGGTGTAGACATGGAGTAATTTAAGTTGACTTAAGAGTCCTTAAGTTGACCTAAATTGCTAGTGTAGACATATCACATGCAGACACTATGGGTACTGGGTGCTTAGTGATCAGGGTGGAAACCAGTAAGACATGATTAAATCTTCTTGATCTGAAAATTGGGTGTATGTGCAAGGCTTTCTCTAAATATATTAATTACATACAAAGCCTAAAATTAGCTACAATCTATCATACTTCCTAACCCTGGAGAGCTAAGCAGTCACTCAGAAGGCTATATACAGGAATAGCTTTCTTCAGGGCAATGCCAGGGTGTCAGTGGATCCTCTGGTCTGAGTGGCAACACCTCTCACAGAATCAGATATTGATGGGAGCGTGCCCCTTTGTGTAAGTGATAAGTTTCTATACACAGCTTTGACCTAATTACACATTCTATTACTTGGATTTTCACCCTCAACTCCATTCCACTCTCACCATAATAACTGGGGTCATCAAAACATCTGATAGTGGGAGAGGTGGTGAAAAAATACAACCTGTAACAGTGAAAGTTTACTCCTAGGCATTTCAGGATAACTTGTTATTGCCCTCACTGTTAAGTTTGTGCTGCTACAAACATACATGTTATGTATTTCATCTGATTATGTGCTGTGGTATGCAGAAACGGAGACAGCCGCATGGTTACTTAGGCTGGCTCTATACTACGGGGATAAGTTGGCAGGAGACATGCAATCTGTGTGCCGCAAAATGCATAGCTCCCACTGACTTAGTTACTCCTACTTACCATCGCGTCTTCAACCTCAGCTACGTTGACTTGAAGCGCCCGCCAGTCAACGCAGCCTTACTCCACTTGGAGGGGTGAAGTTATTGAGTCAACCGGAGAGTGATTCTGGGATCGATTGAGTGGGTCTACACTGCCTGCTCAGTCAATCCGTGAGGATTGATGCAGTTTTTCAGTATAGATAGGGCCTTAGTAATCCTATTTGTCTCTGCCAACCAGAAGATGTCAGGCTACAGGGGTCATGATAATCAAGCAAGCAGCTTAAGCTACACTAGGCTTAAGTCGACCTAATAAGGTTGACGTAAGCGTTAAGTCAACCTAAAACGAGGTGTTATTAAGTCGACTTACCTTTTTCTTAAGTCGACTTAAGGAAAGCCCAGTGTGGATGCGGAGTAGTTTAGGTCGACTTAAGCCTCCTTAAGTCGACCTAACTTGTAAGTGTAGATGCACCAACTCTGAATTCTCCATCACTGGCCATTTTTAAAGCAAGATTGAATATTTTTCTAAAAATATTCTCCATGAATTATTTTGGGGAAGTTTTGTGGCCTGCGTTACACAGAAGGTGATGCTAGATGATCACAATAAACTTGCTGGTGTTTGGTATCAATGAATATATAAAGTTGATGAAAGAAATAATTTAGTTTTTCAACAATCTCATTCTCTACTTTAACTGCTCTATTTAACCCCCTGGTAAGTCAGCGGACCCAGTAATTCTTTAGTGGGCTTCCTGCTCCTGTTAGAGAATTTCTTATTGGCCATGTCTACACTAGAAAAGTGAAATCGAATTTGTTAAGCTGACTTTAATAAGGTCAACTTTAAGTCGACTTAAAGTCGACCTTATTAAAGTCGCCTTAACTAAGTCTACTTAGTCCACTTTGTTAAGTTGACCTAACCACCCTTAAGTTGACTTAATAAAGTCATGTTTCCATGTTCACACCATCCTTAAATCGACTTAAGGAGTCGACTTAAGGGCTAAGTTGACTTAATGAGTAGTAGTAACAAAGTCGACTTAAGCTTTCATTAAGTCGACTTAAAGAATTTCTTAAATCAACTTAATGAAAGTCTAGTGTGGACGTGGCTTAATTTAAGTCGACTTAAGCCTCCTTAAGTCGACTTAAATTGCCAGTGTGGACATAACCTTTGTGTTCATACCTTCACCTATATTCTTTCCCTGCCGTGTTTCCCTCTTATGTAATCACTGCTGTAGTGTATATTCTTGTTGGCTTCTCTGGAGCTGGGTTTCCAACACAATTTCTATCTGGCTCAGATAAACTCCTGAACCTTGCCATTTTCCTTTTTCTTCCTGATTCTCATTTTGCCCAGCAGTTTGCACAAGTTTACAACTGTTTTCTTACCTAGCAAAATCGAAGGGTGTTGCCTTCTTTACTCTTTTCTGAAGTACTTCCTCATTATGCTGAAATCCATTGTCTATATTTAGGATCACTGTGATAGTTTTTGTAACTCAGCTCTCTTTGGCTATTAACCCAATTATGTTGTGGGCGTTATGACTTGATACTTTTACTGGAGTAAGTGCGTTGGGGCTTTTTGCATCTTAAGAGTTTTTGTGTGGAAATAATTTGAATCAAAACTATATGCAGAGATTGCACAGGGCCCCAGGATCTCCTGAGCAATTTTTAGACATACAAACATTTTAGAGATTTTAATGCTCGCAGAAATCCATGTTCAGTGTTCAGTGTTTATGCACATAAATCTTCACAGCTGCGCTCTAATTATAAGGGTCACTAATGGTGAGCCTTATTGCAGAAATCAATCAGGATTTCCCAATATAACACCTGTTCTCTGTTGTTATAACTTGGCCGAACATTTATCTTTCCAGGGCTGAAACTTTTTGCCTCAGGCTGAATATTTGGGTAAGTTGAAGCAAAACAGTTCAGCTCTTTCTATGAATGACACTAGGGGGAAAACAGGTAGCGTTGCTAACTTCTTTTCCATCCATTTCCGAAGAGCTCTCGTGCCTTCATGGGTCAACAACTGAGATTTTGCAAGCGAACAAGGCATGAATGAGTCATTTATTTTTTGGAAAAAACACAACACAACAAAACAAAACAAAACCCAGCATGCAGCTTTTGTCAAAACTTTCCTAACCAAAACCTGAAGGGAGGAGCTGAGAAAGAAACCCCATTTAGCAAGAGGCCTTTTTGGATGATATTGGTTGTGTTTTACTATACAAGACATCAGTAAGTCGGCCTGGCCCAGTGATGGGGCATTAGGAGACCTGGGTTCCATTCTTTGCTCTGCTGTATGTGACTTTCTTTGTGTCCTGGAGCGAGGCATCTACCCTCTCTGCACCTCAGCTTTCCCCTCTGTAAAATGGGGATAATGATTAGAGACTCTAAAGTCCTCGGATATTCATGGCAAATGTCTGCTTCCCAGACACGTGTTTTATTTTGTGTGTTGAGGTGGGAGGGGACACTACAAACTGGGTTGGGCCCCCAGTGAGTTTTGACTTTGGACCCAACCACAAAACATCCTACCCCTAAAGCAGAGCAACAACAGAGGAAAAAGGGCACCGTACCATTTATGGAAGATCCTGATGTGTGCAACAGGCTCAGGGCCACCAAGAATCCAAAGAGGAGGAGCTCTGACTTCATCCCTGGAGAGAAACACAGATACACCTGGGTTATTAGCAGTAATTAAAGGAGGTGGTGCATTCTCTGATGTCACCCACCAGTGACAGAGATCTGTGTACCGAATATTTGTACAGAAACATGGAGTCGCTGCTGCTGAAGTCTGCATGTATAGAGTCCTGCGCAGATACAGATATGTGGATCCATATCCAATCTGCATCAGCAAAAAGTGGTCCATGGATATCCGTGGATGCGGATATAATGCGGATATCACATGGCACTTAACCTGCTTTTTCCACCCGGCATGCTACCGCTGCGCACAGCACGATCTAACACTGGGCAGATCTCTGGGTTGGCTCGCTGCATGTCTGGCTCCCAGCCAGCTCCTCCGGCTTCAGCAGCTAGCTCCTGTGTGCGTCCCACACAACTTTAACTCATCCAAATAGAACAAATGTTATTCTGCACCAATAAAGTGTAACAGGTATCATTTAGTGCCAAAGGCTGGGGGCTGGCAGGGGAGCCAACATTGAGGCCAGGGAGCTGGCAAGGTGGGGGGAAAAATCAAGGTTGGGTTGCCCCCTCCCGGCATTGGGCCCCCCCATCCTTGATTTTTGCCCAGGTCCCTGGAATCACTAAGACTGCCCCGGAAGACACCAGACTTGATCTGGTGGTCCCTCCGATGACTCAGAGAAAAGCTGGAAAGTGGGGAGTGCACCCAAAAGGTTCGGAAGCCAGAAAACAATTTTTTAAAAGGGCCGTGATTCTTTTACCAAAACACGCAGGATTTTCACCTTGCTCTCCAGATGTTTTGGAGCCTGTTTTGTGATTTTTGAATACTTGAGGTTGGCGATGCTGAGTTTCTGAGCTGGGAGGGGAATTCTGACCTGGGAGATTGGGGGTCAGCTGGAGTGGCAAGAGTTGAGTGCTCTGGAGACTGGGAAGTTTGGCGGGAAGGGGTTAACTGGTGCTGGGGGGGGGGGGGGG
>ML685914.1:224298-276788 GCA_007922175.1 Pelusios castaneus | reverse complement strand
GGGAAGTTTGGCGGGAAGGGGTTAACTGGTGCTGGGGGGGGTGTCAGGTGGGTGGAGTTCAGGGTGCTGAGCCTGAGGCACTTCTGGAGAGTTTGTCTCTGGGGGGGGTTAGGTGGGATGTGAGGCTTGTCAACCTGGAGTGGGGCAGGAGATGAGGGGGGGTTCTGAGCTTGGGGGGAGCCAGGAGGAGAATATAAGGGTTGAGCTTGGGGGGAATTTTCAATGGAGAGAATGGGTTGGAAAGGGTTGAATAGAGTGGGCGAGGGTGCTGAGCTGGGTGTAAGACAGGTTGGGATGCGTTGGGGGAAAGAAGGGCTAAGCAGAAATTCAGGTGTTTAAGAGACAGCAGAGGAATATAGGAAGGGAGAAGCTTGGTTGGAAGGGGGAAGAGAAGGACAAAATGTATAATGGGGGCACAGTAAAACTACACACAATTCCATAGACAGGCTACATTCAAAGAGCTGTTCACGTAGGAAAGTCAACTGTTCAGAAGTTAGGAAAGTCAGAATTAAGCTTGTCCATACAACCTTGGGCTCTCTTCTGCTTGTGTATTCTGATACCGTCTATTTTTTTCTCCGAAGCCTTTGCCTTATTCCTGGCACAGGACGGACAGTGCTCACTGACAGAACAGTTATTCACTCTTTTCTCTTCCTCTCACTGTCCACTGTGTGGCTCCAAGTCTTATGTGCCACGCACTATTGAAGCCCCGCTCTGAAAACATTAGAATTCATTTCCTCTGGAGATTTTGTATGTTCCTAATCACTATAGTTTCTGCCCTTCACAATTAATGGATCTAATTTCCCAACACCCTGTGATCTGAGGGGGTATTTTCTCCATTTTACAGATGGGGAGTTGAAGCCCAGAAAAGTTAAATTAAAGGAGTCCACTAATTTTTTCAGAAAACATAACATTCAAAGCCAGATCTTCTCAATTAAATTATTGGACGGGTTTTTTTTTAAACAGGGTAAAATTAACATTTTTCACTAATCTTATTCTGAGAAATGAATGAACCGTTTTTTCCTACAATTGAGATCAGGGGCTTCTGTTCTGCCTGTCTCACAACACAAAAAATGCAAGGAAATTAAAAGGTGGAAAATTCTAAACTGGCCTAAAAAAAAAAGTTTTTGCGCAGTGTGTAATTAGACTGTGGAACTCACTGCTACAGGATGTCAGTGAAGGCAAACATTTAGTGAGATTCGTATGGATAAAAGAACATCCACAGTTAGCAAAGGGATAGCTGTGGGTTAGTCTGTGTAGAGCAAAAACAACGAGTGTCCTGCGGCACGTTAAAGACTAACACATTTCTTAAGGCATAAGCTTTTGTGGGCTCCAACCCACTTCATCAGATTTTGCTATCCATGGTTAGGATAGTTAGTGCCAACACATTTTAGAAGAGCTATTGAACCCCCCTGTTTCAAGGTTTAAATCAATCTCTAAGTAAAAGAAATTGTGAGGAATTGTTACGTTGGGGGACGGTGGGGTGGAAGGAATGGGGTTACCCCCATTTGTATAATGGAAAGATTCCTGAATTTTCCTCTTAAACAAATAGTTCTTTTCTATTCCCCACAATCCTTTACTAGAAATATCCCAGTGTTTCCTCCTGAAAGGAATGGGGCTGGACCACAGAAAGGGGTGAGAGAGGGAACTCCTTCTCTTCCCATTTCTTTATCAGTTTCCCTCATCCAAAAGGAAGGAGGTAAGGACTCCTGCATTCTCTGACTATTCCTTACCACACATGGTTTTTTATGTCCTCCCTCAGCCACACACTGCTTATTTGATTAAACATGTCAAAGCCATAAAAAAAGAGAGTGAAAAGTCATGAGAGCTCACCTGCCATTTCCAGTCCACTGGTGCGGGTAGCTCCGTGATTTGGTCTTTTATAGCATCTGCATTGATCCCAGGGCGGGCACTTGTCACGGGACGCACATCTGTGCACCTCTAGGTTATGACCTATATAACTTTTCTGTTCACTTTTGCAATATCATTGTATGGTTTGATGTCAATTATGCCATGCAAAGTTCCCTTTTGAATGTTCTTCCTTATTTTTATGGTATCATGTTTCCTGCATAGGGGGCTCTGGGCTAGCCCCACACCCGTTTTGGGGAGTTGTCCCTGCCCTCCCACTGTGTGGGCCAGCCCAGACTGGGAGCGGGGCAGCCTCTGGCACTGGAGGGGTCCCATTCAGCACTGGGGATGAGGGTGGGGCCAGAGGCCATCCTCTGCAGCATTCCCATCCCAACCTGTCCCTGGCTGGCTGGTCTGCTCTTCAGGGCCTAGGGGTGGGGCGACTTGACAGATAAGATGTAATATTATATCGGGATATAATATTGATCCATTTCTTCAGAATGTTGCTTCCCAGCACAGTTTTCCTTTCTCTGGCTGCAACTTCTCCTTCTTTCTTGGTTGGCTTTTCACAACTCGTGCTGAAGGAGGAAATTCTGGTTGAGTGCAGGTCGGTTGCTGCCTGTGTCAACCTCTTCCCTGTTATTGTCTAAGGAGCCATCTACAAGGTTTCCCCCCACTCTGTGTACCTGAGTATCTCTTACAATTCTGGAAAATCATTTCTTTTCTGGTCCTTAGGCCAAAGCAAGTATATATGTCAATGCCTGATCTAGCTATGGCTTGGTCAATGTCTGACGAAGGTCTAGCTCACCATATATGAGAGACAAGGTAGGGTTAGGACCAACATGGCCGCACCAACTCTGCCTTGCCCTATGGCCCAAGCAACTGACTTTTCTTCAGCTGCTTATATCTTATCTTCCCTCTGTCTCTCTTCACTATCCTTTCCTGCAGCACACCTGAGTTTCTCTTTCTTTTTACGTCGACAATACATGCTTTCCTGGCACTTCCTGGAAACACCCTACTTCCATTACATCCCATGCATGCTGCCACCATCTGTGTCACATTTTTGGGATTAACTGTCCCTCTGCTCCCTTTGGGGCATAGACAGCTCCAGATTTAACCCACCAATTCTGAAACCATTATTTCCTTCATGGATTCAAAGGTTTATCAGGTTTATCCTGCAAACCCAGCTGCCTATTCATAGAGACAATTCAAGAATTAAACAATTAAGAGTAGATGAGCCATTCACTAATACTGATCATTACCTCAGTCCAGCAACAGGTTCACCATCCAAAAATTGTCACGAGTTCACCTTCACCAAGCTTTACAAAGGGATATTTGAACGAAACAAGGAAGCTACTCAGAAAAGGTGTAAGGTCAAATTGTGAAGGACGTAAGAACCTAGAATTTTAAAGAGACAATAAAAGAGTCTCACACGAACAAAGAAGAAATGAGGAAGGCAAAAGAAAAGCAGAAAATGGCAATCTTGGTTCAAGAGGTTATCGGAGCCAAAGAAAAATCCAATGGACTTTGGAAATCTAACATCAGTGAAGCCAATAAACAGCAGTTAATATGTAAGGGGAAATTGGGAGCTGTAAACTCGATTCTGAAGAGTAGATAGCTAAAAGCTAAAAAAAAAAAAAACAAAAGATACTTTAAATGTTGACTTGTACACATTGCCACGTATGTTGGCAAAACTTATGTCGCGCTTGGATGTGAATATGCTACGTCCGTGAGTGACACAAATTTCACTGACCTAAGCACCAGTGTAGACGGCATTGTGTTGAAGGAATTGCTACAGTCTCTCATGGAGGTGTTTTTATTATGCTGTCGGCACAGAGCGTCTTCTAGTGTAGATCTTCTCAAAAAAGGAGATCAGGTTGGTCTGGCATGATCTCCCTTTTGTAAAGCCATGTTGTATTTTATCCAATTACTGTTAACCATGATATTTTTAACTACTTTCTCTTTCAATTTTTTTCCCCAAAATCTTGCAGAGTACTGAGGTCGAACTAACAGGCCTATAGTTACCCAGAGCACTTCCCTGCCCCCCATTTCTTGAAAATAGGAACTCTGTCCATGAATGCCTCCCAGTGACCATATATCCCAAAGCCCTCCTTATAGCACCACTGCCTGAGCCATCCATTGATCATCAGAATCTTCTCACACCTTTGTTGTCCTCCTCTAGGGACAGGCAGAATCCCACTGACGATCACCTGAGACTTGATTTCCTTAAGAGTTCTCCCCAGCCTGGCATGGTCCTTTGATACATTCCAGCAAGAATTTGTACCCACATGAAGGACAACCAGATGATTCTTTCCCACTCTCTTTAGGATCCTCTTCAGTCTCAGGTTAAAGGCATCTCTTTAATCTTCTCCTTGTTAAACTTAACAAATGGAACTTCTTGGCTATGTCTACACTAGGAAAAGTTAGGTTGACTTTGTTAAGTCGAGGTGTCCATGGACGTGGACTAAGTCCACTTTGTTAAGTCGACCTAACTGCCCTTAGGTTGACTTAACAAAGTGGACTTAAGCGTCCACACTGGGTGTTGGTCGACCTGAAGACAGGTTAGGTCGACCTAAGGAGGGTTAGGTTGACCTACCCGGTGGTTCTTAGTAAGTCAATTTAAGCTTTCATTAAGTCGACTTAAGGAATTGCTTAAGTCGACTTAATGAAAATCTGGTGTAGACGTGGAGTAATTTGGGTCGACTTAAGCCTACTTAAGTCGACCTAAATTGCTAATGTAGACATAGCCCTTGACTCTATGCAGATTTCCTGATCTTTTCATCATTCTTGTAACTCTTTTCTGACCCCACTCCAATTTATCAACATTTCTCTTGAATTGGGGGCACCAGAACTGGACAGGTCATTCCAGCAGTAGGTTCACCAATGCCCAATATAGAAGTCAAACAACCTCACTGCTCCTGCTCAAGACTCCTGAATTTATGCATCCCAGGATGTTCTTACAAGATGAAGTCTTTGATTACACAATAACAGGCTATTTTTTCCAAAGGACCATGGCCTAATAGTTAAGTTACAGAAGATGGGGATTAATATGAATATAGTAAGGTGGATAAGGAACTGGTTAAAAGGGAGACTACAGCGGGTTATACTGAAGGGTGAACTATCAAGCTGGAGGGAGGTTACCAGTGGAGTCCCTCAGGGATCTGTCTTGGGACCGATCTTGTTCAAACTTTTTGTTACTGACCTTGGCACAAAAAGCGGGAATGTGCTAATAAAGTTTGCAGATGACACCAAGTTGAGAGGTATTGCCAATACAGAGAAGGATCGGGATACCATACAGAAAGATCTGGATGACCTTGTAAACTGGAGTATCAGGAATAGGATGAAATTTAATAATGGGAACTGCAAGGTCATGCATTTAGGAACAAATAACAAGCATTTTTCCTATAAGTTGGGGACGCATCAGTTGGAACAGACTGAGCAGGAGAAGGATCTGGGAGTACTGGTTGATCATAGGATGACTATGAGCCACCAATGTGATGTGGCCATGAAAAAAGCTAATGCGGTTCTAGGATGTATCAGGAGAGGTATTTCCAGTAGAGACTGGGAGGTGTTAGTGCTGCTGTACAAGGCACTGGTGAGACCCCATCTGGAATATTGTGTGCAGTTCTGGCCCCCCACGTTTAAAAAGGATGAATTCAAATTGGAACAGGTGCAGAGAAGGGCCACAAGGATGGTTTGTGGAGTGGAAAACCTGCCCTATGAGTGGAGACTCAAGAAGCTTGGCTTGTTTCACCTAACCAAAAGAAGGCTGAGGAAGGATATGATTGCTCTCTATAAATACATCAGAGGGATTAACATCAGGGAAGGAGAGGAATTATTTGAGTCCAGCACCAATGTGGACACCAGAACAAATGGTTATAAACTGTCCATCAAAAAAAATTATGCTTCAAATTAGATGCAGGTTTCTAATCATTAGAGGAGTAAAGTTCTAGAATAGCCTTCCAAGGGGAGTTGTGGGAGCAAAAACCATAACTGCTTTCAAAACTGAGCTTGATACATTTATGGAGGGGATGGTATGATTAGCCTATTTTGGAAATTGACTGATCTTTGGCTACGTGTGGTGGATTTACAAGTAGCCTAAGAGGGGAGAGTACGTGGGGTGGGTTCTGAGTCATTACAGAGAATTGTTTCTTGGGTAACTGGCTGTTGAGACTTGCCCACGTGCTCAGGGTTTAACTGATCGCCATATTTGGGGTTGGGAAGGAATTTTCCCCCAGGGCTGATTGGCCTGGGCTCTGGGGGTTTTTCACCTTCCTCTGTAGCACAGGGCATGGTTCACCTACCGGTGAATTCTCTGTATCTTAAAGTCCTTAAATCATGATTTAAGGCAGTAAATAACTCAGTCATAGGTTGATGGCCTATTGCTGGAGTGGGTGGGTGAGGTCTTGAGGCCTGCATTTTGCAAGCAGTCAGACTAGATGGTCGTACTGGTCCCTTCTGACCTTAAAGTCTATGAGTCTATAATAGAAGACATGTTGAAGAGAAAAGCTATGAGATTGGATCCTGCAGGTCAGATAGCTGGGGAAATACATTGGATATGATTCCCACAGGACTTTAGCGTCATCTATGGTGCTGAGCAGTTCAGCAGTATCTGGACTTAAACGGTTGTGTGCACGATCTGAAGCAGAATTTAAGCACCTGTAAAATTAGACAGGAGCTGTATAGGGGTTTTGAGGATGAAAAAGTTAGAGGTTACAAAAGTCGCAGTTAGGTGCCAAATTCCTTTTGTAGCACTAGCCCTTAGTAACTCAGGAGAGCGTTAAAGAACACGGAGTAGGGATAAACATCGTTAAATGAGCAATCCAAATAACTTGTGCTGAAGAAACCTAAAACAGTTTTGGCTGAAGAGATTTAAGGCCTGCTGATGTTAATTTTTCATACATCTTGGAACACAGGGAAATTACAGAAAGCTTGAAGAGTGCTAATATGCTGAGATTAAAAGAGGGCAATTACCCAGGTAATTATAGACTAATTAGCTTCACATCAGTGCCAGGCAAAATAATGGTAAAGCTTACGCAAGATACTATTAATAAAAATTCAAGAATGAGAAAATTGCTATTGCTAGCTAGGATGGATTTGTGGAAAATAAATTCAGTCAAGCAAGCTTGATTTCATTCCTGGATGAGATTACAAATTTGGTGGATAAAGGTAACTGTGGAGATGGTGCTGCAGGAAATTCTGATTAAAAAACTAGCACTATAAAAATATAAAGAGCACTCATTAACTGAATTCAGAACTGGCCAACTGATAGTTCCCCAATGTATTTGTCAGAAGGGAATCAACACTGAATGGGTGTTTTTCCAGGAAGGTACTACAAGAACTGGTGCCAGGCATTTCTCTAGCCAACATTTTCCTCAGTGAGCTGGAAGTAAATATTGAATCACTGCTGCCAACTGTCCTTAAGTCGACCTAAGTTGCCAGTGTAGATGCACCCAATGCGTTTTAATACAGCCAAATGAAAAGCTGTACATCTAGAAAGAAAGACCTGAAGCTTACTGTGGTGTGCTGGAAGCTAGTGAAAAATGACAAGCTCTTACTTCAAAGGTGAAGGATTTTCTGATCCAGCTTGCAGGTTAGAAGGCTCTGAGGAAGGCCATGTGATCTGGGTTGTCTGACACCAGTCAAGAAAGAGCTAAAGCCAATGGGGTGAGCTGTGCCTTAGGCAGCTGGCTTTTCTTTCTTTTGGGGAGCCTCTTCTGTTCTGTATTCCACAAAGCGTATTGTTACACTGCAACCTTCCAGCAGGAGTATTTATGTTTCTGGCTCACTTTTCTGTGAACATAACACACACCAGGAGGCTGCAGGACTATATCCTAGAAAGCGGTGACTCTGGGTATGCCCACACTGTGACACTGGCAGAACTGGTGCCAGCTCAGGCCAAGGCCCCAGGCGTTGCTGAATGCCAGCAAAGGTAAACTGGAAACCAGCCCGGCTCACCCGTGTGTTGGCAGTGTTAGAAGATGTTATGTCGATAAAAGTGAGTTTCGTGCTTAGACTGCCTGCATTGTTCTAACAATGTCCGGAATCCAGGTATACGGTTATAGCGAGTGTTTGCATTGTGTAACACATCAAACAGGAGAGAACCCTTTTCTAAAGCAAATATTGGCTTTGTACAGGTGGTAGGTCCTGCCCAACAAGAAGACCTTGAAACCAAATAAGCCACTGTGAGGCATCAAAGAACAAAGACTTCGTTAATTGCATTCCTTACTCTCGCCAGGAAGAAGAAACCAGGATGTGAACTCATCCCAGCAATTTGGACTGTGGGGAAAAGGGGCTAAAAATCCCAGGTTAGGAGCCTGGACTCTAAAGAGGCAAAAATCTCTAAGCATATACAAAAGACCTCCAGCTATTCTGCTTGGGTTAAACCTAAAGGGCATATAAAATTTGCATATTATAAATTACTATCATCTCTTGGAATCTAAGGCTATGTCTACACTTGTAAGGTAGGTCGACTTAAGGAGGCTTAAGTCAACCTAACTTAGTCCCCATTCACACCAGGCTTTCATTAAGTCGACTTAAGAAATTCCTTAAATCAACTTAATGAAAGCTTAAGTCGACTTAATAAGACCTGCCAGGTAGGTCAACCTTACCCTCCTTAGGTCAACCTAACCCTTCTTTAGGTCGACCTAAGCACAGTGTGGATGCTTAAGTTCACTTTTAGGTCAACTTAACAAAGTGGCCTTAGTCTACATCCATGGACACCACTGTGTTAAGTTGACTTAAAGTCGACCTTATTAAGTCGACTTAAAGTTAACCTAACTTTTTGTAGTGTAGACATAGCCATTGACTGTAACTAATTTGTATGTGTGTTGCCTGCTTTAACCTTGTAAATAACTGTCATTTCTTTTCTTAGTTCATAAATCTTTAGTTAGTTCCTCACAGGATTGGCTAGAGCCATTCTCTTTCCTGGCAGATCTTGGGTGCAATTGACCAGGGTAAGTGACTGGACCTTTGCAACTGGGCGTAATCTAAATACTGCTGTGGTTTCTGTAAGGAACCATCTATCACAAAGACAAGTTTGCCCGTGTGGAAGACAGATGTGAGTGCTCAAGGGGACTGCTGGGACTCCATGTTAAGGCTGGTACAGGACTTGTGGAATTCACACTCGTTATTTGGCTGGTGAAATCTAATTACAGAACAGAACCAGTTTGTTCTTTGTGCCCTGTTCCTGGACAGTCTGCTCTGGGGTTGGCATTCATGCTCATGAGCCACCCAAGACAGCCTGACATACTCTTTGAGCTGGAGGTATCAAATCAAGCTTGAGGAGATGCACGTTCACTAAATGCAGTTAAGCTTGCATCCTAAAGTAAAAGGGTAGCCACGGCTAATCACTCAGACTCTGGGCCTAGCATCTTGGACGTATCGTACTAATCCGTACTGCTGTTCACACCAGTGTAGCTATACTCTGGTTTAGCTCAGTCACAGCAAGCATGGGAATGTCTGCTGACTTGGAACTTATACCAGCAGTGCCAAGTGTAACCTAGCCTCTGAAAGGCTATGTCTACACTGGCAATTTAAGTCGACTTAAATTAAGCCATGTTCACACCAGGCTTTCATTAAGTCGACTTAAGAAATTCCTTAAGTCGACTTAATGAAGGCTTAAGTCGACTTTGTTACTACCAATCATTAAGTCGACTTAACCCTTTAGTCGACTCCTTAAGTCAACTTAAGGAGGGTGTGGACGTGGAGTAACCCTTAAGTCGACTTTATTAAGGATGATTAAATCGATTTAACAAAGTGGACTAAGTCAACTTAATTTTTCTAGTGTAGACATAGACAAAAAGACTTATGGGTCTGTGAGACACCAGGGCCAGAGGGAAGCAGGAGAGTTGTGGAGGGCCGATATATAAGCTCTAGAATGCTCCAGGCTTTATTCCCCACAGACTGAGCAGGGCTGCTGCAGTTTAATTAAAGTCACCTGGGACCAATTAAGGCCAGCTGGTAAAAAACCCTTGCTCCAGCCAGAGGGGGTGGAGAGTAAGGAGGATAGAAGTGGGGAGTGTTGGAGAGAGTTGGTGGAGTGTTAGAGAGACAGAGAGACAGCAGTACTAAGTACTGAGAGAGGTAAGAAGAGCACAGAGAGAGGGGAAGATAGCCCAAACAAGATAAACCCACATAAAAGGGGAAGGAAAAGAACAGCAAAGAGAGAAAATGCAGCTGGCTGTCTCTGGTGTTGACATTCACTTGAATCTGTCTGCTGAAAAACACAAGCAACGTATGTGATCTGTCAGCCATTCTGATACCTGGCACATTTGGATCAGCACTGGATTGTTCAGGGCAGAGGTTCTCAACCGCTGTGTTGTGGCCCGTTAATGTGTTGCGGCATACAGTTGTGTGTGTCACTGGGAAGTGACTCACTGCTGAAAGAACCCCCCTGCCAATGAAACAATCTCACCCAGGGGGGAAGAGGTCAGTGCTGCCATTGAAAGCCCTTGAGTTGGAGGGGAGCCCTCATGGTGGGAGGCTTCTGGGGGGTTGGAGTGCTGTGTCGTGCATGGCTGGGGACATCCCCAACCGTGCCAATACATGGACATTGTTGAGAACCCCTGGATAAAGGCATTGCTTTTAGTCACAGGTTTGCAAGAGTGCTGCAAAATACACAGCTTTAGCTGGCTAAGCCAGAGTCTTGTTAGATAGAAGGAAAAAGGAGAGAGAGAGGAAAGAAAAGAAGTCAGCTAAGGAAGGAAAAGGACAGACTGGAGATGAGTGAGAGGAGCCAAAAATCTCACATCTCAAGTGGTATTTGGGATTTAGCAGAAGCCAGTGGAGATGGTTGTTTCATCTGAAATGGTCCAGTTACATATCTCTCAGTCTTAGGATTAGAAAGATCTGGGGGCCCTGGAGGCAGTGGAGGTGAAAGCTATGCCAATATACCTTTCTGCAGAGCTTGTTGACAGCTTATTTTGCTAGTTTTTTCCCCAAAATCTTTTTGTAGACATATGCTTGAAGAAGGTTGGGATTTTAGATTGTTACACTTTCTTTTTAAGAACCCCCAAAAGGAGCTTTGGGTTCATTAGTCCATCCTCTCATCATTTCATCCTCCTATAGACTTTTCTGACTCCCTGGTTCTGGTACATTGATTTCTGGTCCTCTGCTTCTCTTCTTTACCAGTCAAAATATTTTTAAAAAACCTTGAGTGGTATTGATTAAATTAATTCAATTTTTCTGTCTCCTTCTCAGCACCTTCCTTAAACAACTTTAGATACCAGGTCTCTGTGGCAATATATGAACTTTACTTCCTTTTTATTGTTGAGCTTTCAATTTGGGTCAATCTGTGCACCCAGTTATGGCAACCGATTGAATACGGTGTACATTTCTGGCATCCACTTTTTAAAAAGTTGCTTGAAAAATTGGAGATGGTGCAGAGAAGAGCCATAAAGGTGAGTTAAGATCTGGAAAAATGCTCTCCACGTGATCTACACTTGAAAAAGTCTTACTGTGTTGAATACAGCTGTGATTCTCTGTCAATATAGTTAAACCTGTAAAAAACCCTAGAATAAACACAATTATAAAGATATAAAGGTGGCTTTTACCAATATATTTTATTTCACTTCCTCAATCAACACAAGCACTTTTACACCAAAATTACTGTGTCTGGAAGAAATGGAGGAAATATAGAGAAAATAATGAAGCAGCATTTATGAAGGGAGTACAACAGGATAAATATTAAACCAGAAGAAATATTAGTAAGAATCAAAGTACAGATCAACTTTTCAGGGCATGATTTTATTATGGAAGAAAAGGACCTGCGGAGAAGGACCTGGGGGTTGCAGTGGACAAGAAGCTGGATAGGAGTCAGCCATGCGCCCGCATTGACAAGAAGGCTAACGGCCTCTTGGGCTGCATTAGTAGGAGCTTTGCCTGCAGATGGAGGGATGTGATTATTCCCTTCATGCAGAACTTAGTGAAGCCGCCTCTGGATTATTGTGCCCAGTTTTGGGCCCCCCACTACAGGAAGGATGTGGACAAACTGAAATGAGTCTGGGGGAACAAAAATGATGCTGGAGCACGTGACTTATGAAGAGAAGCTGAGGGAACTGGGTTTCTTTAGTCTGCAGTAGAGAAGAGTGAGATGAAATTTGATAGCAACCTTCAATACCTGAAGGGGGTTCCAGGGAGGACGGAGAGAGGCTGTTTTCAGTGGTGGCAGATAGCAGATCAAGAAGCAATGGTCTCACATTGCAGTGGAGGAGGTCTAAGCTGGATATGAGGAAAAGCTTTTTCCCTGGAGGGTGGTGAGGCACTGGAAGGGGTGACATAGGGCGCAGGTGGATCTCCATCTTCAAAGGTTTTTAAGGCCTGGCTTGACAAAGCCCTGGCTGGGATGGTTTAGTTGGGGTTGGTCCTGCTTTGAGCAGGGGTTGGACTAGATACTGCTGAGGTCCCTTTCAACCTGAATCTTCTGTGATTCCATGTACATTTTTGTTGGCGTTTTTCCAGGAAAAAAAAAGATGGAATGGAAATTGGAAGTAAGCTTCAAACATGGAAGCTGCTTCTGAGTTCCCATTCTAATCCTAATCGTCCTGGAGCTTTTTCCATTCTGTTGCTGTAAGGTTACTGATATTAACCTGTTACTGATATTAAAAAAGCCAATCGTTGTGAAGCTGAGTGTTCTGTGGCAGCCTTGATGTGTTTGAATCGTCTAATATTTTGCATGGATTGGTTGTATTGCAATTGCGCCTAAGGGACAACCTGAGCACATGGCACTAGCTGCTGGACAAACACAGAACCGCAGACCAGCCCTGCCCTGATGAGCTTAGGCCTAGATCAACAAAGGCATTTAGGTGCCTAAATTCACCATTTAAACCAGTTCTCTGTCTCTTTTCTGGGTAAAAAGTCCAAATAGAAACAAAACCGCCTGTTATTCACCGCCCATCTTCTCAAAAATGACTGACCAATTTTGCTCCAATTTTCCAGAAAACCAATCTGTGCCAATCACTGAAAATTTCAGGCCTTAAAGTTAGGCAATTGAAAACAGAAGTTTGTAATAAAAAGTGTCAAGTAATCTTAACCATAAGAGCTGACACAGCCCCTCCCATAATTGGCAGAGTTTTAATGTGAATGACCCCCAACCCATTCAGAAAAATGATCAAGAGCTCCTGGAGGAGCCTCAGTTAAACTGGTGGACCTCTGAGCCATGTCAAGCTTGGAGAAGGGGGATCCCTAAAAGGGAGGATGCGAGCTTTGTGCAGGGTGATGACTCAGAGCCCCTGCACCTTTGGAAGCAGGGGTTTTAGACCAGGGAAAACCTCTGAAATCCTTGGCCATCTAGGTCCCCTCAGAAAGGAAACCTTGGGAAGGTGAGAAGTCTCTTTTCTTTTTTTTTCCCAAAGGGCTCGGAGTATGCTTTCTGTGGGCTGCAGAAACATAGTCACCTTTTGTTTGGACCAGAGGAGCTGATGCCTTGAACAAAACAGCTGGAGGGTGGTGCTCTGGACTCTGAGACAGAAGTGGTGTCCCCCCTTCCCCTGAGAGGGAACTAGAGAGGACGACCAGTGTGATTTTGTTAATACTGTTCCAACTCTCAATTTGTTCCAGTACACTGACAATAATCAGAAATGGGAAATGAGGGGTTCTTAATACACCTTTGCACAAACGAGGCTTTATTAAGTTAATATCTTACATTTGTACAACTTGCTCATTCACAATTCAGAGAAACCAGAAAGGGAATCAATCATTTGTCTTGTCAGGAAATTCAAGAATCACAGAAGTCGGTGCCAGCAGACAATCTTCGATTATTACTCTGTAAATCTGCACATCTGTGCTTTGATTCGATCTAGACTTTTACAGCTTGTGTCAGCAAACCCCAGTTCTCTCAGCAATGGCTGCTTGAAAGGTAATTACAGCACTGGAAATTTGTGCAAATGGAAGAAAAACTATACAAACACAGGCAAATGACACGAGCTAGCCCATGCAATCCAGCCAGAGAGAGCTTGGCCACACATTCCAGCCAGGGGAAATGTTAGCAGTCTATTCTGGAGAGGAGAATTCTCTGCATGGGCCCAGTTGTGAGTTTTTTCGCTGGGCATGGGGTCCGTTCTGTACCTTTCACTCTCTTCTTGCTCGTTGTCTCCAAGGTGACAAGTCGAGACCGTCGACCTCTCTGCAGTTCACAAAGTCCTCAGGATAGCGGTTGGCCTTGAGCACGTCCCTGGGCACCTCTGTAATGTGAGTGTTATCACAGAGAATTTGTGCCAGTGAGCTGCTACTCAGGGCCCGGCGCTGCTGCGGAGTGAAGACCCCGGGTTTCTCCCACCAGAAGCTGCAAGAAGCAGAAAAGCAGCAGAGTTACAGCCTGTGTTTGTCCTTCTTGGGGTGAATTTAGTTGTGGGGATCACGATTTAGTTTTTGTCTCCATAGATGCCGGTGAAAAGGAAAGAAAAGAGATGGTGTGTGAATTTGGGGACCTGCTGCAGTCATCTGAAACTCTCACTGCGCTGGGTCCACAATTTCACCCATTTTTTTAAAAAATGTATTTCTGATGTTAATAAATCTTCTCTAGCCCACATACCTTCACACAACCTCGAGAAAGAGACTCAAGATTCTATACAAAGAAGTTCAGCTGAAAAATCAAAAGAATTTTAAGACTGCAACGTCAATGGCTAAAAAGCTTCTGCAGGAATCAGAGATGTTCTCTGGCCATGCTGGGCAGGAGCTCAGCCCCACATCTGGCCGTAACATCTATAAATCTTTGCCAATCCCCATGATGGCCCCTCCTCCCTGACCCTCAGCCCGTGCTGGAAGCTCCCTCCACTGAAAGAAAAGTAATGGCCGCCTGAAAATTTGGTAGTAGCCATGATTGGAGTGCTCTGCATCTCTGGAAGCCATTCTGGGTAGCTTCTTTCCATGGGAGATGGGGTGAGGGTTCCTAGGCTTGCCACAGAAAGAAGTCACTCGGGGAGCTCCTTTCAGCAGTGTGCCTGGAGATGCCAGCAGGGATGTCATGGAGAGAAGCCGCCTGGAGCTGCTCCTTTCAGAAGCAGCTGGGGCAGAGTGTCCCCAGGCATGCCATGGAAAGAAGCCACCCAGAGCAGCTGTTGGAGACAGGAGTGGTAATTTTGATAGCACCACAGAGGGCGCCATGTGCTGCTCTGAATGCCACTCTTGGCATGCATGCTAGGGGTTGCCGACCCCTGAGCTATGCAAAAATTAGGAAATCCCTGTTGCCTGTGCAACCTTAACTCCGCCCTTTTGTGTGTGTGGAGTGTGCTAGAGCCGTTAACTGAAGAAGCAAGTATTTAATCAGCAAATTCAGTTCCTTGTTGTAACTTGGAGGGCCTTCCGCCCTTGTGACTGGAGAATTTGATTTCCTGTTCTCTGCCTCCCTGGTCCAGGTGCCTCTGTCTTTAAGATGGGGAGGTAGGAGTGCCTGGGCCCGCCCATTCTCCCAGGTCCCAGTCCAGGGCCTTGTATTTGTCAACCACAGAACAAGGGACCTCCCAGCGGGAGGTCTACATCCACTGCCCTGGGATACTTCTTACTGTTGCCCCTTCTGTTTTGAGGCTGGCCCTGTAGCGAGTTCTTGTGGTGGCTACGAGGGCCCCTGGGAGACCATTGGCATTCTCCTGCTGCAGTCCCAGGTTGCCCCATGTGGAGCAGCCCTACGTTTGGTGGAGTCAGAGGCCCCCCAAGGTCTCTGTGCTTCAGTCACCTGGGTTCCTTTCGTTCCAGGCCTCTTTCTCCACCCCCTTTGGCCAGGAAGATAGTGCTGGGCTCCTGCCGGCTGCCTCAGCTGGCAGGGCAGCAATCCTTCCCTCAGATGGGGAGTCATTTAGGTGTAGACCAGTCACCCCCAAACTGAGCCAGGTTACCTCCTTTTACCCCCCTCCCCACTGTCTGCAGGATAACATAACAGGGCTAGCTTGGCCCCAAATGGCTCAGCTCTCCTTGAGAACAAGATGGGGGAAAGAGGTAGGTTTGTCACCTGCATTTCTTTGAAGACCTCTTCGTGTTCCCAGGGGACGTCACACAGACCAGACATTTAGCAGGAGGAACAAGCGCTTGTAAATTATGGGTCTCTATAGCTCCAAAACACCTTCTTGCCTCAGTAAGGTGCTGTCAAAGGACATTCTTTCACATCTGCGAGTCTCTTGGGCTTGTCTACACTAGAAAAGTTAAGTCGACGTTCGACCTTATTAAAGTTGACTTAACAAAGTGGACTAAGTCGACTTAAGTCGACTTAGTCCACTTCATTAAGTCAACCTAACTGCCTTTAGGTTGACTTAACAAAGTGGACTTAAACGTCCACACTGGGCTTAGGTCGACCTAAAGAAGGGTTAGTTCGACCTAAATAGGCTTAAATCGACCTACCCGGCGGTTCTTAGTAAGTCGACGTAAGCGTTCATTAAGTCGACTTAAGGAATTTCCTAAGTCGACTTAATGAAAGCCTAGTGTGGACGCAGCTTAATTTAAACAGACTTAAGCCTCCTTAAGTCGACTTAAATTGCCAGTGTAGACATAGCCTTGGATATTCCAGTAAGTGGTGTGGAAATGCCCCAGGAAAAATGTCTAATTCTCTATTCAGTGCAAGGTTTGGATGACGTGAGGTGAATAAGGCAGGAGCTACACATTGAATGATAAGGATTAAAAGGAAAATTGAACAGCTGCTGCATTCCTGGAGCACCATTTCTCCTGGTGCTGACTGATGGTTTTTCCCCCAGAATCCTTACTATATGCAATCACATAATTAAAAAGAGCTTCAAAATGCATATGTACAAGGGTGCTGGATTAAGATTGAAGGCAGCCTTAATTCTGGCATTTCCTAACTTCTTTGCAAACTATGTAACATTCTTTTAATGGAGTTTTTTTACATGGCATAAATTATGGGCGAATGGTGGTGACATCATTGTTAAAAGGAAAACTCAGCGGCAATCTTAACAGTAAAATTAAACCTGCATTTTTAAAGAAATGTTTTTAAAGTGGCAATTCACAAAAACAGAAATTAAAACTCACATTTACATTTTTATTTTTCCTGTTGGTTTGAAACAGGCTGTATTCGTACGCACAGGATAACGACACTTCAGAAATCACTGCCTTTGAGGAGATGTTGTACCTTTCTTCCCTCTCCAATCTATCTAACCTTCCATCAGTGAATAGAGCTGCCAAGCCACATAGGAGTCAATTAACTGCCCTTCACAAAGGAGCGTCCCTTTAATAATTTTCATTTAATAAATATAACTCTGGTATGGAGTTCTGGAGCCCATAGCACCAAAGAAGCCCATGGGCGAGGAAAAGGCACAGCACGGCACTAACCACCATTTGATCTTTTGTAAATAAAATAGACATGGAGATTTCCTTTCCCAGCACCTTACCTGTCCCCATCTCGCAATTTTCTGAACTGCAATCCAATGATGCAAGCCAGGAGAGGCCCCACTCGGCCATTGGGAACAAACGGCTCTGCGAGGGCCCCGATCCAGATGTCGATATTGTCTGGGGTCCCGTACAGGTCTATGAACTTCCTGGCCAGCTTCTGATTGCTCAGCACTGCAGAGAGTTCCTTTACGTTGCGAGGCTGTGAGAGCCCACAAAACCGTCTCCAGGCGTTATACCCTGCGGAACCAGAGCAGAGCAGTCAGCACCTCCGTCTCCCCATTCGCATCCCGTTCTCCATGTGCTGCCAGCTTTCATAGCTGATGCAGCAAACCCAGAGGTGCTGAGGCTATGAACAGCCAGGCCTAGAGACGCCAGGTCTGAGCCCTGCCAAGCCTGGAGAAACTAAGCAGTGAGCAGTCCTGAACTCTGCAAGACATAGGCGAGTAAAGGCTGGGTGGAAATTAAATCCTTCGTTCAAGCTTGTAACCTGGACATCATCTTTGACGCAGACTTCTTTCTAGTCCTCTTAGCTGGGCTACATCTAAGTCTTGCAGAACATTTCTACTTCTGCAGGGATAATTCTTCTGGCCCATGACATTAACCACTCCATTCCTCTCCTTTGACTCCTCCACTGGCTAACACGTCTTGAATGCACCAAATGTAAGGGACTGTGGGCATTTTACTAAAACTTAGCTGGGGTTCTGGGGAGAGGCCAGTGCTCCAGGTCAGCCTGACTGACAGGGTGGGGGGTGCAATGAGGGAGTCAGGAGGTCCTGTCTTATGTGTGATCTGGAGCTGGCTGGGCCACAGTGGGTCAAGCTAAGGAGGGAGCCGCACCCACAGCCACAGGAGTGTCTGGGCAGAATGAGGGGGACACTGGACAGGACCTGCACAGGGAGACCCACCAGCCTAGAGGTCATGCAGGCCAGACTGGGAGGGTCTGTGACCTTGAGTGGGGGATGCTGGGGAGAAGGGCCCAGGCCCCTGGGGTTGGGGAGTGTGTGGACACTGTCCAAGTCTGTGGCTGACCCCCAGCATCTCTGCAGTGCAGCCTGGCCTGGGCAGGGGCTGGGACATGTGAGAGAGAGAGTGTGAGCTGTGTGGGGTCCCTGGGCCAGGGGCAGCGTGGGGTGTTTGCCTTTCACCTCTCCTATTTTTCTTTGGTTTTTTAACTTGGCCACTGTTCAATAAATTGTCATTGCTTTGAGCTGTAGGCATCGATCAGTGGGTCAGAGAATCACCCAGTGCGGGGAAAGCACGCGGAGTGGGGACCCCCCCCCCAGCCTCTGCCCTAAGTGACTGTGACAAGGTTCCTCCCCAGGAATCCTGGGCCCGCCTGTTTGGGGTTATGAGGACCCTGCCACACAGGAGCGTGGGAAGGGCGCCCTCATGGTCCGGCCAGCCTCTGGCTAAGGGGAGTTGGATCAAGGACTGGGGTCCTTTCACTAGCCAATTCCACCGGGGTAGTGTGAGCACCAGGGAAGTTCTCTGTAATATTGGGACTATTCCCCCATTTCCAGACATAAGCTGCTTGGGTTCACTTTCCAGCACCTTCCTCAACATACCTGTCACCTCTGCACCATCTAGGTCTCAGCTCCTACCTCACTAGCCAATGGCGGCCTCCATTGCCACTTGTTAAATCTTCAAACAAGCACCTTGGCGCGTTCTCCTGTCTGGTCCCTTTTGCCCCTGTGGGGAGCTCCCCATAAACGTTCGCAAAGTGACCTCATTATCCTCCTTCAAACCCTCCCCTGTGGGATGCCTACAACGCTGCAACCTACTGCCTGTTGGCTGATCAGTGCTGCCTCCCTGCTTCCTCGTGCATCCCTGTCTCCTCTTACACCTAGGGCTTCTCAACACTGACGGTTCCAACTTCCCGATTGGCTGCTTGGCTCTTTTCTTTCCATTTCCACGACCAGATCTCTTCTGTCGGCCTATGACACACCCCTCGATTGCCGTTCCAGCCTCCATTCGGCCGCCTGCACACACACTTTTCCCTTGGGCTCATCAACAGTCCCGCACTAGACCTCTCCTGCAATCTTTTGATGGCTGTCTGTCAACACCTCTGAGCTCAGGTTACATTTCCGGCCACCTCCTCCAAGTCTCTGTACAGCTCTCAACCCTCCTTGCTTATCCTCCCATTCCAAGCTCTGCATTGTCCCCATCACCTCTACTCTGCCAGGGTCCCACCTCCATCTGCCCATTTGTCACAGTCTCTAAGAACCAGTAACCTCCCCCCACACCCTCTTTCCCATGTAAGGGCTTCCCACACTGGCCATATTTAACTCCCTCTTAAAAGCCTTTTGGTGACTGTTGATAGTCAGTACAGGAGATCTACCTTCTTGTTTTTTCCTCCTTAACATCTGCCTGTTTGGCCTTTCTTAGCTCCTCACGGCACAGGCTCTCCTTCCCTGGTAGTCTAGAAAAAGCCTAGCACCTTGTGAAAGGGACTGCAAACGATGAATAAAGAACATTGCTGCTTGTAGGACCCAGTCTTGTACGTACTCACCTGGGAGACCATGATCTCTTCCTCGCTGGAGGTTTAAGGCTGCTAGATCCAATCCAATTACTTCTATCTGTTCAAAAAGCCGCTCCTGGAGTTCCTCAACCACCATCTGGTTCTGTTTCATCAGTTTCGCATGGTCAACCAGCAGACCACGGAGAAGTGGGTCGATGCCACCTGCGGTAAAAGTCAATGCCAGAAAGAAACAGAAGATGGGTCACCTGATGGCTGGGAGGTCCTTGCTAGCTAACAGTATGAGCCATGTTCCCACTAAGGAACCAGAGTAGCTTATAAGAAGGTCTGCAGACCTGGAGGCAGGTTAACCAATAAATAACATGGGCAGCTCAAAGGAAGCCAAGCAGTTTTAGTAAATGAACTGTATAGGAAGAACTGGGTGGATTCTCCTTCAGGAAAAAAGGTATTTTTACTTCAAGATAACAGGAGTTGGAGAAAGCCATGCAGATTTTCCCCTGTTTGGGCAATATATGTTTTCTTCTTGGGGAAAATTTCATTGAAATTTGTTTTCAGGTTTTCATCCAAAACTTGGAAATCAAAATTTTGGTACCAACAGTGGCAAAAAAGTGAAAAATGCCTGGGTTTCAGCTGAAATAGTCTCGTTTTCAGGTTACAACAACGATCCAAAAATGTTGTTGAAAGTGGAGTTTTTCTATGGAAATTTCCAGTTTGACAAAAAACCCCCATTCATTGAAAAAGAGGTGTTTCATATGAAAAATTTCACCATGCTTGCGTGTAGGCATTCCATGTCAAACATTCCTCATAGCGATGGGTTTTGTTTTACAGTTCCTTTTGTTCTGCCTCGTTTTAAAATGTCCTCCCCGATGTTTCTAACGTGAACGCACTGTTTCTCTTGGAAGAATTGCAAGTGCTGAATTCCTTACGCTGAGGAACTTTTTCCTGATATTCAGCTTAAATTTTCCTTTTCCTAGTTTTGGGTCATTACACCTCCTGAAATGCAATGCACCATCCTTTTCTCTCCGTGACGTAATGCAGGGCTAACCTGTATCATAATTTTCCCAAATTGATATGAACATGTTCAGCAGCTTCTAAACCTGGCAGCTCTCTGAATGACGTCTGGTCTAAAAGTGTTCTTGGTTTTTGGTTTTGTTTTTTTAAAATCTGATTTGTTTACTCCCTTCATGTCTGGAGACTTTGGAATAGGTTCTTTCGCAAAGTGAAGAACCACAGATCTGAGTTGTCTTCCTGTTAGGATTCTGCTGGATTGGTGTTGATCTGTAACACATGTAAGCAGGCTTGTGGCATTTCCCTAAATTAATGCTGCATTACTTTTCCCCTTTTATTAAAAGTTTGTTTTTATACTCCAGGAGTCGGCAACCCCCGGCTTGCGTACCAAAGCTGGCACACGGGCCTGTGCATAGCGGCATGCAGAGCTCACTGCGACTGCTCTCCCCACTGGAGCCTGGGGCCAAAAGGGCTGGGCGTGTGCATGATTCCTGTCCCCTGCTGGCCCCACTCCCCAGCTGAGGGCTGGGGTCAGCAGGGAAAAGGAGTGTGCAGCTGCTGTCCATTGCTGGCCCCTCCCCTGGCACCTTTCTGGCCCCACCCTTAACACCTGCTGAAGGTTCGGGGGGTGGGGCTGGCATGGTGGTCAGCAAAAGTTGCTGACCCCTGCTATGCTCAGTTTTCATGCTTCCAAGTAGAGAAGTAGTGCTGCTAGAAATGCCCAAGTGCAGTAAGCAAAGAGGGTCAAGTGAGTGGTGTGGAATTACTGGTCATTTAAAAAAAAATACATTAATTTGTTTTGTGTTAATCATTCATGTTAACTGTCATTGACAGCTTTAAAAATAATAATTCTACATGTGTAAGTTGTTCTTTCACGATAAAGAGATTGCATGATAGTAATTGTATGGGGTGAATTGAAAAACAGTAATTTCTTTTATCTTTTTAGGCAATGTCTACACTTGTTCAAATAAGTCGACTTTGCTAAGTCAACTTAACAAAGTCGACTTTAAGTCGACCTTGTTAAGTCAACTTAGCGTGTCCACAATGTAAATTTAGGTCGATTTAAAGTCGACCTTGTTGAATCAACTTAGAGCGTCTACAGTGGACGCCTAAGTCGACTTAATTTACTAGTGTAGACGCACCCTTACAGTGCAAATATTTGTAATAAAAATAATATCACCTGCTGTAATTGAAATCACTGTATTTGAAACTGTAGAAAAACATCAAAATTATTTATAGTAAATTTAAATTGGTATTCTATTATTCAGCAAAAATAACTTCAGAAACAGACTTCAGCGTGACACTGCAGAGCTGGAATTCATATGCAAATGTGACACTAAAAGACTGGGTATGAATAGGGACTGGGAGTGGCCAGCCCCTACAAAAGGTAATTTTCCCTCTTTAAACATTCTCACCTTCTCATCTATTGTTCTTAATGAGCCACATCAGCACTGTTTGGGTTGAATTGACCTTGTTACCTCATCCTTCATATGTATATACACTTAGCATACTGAAGTTTTCATTTCATACATCTAAAGAAGTGGATTATAGCCCACCAAAGCTTATGTCTTAATAAATCTGCTAGTCTCTATGGCTATGTCTACACTTGTAAATTTAGGTCGACTTTAGCTAAGTCAACTTAGCATGTCTATACCTAAATTTAAAGTCGATTTAGGGGGGAACTTACAAAGTCGACCTAGAGCGTCCACACTGGATGCCTAGGTCAACTTCTAGGGGCTGGGGGACCTAGGGCAAGTCCACGGGGGCAGGGGGGGCACATCTTGCCCAGTGCCAGGGGGCTCAGCATTTGCCCCATTGTACCAGGGTACAATGGGGCAAAGGGGGACAGGGACCCTAGCAGGGCATAGGGGCAGGGTGAGCAGGGCTCTGCCCTGCTCTTTGGGGGGGCATGCCAGGCTCCCCCTGTGCCCCCCCCGGCAGGGAGGGCAGTGGAGGAGTCCTGGAGTAACCCTAAGTCAACTTAGAGCTACTCCAGGTCTACGCTGGCTTAAGTCGACTTGAAAAAGTCGACTTAAGCCTTAAGTCGAACTAAAAGAAGGTTTAATAAAGTTGACTTAATTTTCATTAAGTCGACTTAAGCAACTTGCTTAAGTCGACTTAAGGAAACTGTAGTGTAGACGCAGGGTAAATTAAGCCCTATGGGTGCAGCTACTCTTACAAATTAAGTTGACTCAAGGAGGCTTAAGTCGACTTAAAATACTCCACGTCTACACTGGGCTTTTCCTTAAATCGACTTAAGCTACTTCTAATGTATAATAATAATAATCTATAATAAATAATAAACAATGCTTAGTCCCGCCGTAAGTGTAGGGGACTAGACCAGATGACTTCTCAAGTTCCTTTCAAACTGGCGATTCTATCCCTATGGCCAGATAATTACCGTTTGATGAAAGTTGCTTATTTGCTGGGGTTGAGGAAATAATTTATTAGCTGAAAATACGTCCTGGTGCATAGAAAAAAATGATCAGATGTAACGAGTTTGAGTCTCTGATTCAGCAATGTATTTAAGCATGTGCTCAGTTTGAAGCATGTGCTTAAATCCCAGTGAGCTCATGTGCTTGAATACATTGCTGAATCTTTGCTTGCTATCAAAGCAGGACTGCAGGCAGGGCCTGGCAAAGCATGCTTACCTTCCATGACAACCCTCCAGGACGCACAGAATGTGAGGTGAAGAGGAACGTGGGAATATGAACCCAAAGGCTGGTAATCATCATCTAAACGGGTCACAAAAGGCTGTATTGAACTATGACCAAACCGGAAAGCCAGGGAGAACACGTTTGCCACGGTGGGATCCACAGACTCATCATAGCCCCCGTAGCATGGTAAATGCTTTTCAGTCTCATCTCCAAGCAGAAGGGGCAGGTAGTCTCTGTACGTTATTACCTGGAAGGGAACACAGACTGAGTTAGCGGCTCATACGCACGCCTTCTAAAGGAAAAAACAAGTCACTTTCCAATGTTATCAGTAGGGCTGGTCAAAAGTTCTGTGCCAAAATGCAGTCAGGAAGGTAAAAGAGAATAAAAGGGAACATATATAAGGCACAAAAACCATTCTAGCTGCGGCTGTATTGTTTTGTTTCTAGGTGTGGATGGCAAAAGTGTTGATAATGGGGCAGAAGAAGCAGACGTCATCAATAAATAATTCTATTCTGTGTTTGGAAAGTAGCAGGAGGAAGTATTGAGAGGTAAAGTGATAATTTAATACTTTCTCGTCCCACAGTAACTGAGGATTATGCCAAACAGCCACTGATGAAGTTAAATGTTAAATCTGCAGGACTAGATTGACCTTGCAGCTCTCTGAACCACTGATGTTGATACTCCAGAGGACCAGAGAAAAACCAATTTGCTGATACTCAGAAATGATGACTAGAAAGGCTCAGATAACTGAGGAGCTTGTCCAGTGCTTGTGCCTTGTATCGGCCTCTGCACAGGGCTGAACTTTACTGATAACAGAATGGCCGAGATACGGACTTTCCTCCCATCTGGAGCACCTTATCCATGATAGCTGTCCAAGAGTATTCAGTGGTAAGAGATTAAAATCTATCCTGGAACCTCCATGGTGGAATTCTCGGAAGAGGTCAATCAACAAACATCTGGAGAAGGATGATCTCATTGATATAGACAAGTTCCAAAGGGGTAGCCATGTTAGTCTACTGCAGAAAAACAACAGAGTCCTGTGGCACTTTTAAAGACTAACAGATTTATTTATCGCATGCGCTTTCGTGGAGAAAATCCCACTTCATCATCTTCAAAGCATCTGACGAGGTGGGATTTTCTCCCATGAAAGCTCATGCGATAAATAAATCTGTTAGTCTTTAAAAGTGCCACAGAGCTGTTGTTTCTCATTGATGACTTGGACTTTCAGAAAGTCTTTGACAAGATTCCTCTTCAAAAGCTCTTAAGCAAAGTAACCTGTAATGAAATCAGCGGGAAGATCCTCTCATGGATCAGTAACTGGCTAAAAGACAGGACGCAAAGTGTAGTATAAAGGGTCACTTTTCAGAATGGAGAAAGGTAAATAGCGGTGTCCCTCAGGAGTCGGTACAGGAAACAGTGCTGGTCAACGTATTGATAATGACATGGAGAAAAAGGGTAAGCAGATAGGTGGCAAAGTCTGTATGATGGTATAAAATTATTCAAGATAGTTAAGTCCAAAGCAGACTATGAAGAGTTACAAAGGGATCTGACAAACCTGGGTGACTGGGCAGCAGGATGGCAGATGAATTTAATATTGATAAGTACAAAGAAATGCCTATTGGAAAACGCAATCCTGACTGTGCATATAATATGATGGGCCCTAAATGAGCTGTTACCACTTAGGAAAGAGATTCTCTGGTCAATCATGAGTAGGTGGCCTTGAAGGATAACTGAAGGGGACAACGGATACAGTTACCCCAAAACCGTTAACAACCTGCCCCTCTTCTTGTTCTCACTCCACCGTACTGTTCCTGAGAGAGGCACATTCTTGATACTTTCAGCAGGCAGTGCTTTTTCCACTCTTTTTAGGAGAAAAAGAATATGGGACATGGAGAAGGAGCTGCAAGCAGGGGAGAAGCAAACAGGGAGTTTGTCTGGGAACAGTCCAAGGGGAGCCATGGTGACAGCTACATTGGGTGCGGTGTTGAATATTGACTGTTTGGTTCTGTCTTTGTTCCTTTGAAAAGGACTAAGGGTGGAGACCTATGAATCCACAACTTTAGTCCTTCAGTCACGAGTCATCTGCACTTAGGACTGGACTAGGGGACTAAAAGACCTTTAGGGTCCTTAGTCCTTTATCCTTCCACAACTTTAGTCCTTAGTCCTAAGTGCACAACTACCATCTTCCTGGATGCTGAAAATCACCCAACACATCAGCAAGCTGTGTTCCAGTGCTAGAGGAACCAACTACGGGCCACACTCCTCTTGACCTGCTGGTCACAAACGTGGAAAAATTGATAAGGGATGTAGAAGTGGCTGGCAACCTGGGCCACAGTGACCACGAGAAGGCTGACCTCAGAATCCTGAGAAAGGAAGAAAGGAGAACAGCAGAATATGGACATTGGACTTCAGAGAAGCCAACTTTGGAGTTCAGGGGCAGGGTCCCCTGGGAGGCTAACGTGAGGGGGAAAGGAGTCCAGGATATCGGACTGTATTTTAGAAGATCCTTATTGAGGACACTAGAACAAACCACCCCAATGTGCAGAAAAATAATGAATATGGCAGGAAATTTACAAGAAGCGTAAGCTTGGTCAGATGATGAGGGAAGAGAATATAAATGCTGCTTGAGAATGTGGGAAGTAGTTGTATCTAGCAAGAGATGCAAAGCGTAACAGGAAAAGTTTCTACAGGTGTGTGAGCAACAAGAAGAAGGTCAGAGAAAGCATGGGCCCCTCACTGAAAGGGAGGGGCCACCTAGTGATTGATTATGTGGAAAAAGCTGACATACTCAATGCTTTGTTTTTGCCTATGGCTTCGCAGAGGAGATTAGCTCTCAGGCTATTGCACTGGGCACCACAGTGTGGGGAGGAGGTGAACAGGCCTACGTGCTGAAAGGAGAGGTTCAGAAATAGTTAGAAAAGCTGCATATGCACAAGTCCATAGGGCCGGTGGAGTTGGCTGCTGTGATTGCAGACCATTTTGGCCTTTATCTTTGAAAACTTGTGGTGATCAGGGATGGTCCTGATTCATTGGAAAAGGGTAAATATAGTGCCCATCTTCAGAAAAGGAAGAAGGAGGACCCAGGGAAATAGGAACCAATCATGCTCACCTCAGTCCCCATAAAAATCATGGAACAGGTCTTCAAGGAATCTATTTTGAAGCACTTGGAGGAGAGAAAGGTGATCAGGAACAGTCAGCCTGGATTCACTGAGGGCAAATCATGCCTGACCAACCTGATTGCCTGATGAGATCACCAACTCTGTGGATGTGGGGAAAGGAGTGGACATTATACACCTTGACTTTAGCAAGCTTTTGATATATTTATAGTAAAAAGTAAGAACCTGAACCATAAGGCCTTAATAACAGGCCAGATATGAGGCCTGAGCTAAAGTAATGGCCAGGTAAAGGCAAAGTTAGCAGCAGCCAGGCTATGAAAGCCGATAGGCTCACAGGACTGACAAGATCAGCTGGAACAACAAAGACACATTCCAAAGAAGAGCTGGGCACAAGTGCGTTCCAGAAAGGTACCAGGACATCCTTCTCCCTAGAGATAACGAGGGACCACTGACCTCCTCGAATGACACTATAAATGGGTAGAAATGTCTTGTTAATCTGATGAATAGAGATGTTTTGACCAACCCATTCAGCACAGGGTAATGGGTGGTATCATACCACGTCAAAGGATGGTAACTATACATGTCAGAGGAGCAATACGGAACTTGTTTGGATCAATGTATAAAAGAGGGTCTCGGGGGAAGCATCTTTGCCTGGCCAAGTGGGGAATGAGCCGGTCCATTGTCAGGGATGCACATTATTAAGTGCACTTGTAGAATGCATAGGGCATGTTCTGCTGTGCTTGTTTGGCGATAAACTTGGCCGGGTGCCTTCATTGCTCCAGCAGATTTGTGGTCATGCTGAGTTATTCAGTTGTGAAGTGGTGTCTTGGTTTTCTGCACAGAGCTGGGACAGCACACACACAGGGAGCACCCACAGAGCCAACAACTGTCAATAATACTTTCCTACAGTATCCTTGCCAGCAAGTTAAAGTATCTGTTGGATGGGTGGATAGAAAGCTGGCAAGTAATCTGGCTCAACATGTAGTGATCGACGGCTCGATGTCTATTTGACAGTAGGTAACAAGTGTAGCGTCCCAGGGGTTGGTGCTGGGGCTGATTTCGTTCAACATCGCCATTAATGATCTGGAGGATCGGTTGGATTGTTCCCTCAGCAGGTTGGCAGATGACACTAAACTGAGGGGAGAGGTAGATCTGCTGGAGGGTAAGGTTCAGTTCAGAGTGACCTGGACAAATTGGAAGATTCCAATGATGTTTAACGAGGACAAGTGCAGATTCCTACACTCAGGATGGAGGAATCTCAGATACTGCTGCAGACGGGGGACTGACTGGCCAGGCAGCAGTTCTGCGGAAAAAGACCTGGCAGTTACAGTGGACAAGAAGCTGGATATGAGTCAACAGTGTGTCCTTGTTGCCAAGAAGACTACCAGCATATTGGGCTGCATTAGTAGAAGCAGATCGAGGAAAGTGTTTATTCCCCTCCATTAAGCCCTGGGGAGGCCACATTTGTGATATCGTATCCAGTTCTGGGCACCCACTACAGGAAGGATGTGGACAAATTAAAGGGAAGGGCACTGAAAATAACTGGGGCTGGGCGGCATGATTTATGAGGAGAGACAGTGGGAACTGTGCTTATTTAGTCTGCAGAAAAGAAGAGTGAAGGGGGGATTTGATAGCAACCCTCAACTACCTGAAAGAGAGTTCCCAAGGAGAATAGAGCTAGGCTATTCTCAGTGGTGGCAGGTGACAGAAAAAGAAGCAAAGATCTCAAGTTGTAGTGCGGGAGGTCTAGGTTTGATGTTAGGAAATCTTTTTCCCTAGGAGGGGTGGTGAAACACTGGAATGGGTTATCCAGGAAGCTGGTGGAATCTCCATCCTTAGAGGTTTTTAAGGCTTGGCTTGACAAAGCTCTGTCTGGGATGATTTAGTTGAGGTTGGTCCTGCTTTGATCAGGGTGTTGGATTAGATGACCTTCTGAGGTCCCTTCCAACCCTAATCTACTATGATTTTATGATTCTATGGTGGGCATGAAAAGATTCTGGGTTAGGTGATGTTTGAATTCACATAGGCCACATGCTGCAAGGTTTAAAGGGACCATAAAGATTGTTGTGACAGTCCATGACTGAAAACAACATCCCAGAACCACATAGTCATCACTGCCATATTATGATGTTATGTGCTGTACAAAATATGCCTTGTAAGGTGTTATTTTAGTAGTCTTGATTTGCTAAACTTTAATATCCTGGTAGATTGCACATGTTATTATTGAATATGAAGTTATAAAATATTATTGGATACGCTGCCTCTTGGGAGGTGGAAAACACTCACAAACAACCTTTCAAGCACAACAGTGAAGTAGCCAGAAAATCTTAATGGCTTGTTAACACCCAGGAAGAAGAGAATCCATTATCCCAGAGACAGAATACAAGGGGATCTTCACAGCATGTAGCCAATGAACATCCCTTGACCAATAAGGGCAACTACCCCAGATCACAAGGATCGGGGTGATTTAGGGGGAGTGGTCCTGCTTTTTAGCAGGGGGTTGGACTAGATGACCTCATGAGGTTCCTTCCAACCCTATTATTCTATGATTCTATGATTGCTCCAGCAAGCTGGAACACACTGTTAAAGAGGAGAATGACAGTAACATCATCACTTGATGTCATTCCCCCACAGCTCAACACCTGAAAAATGTCTTGAAGGCAAAAGGCGACAGAATGAGGGAGAGGTGACACATGCTGCCAGGCAGATGTAGGCTGTGAGATATCACTAATAGTAATCGTGTTCAGTATGATGGAATTTAGATTGTCCATTTATTTTTATTTATTTGGCAATGACTTCTGATCTCTTTATGCTTATCCCTTATAATCAGTGAAAATCTATTTTTCTGTAAATAATAAATCCATTTTATTATTTCACCTAAAACAGTGTGTCTTGGCTCAAGACCAATATCTCATCTTCGTTAACAAAAACTGCTGCATGCCTTCCCAACATCAAGGGGGAACTGGATTAATTATCAAGTTTGCACCGCACCACACCAACCTCTGTGCAGTGCAAGGTGGTGCCCTTCTGGATGGTAAGACTTGGAGAGCTGGGGTAAACTGGCTGTGACGCTGTGTACTCAGGGAGAGCATTCAAGGTAAGTAACTCAGTTGGGTATGTGGCACCACCTGCTGTCGTGTTGGGTGATAACAGGGTCCTGAAGGGACCTATTGGTTATCAATTGAGCATGATGGGGACCCCATCTCAAGCTGAACAGTTAAGGGTGCTCAGCAGTACCCCAATTTCAACGTTGCACCCTGGAGGACCCTGTCAGAGTTGCCTGGCATGATTAATCCTTCATGTCGGCAGACAGGAAAGGCCTTGCAGGAAAAGCTGTTTTCTGACTATATGAGAGGTTCATGATAGGGAAATTAAAGAGCTGTTGAAAAGAGAAACCAGAAAAGTGCAGTAACACAGGCTGTAGATGTAGACAGCTGATTGTGATGAGGAAGGAACATGCAGAGCTGAGAGGTTGAAGGAGAATCCTATATATGGTCATTCCAGGCACATTCCATGAAGCTCTTGCAGATTCTCAGGTCTGAGAGTTTGATGTAGAAGACTTAGATGATGGATGTGAGGATGGTTATAAAAGGCACATGATGTCTCAGAACCACAGTGTCAGAGTGCTTCGAGGACAGACACAGATGAGACAGTACTCGGTACCACTACAGGATGATGGTTTTCAGAAATCTCTCGGCTTCTTTAAAGGTGGATCGGACATCTCCCAACCCCTGAGCTCTAAAGGCTGAGCAGAGAACAACTTTTCCAGGTGCACAGTGACCATAAGTCACCACTTTGCTGGCTTTTTTCATGGGGCAAGAGTTGCTTGTGGACATTCATAGATTCCAAGGGCAGAAGGGACCATTGTGATCATCTAGTCTGACCTTCTGTATAGCACAGGCCATCAAATGTCTCTAAAATCATTCCTAGACCATATTTCTAGAAAAAACATCAGATCTTGATTTTAAAATTCTCAGTGATGGAAAATCCACCAACACCCTTGGGATTGTTCCAATGGTTAATTGGTCATTAAATAGTCATTAAAATGTTAGGCCTTATTTCCAGCTGAATTTGTCTAACTTCAACTTCCACCCATTGGATCATGCTACACCTTTCTCTGCTGGACCGAAGAAACTGTTATTGGCTATTTAATCTCCAATAGATACGTATAGAAGTAATCGAGTCACCCTTTAACCCAGTGGTTTTCAAACTGTTTTCCTTGGGACCCAGTTGAAAAAGATCATTTATGCCGGTGATGCAACAATTACATCTTTCACCAATGCATTCCCGTCTTTGGGTGGTAGCAGCAGGGGGCTCCACGCCCCAGTACCTGAGGGTCTGTGACCTAGTACTGGGTCCCGACCATAGTTTGACCCACTGCCTTAACCTACAGTTCTAGCTTATACGCTGATGCATTGCAGATGTTTCATTGTTGCACAAGGCATTGCATTTGCACATACGATGCCTCCTTGCAATGGCCATGTCAGAATCCTAGGACAAAAATGAACTCTTGAAGTCTTTTTTTGTTACTGTCACAGTTCCAGGGTCTCTGCACCTGTATTCCCTCATCATGATCCTCAAGGCCACCAATTAAGGTTTCCGACTCCCAGTCGTCGCCCTTCTTGGACAGAGACCATCAGCTCCCTTCTGATTGCAGTTTTAAGTCTGCCATCTACAGTGATATCCCTGTTAAGCCAGCTAGATAAGTCAGCACCTGGGCTATGCTTTCTCTCCAGGGAGAATGACCAGCATAAACCAGTATTTATAGGCTACTGTACCCCATATGCTTGAAAAGGCTATCTCTGAGAGACCTGCTGAGGGTGGATTACTGTTGCTGGGCAGATTAGCTACCCACAACTAGAAACTTCCAGAAGCAGGGAGTGGTAGCATTTTGAGCATGCTCCACAGTGTACCCGGCTGGTGTGATGTGTGGTCAGTCAGATGACATGGGAGCAGCAGTCTGTGCAGACAGCAGGCAGGAGCTGCCTTGGAAGGAGACCATGTGCTCAGTTTTCTGGAGAGAAGCTGAGCCAGGAGTGAACAAGATGTTTTCTCCCTGTAATGGAGTCATTTGCAACAGACCTTGCAGACATGCATATGGGACTGAGGGCTGGTTGCAAAGGAGAAGAAAAAGCCTGCATGGAATGCTACAGAGGATTCCAGCAAAGGAAGAAGAGGACAGCTATTTCTTGCCACTCAAGCCTCTACACTGGAACAGAGACTGTAGCTGAGAGCTAGGTGAACTCCACACAGACTTTGGGACTTTTGGGTATCTTTCCTGAGGGGTTTTCTGTAGGGATTGTTCGTGGTTAATTGTATTTTGTTTTCTTAGGATAAGGTTCATTTAGTTAGTAGTTAATAAAGTTCATTGTTATGTTTATTGTAGTAGTATTTTAATGTGGGAGTGTAGCTCTGGGCAAGCTTCACTGTGAGTCCCATACAGACTGGATCCTGGGTCTCCAGCTGCTTTCTCCATACGGATTGGGATTGATTTCTGTGAGGCACTGGAGAAGGGCAACTAAATGAATTTTAGCCCACCCAAAGGTTACAAATTGGCGCCCGAACAAACAGGGACTTGAAGATTGTTCAGAGCTCCCCTGATTTCTTTTTGAGTTATATTGTAGTAGTAGTTATAAGAAGTAGTTGTAAAGAATTTAGTGTTATTGAATATTGATATTGAATGTATATTTTGTATTAATATTGTTAAACATAATGGAAATTTGTACACAGTTTGGGTTAGATCCATATAGAATCATTTTAGTGAGTGAGGTATCATCTGTTGTTGCTATAGCAGATATTAAGAGGGTTGTTGGAACTTTTGGTTGTGAGATCAATATGAGGTGGGTGAAGGGAGAACAAAAGGAGATGTTTATTTTGTGAATTTGAAGATTCTGTCTCTGTAATACATATAGGGAGAAACTGTGTTGCAGAAGCTAGAGCACAACTGGGATGTGACTCTTATTTGTTATGTTTTTGCATGTGAGTGATAAACAGACTGGGTGGTTGGCAGATGCTACCCCCTGTTATAGAGTGAGGTCCAGGAGAAGCCTTTACTCCTGTTGTGAGGCTCACTTCTGTGAGAGAGTGAGTGTGTGCTGAGATCAGCCAGTGAAACTGACTGATGTGAGTTCTTGCCTGATTTAATTCTGCTTATGAGCATGGAGCTCTAGTGAGTGCGATCTTAAATATTAAGATCTGAGAAATGGGTATTTTATATATCCAATCCAATTCCTGTACCACTTTGGATACAGGCTATAGCAACTGAAAGAGACAGTGAGTTGTTAAAGTCAAGGGCTAGACTGGAGCTAGCTGTAGAGATCCTCTGTTTGTTTACTGACAGGGATCTGAGAGGACTGAAGCTGCTATTTAGCAACTTCTGAGGGATCCACACAACTTGTGGATTATTATTTCGAGTATACTGCCGGGGACGGCAGTGATTTAAGTAGTAGTATTTTAATGTGGGAGTGTAGCTCTAGGCAAGCTTCGCTGTGAGTGCCATACAGACTGGATCCTGGGTCTCCAGTTGCTTTCTCCATAGGGATTGAGATTGATTTCTGTGAGGCACTGGAGAAGGGCAACTAAATGAATTTTAGCCCACCCGAAGGTTACACTGCCACACATCTTTTTCTCAGCAGAGTACATTTATGCTTAGGATAAAAGCATCACAGAGACAACATACAAGAAATAATAAAAGTTCTGCACACTAACTAAAAATATTAGATATCTCCCAGCTTCCCGACGGGGAGTCTGGAAGTCTAATGTCTCTTCCAACGCCTCAGCAGCGGCTGGGGTCCCCTTAGCACCAAAGGTCCTGTCTGTTCGCTGAATCAACATGAGGACCCGAGTCTTTTTACATTTATATATCCCAGGTTCTTTCCTTGTCTCTGGCAAACCCACTTTGAATGAAGATAGATCAACCCAAGGGGTTGTCCTAGCAACTCACTTTAATCATCCCCCACTGCTTTTAATTCCTGCGGGAGCTGTGTTAACCACCCCATGAAGCGCAGAACACAATCATACACAAACTATTCATAGCTTGAACACTCTGGTCTGTGAAGATACCACATGTGGTTGCAAAGTCTGTCACAGTTGTTTTTTACAGCTGTACAACTCAGAGGCCTTATCTACACCAGCATTTCTATGTGCCATCAAGGCTGAGCAGGATGCCATGGAATTTTTTAAAAAACTACTTGATGAGTTCTGGATTGGCTCATGCATATTCATGAGATCATTTGGAGACTAGACAGCGGTGTGCCTCAAAATAATGAAAGGTATCAAGGTGTGCCGTGGAAGAGGAAAGGTTGGGAACCATTGATCTACACTACACAGTTTTGTGGACAAATGGCAAGAGAACAGTGGAGGTATACACACTGCAATGCTTCTCCACTGACAAAACTCTCCTGCTTTCCTGACGAGAGGCACAGAGCTTTTTGTGACAAAGCTAGACCAACAGAGGGTCAGTGTGGAAACTGTACTCTTTAAATCACTGTAACTAGCCTCCAGGAAGTACCCCACAGTCGCTCTGCTTTACCTAATATTCAAAAGCAAGCAGCAATTGGGTAGGCCTGCTCTCAAAATAGGTGGGCCCTGGATCACCCAGGCCCACACTTAGCTATGCCTCTGAACAGTAAGCCACTGCAACTGAGCTGTGGGGATTTGCAGCTTGTAGGATGCCAAAAACATTTAGATCTGCAGACTGCTGCATGCACACCCCCAGTGGCTCCAAGACTGAGCAAAATTGGTGCATTGGAACCTGCACAGGCAATTCTTGGGGGGAAAAACGTCTAAATCTGAGCAAGAAATGTATTAATCAACTAGTGAATGGCACCAAAAACGATATTGAATCTGGTACCTGGGTCATGGCGCCTATGATTTTCCGGGCCTCCTGGTAGAGCGTCTCTCCATCCCACTGCGGATTTAATCTCTTCAACTCTGTAGCCAAGCGATTGTGTTCCCGCACAAAGAGTGTGTGCAGAGCTGTAAGTCCCAGATTTTCAGTTACTCGTGCATCACCTAAAATATAAAAACACAGTATAATTCTATTTTATTCAACCAAAGAGCTGTTTTTATTTGCTGTTTGAGACTCTTGCATCGTGAGGTGGGCTGGGAGCAGTTAATTGCAGGCACAGCTGGGCGTGGTGTCTAGTTAGGGTGGCCAAACACTTCCATGAGAACGCCCTATTTTAGTTCTTATCAGTTTGCCAAACTTTAACCATTCGGCTGGTATTTCCCATGCCAGACGTCTTCCCCAGGCTGGCTGTTTTCCTGAAAATCTCAGGAAAATGAGTTCAGCCGTTTCTGAGAACGGGGCAAGGGAATTGATGTTATTTTGACAGCATTAAAATATTCTTACAACTGTTGTCTCATCAGTGTGATATAGAAGCAAAATAACTTCTCCACCTCCTCTCAAGGTCTCCTTGCTTATTCATCCAAAGACTGCACTGGCTCTTTTATCACCACTTCACACTGTTTGCCACATTCAGGTGATTATTTAACACGACCCCTAAATTTTTTTTTGCCATCACTGGTTAGTTGAGAGACTATGACTGAATGTGATGGGATGTACCAGGACCTTTGAGGACTCCTGCTAGAGGCCTCATGGTTCTAGTCTTAATCCCATCCCATTCCAAAAATGGGAGCAGTAGAGGTGGGTCCTCCAGACTGACTAGAGAGGCTGCAAGGAGGAGCCAATCAGATCCCGGGAGGCCCATTTAAAAGGAACTGATGGCTAGTTCCCTGAGGGTGAAGCTGAAGGCCTGTTTTGAGCCTGAGCAGGGCAGGCTCCAGTGTGGTGCCAAATCCCCTGTTTTGTCAGATTTTGTTACTTTGCTAGGACGGTAACAAAATCTGCCGAAACAGGGATTTGGGCACTACAGCAGCAATGCAGCTGGGAGCCTTCTGGGGCTGCACAGACCATTGCAGCCTCAGGACAGCCCCCAGCCCCCCTGCTGGCTTGTCTCTCCCCACTTCAGAGTGGGAGGTAGGGGAGCTGGCAGGCACTAGGGCCAGGAACTTTCTGGGGCTTCAGGGACCATTGACAGCTAGCCCAGGGGGCTGAGGATATTCAGGGTATTTGATAGGCTCTGAGGGTATATCTACACTTGAAAAGTTAAGTCAACTCTGTTAGTCAACTTAACTTTTCAAGTGTAGACACAACAGAGAGCTGCGGTTCCCTTTGCCAGGGAGCCAGAAGGGAGCCGGGGCTCCCTCCGGGTCAAGAGAGCCACAGAGATGATACAAAGGGCACCATGATCGGCCCATTGGACTTGTACCCTGGAAGGGTTTGTTTTCTTCACGCTCAGTCACAGGGCTGGGTCACTGAAGCTTGCCTGCGAAGATTAACGGCCAAACGGGTCACTGGAAGCAGGGCAAAGAGAGAGTGCAGGTGTGGACACACCTGGGTGATGGGGCGCTCACATGAGCAAGGCCAGATTAAGGAAGGGGCTTTAGGGGCTGCAGCCCCTGGTCCCGGCCTAAAGGGTGCCTTGCAGTCCCCAAAAATTCCAGCCTGGCCTGAGTGGCTGGCTTTCACTGGGCACTTTCTGCAGCATGTCTGCCCAGCCTCCAGGCTGGCTGGTCTGCTCCAGGGTCCTGGAGCTGGAAGCTGGAGTAGAGGGTAGGTCTGGTGCTCCTGCCAGCCCCTGGGGGTTGTGACACAGACCAGGCAGAGGACAGTGGAATGCCAGAATGATTTGTTACATACTTCTCTGGAACGGAGAACCATGGAGTGACCTGGCTGGGGGGCCATGTCACGAAGAGGACGCTGCAATTCCTGGATTGCAAACCACATAAAGAGATGGAGTGGTGGTGTGCAACCACAGAAAAAGGGTTGATCTCATGAGTTAATCCAGAGTGGTCTAGAGGAGAGACCAGCCTACCAGTGACTGGGGCACCCCGTCACAGTGACCTCTTCTTCTTCATGTTCTTCAACTGAGGGTAGGAACTTGCCTACAGCCAAAAGATCTAGCCTCACTTCTTCTATTAACTAGCATTAATTATTTTGTGCACTTCAAAACTTTTACTACGAAACAAAGCCTCAGGTATCCACCCTTCACTTTTACAGAAAATGGAGCAGTGGTTTCATAACATCATCCTCACAAATCTGGGAACACAACACAGATTTCTCATCCACTTACATCTTATCCTCCTAGCGATATTATCTCTTAGAAAGAATTTGCCAAATCTGAGAGTTTGAGCGAAGTAGACTGTTTCTGCATCTGACAAAGTGGGTTGCAGTCCATGAAAGCTTATGCCTGAAGACATTTTTTAGTTTTTCCAGTGCCAGAGGATTCTCATTATTTTCACTGTGTACGACTAACGTGGAACTTAGGAACTTCTTTCTGCATTGGTAGTCAACTGTTTTAGAAAATAATGTCTTACTACTGCTTCCACATAATGCAATCACATTTTCATTTCACTGATCCTGGTGTATGCTGAAGTACAAAAGGTTCCAGACCCTGGCATAAACCCCCTGTTGATCATGTGGGAGAAGGGATATTACAGTTGCTTGCAAATGATAGAATGTTATTTGCTTCCTTTGTCTTTTACAAAAAAATCTAGGAAATAACAAAAGCTTATTGGAAAACCCAAGTTTTTAATAAAGGTCAGATGGGCCCCATTCTTTCTTACACAATACTTACTTTTCCATAATATCCAAAGGGCGAGCTGTGTTAGTCTAGTTCAGCAAAACAAATAAGGAGTCTTGTGACACTTTTAAAGATTAATACATTTATTTAAATTTGTTAGTCTTTAAAATTGCCACAGGACTCCTTGGCTAAGTCTACACTAAAAAAGTTGGGTCAACTTTGTTAAGTCGACTTAATAAGGTCGATTTAAAGTCAACCTTATTAAGTTGACTTAACAAAGTCAACTTAACTTTTCTCCTGTAGACATAGCCTCTTGTCAACCTTATTAAGTTGATTTAACACTTTGTGGTAAAGAACCGCTACGCAGCACTACAGACGGGAGATGATATGGAAGAGGAGAAGCCGTGCACCCCCGAGGTTGGGAGGATCACAACCATCACACCCAGGAGAAAACGTCGGGTTGTGGTGGTTGGTGACTCTCTTCTGAGGGGGACGGAGGCACCCATCTGTCGCCCAGATAAGGCTTCTCGGGAGGTATGCTGCCTGCCAGGTGCCCGTATCCGAGACGTTACGGAGGGATTGTCGAGAATCATCTGTCCCTCTGACTACTACCCCATGCTACTCATCCATGTGGGAACCAATGATACTGCGAGAGGTGACCCTCTGCAGATCAAAGGTGACTACAGGGCTCTGGGAGCACGGGTGAAGGAGTTCGGTGCACAGGTGGTTTTCTCCTCGATCCTCCCGGTCAAGGGTAGGGGCCCGAGCAGAGACAGATGCATCCTGGAGGTGAATGCCTGGCTGCGGAGATGGTGTTACCAGGAGGGCTTTGGCTTCCTCGACCATGGGGTGCTGTTTCAGGAAGAAGGACTGCTAGGCAGAGATGGACTCCACCTATCCAGGAAGGGAAAGAGCGTATTTGGAAGCAGACTGGCTAACCTGGTGAGGAGGGCTTTAAACTAGGTCCGAAGGGGGAAGATGACCAACACCCACAGGTAAGTGAAACTGAGGGAAACCTGGGGGAAGGGATGGAACTTGGGGGATGCTGGGGCTGTAACAGCAGGAATAAAAGACGGGGTAGTTGGAACTGGGGGCAGGGGTCAAATAATTGTTTATTTCTTGATAAAGTCATAATACCTCAGGTGAGTGGGGAAGGACGACACCGGAAGAAATTGCAAGGGGGAAGATGCGACAGGAGGGAGAATCGACAGGGCAAAGTAGGGCAATGGGCCCGGTATCTTAGGTGCCTGTACACAAATGCGAGGAGCCTGGGAAACAAGCAGGAAGAATTGGTAGTACTGGCACAGACAAGGAACTATGATATAATTGGAATAACAGAAACGTGGTGGGATAACTTGCATGACTGGAGCACTGCCATGGATGGATATAAATTGTTCAGGAAGGACAGGCAGGGAAAAAGGGGGGGAGGAGTAGCGTTATATGTAAAAGAGCTGTATGACTGCTCGGAGCTCCACTATGAAAGTGGAAACAAGATGGTTGAAAGCTTGTGGGTTAAGTTTAGGGGAGAATGCAACAAGGGGGATGTTGTGGTGGGTGTCTGCTACAGACCGCCAGACCAGAAAGAGGAGGTGGATGAGGCGTTCTATGGACAACTAACAGAAGTTTCCAGATCGTCGCAGGCCCTGGTTCTTATGGGGGACTTCAATTATCCTGATGTCTGCTGGGAAGATAATACAGCAGTGCACAGGCAATCCAGGAAGTTTTTGGAGAATATTGAAGACAACTTCCTAGTACAAATGCTGGAGGAACCAACTAGGGGCCTTGCACCTCTAGACCTATTGCTCACAAACAGAGAAGAATTGATCGGGGAAGTAGAAGTAAATGGCAACCTGGGCAGCAGCGACCATGAGATGGTAGAGTTCAGGATCCTGATCAATGGAAGGAAGGAAAGAAGCAGAACACACACCCTGGACTTCAGAAAAGCAGATTTTGGCTCCCTTAGGGAGCTGATGGGCAGGGTCCCATGGGAAGCTGATCTGAAGGGGAAAGGTGTCCAAGACAGCTGGCTGTATTTTAAAGAAACCCTGTTAAAGGCACAGGAAGATAACATTCCGATGTGCAGAAAGAACAGCAAATGTGGACGGCGACCAGCGTGGCTTAGCAGGGAACTCTGCGGGGAGCTGAAACATAAAAGGGAAGCTTACAAGAAGTGGAAGCTTGGACAGATGACAAGGGAGGCGTATAAAGATATTGCTCGGGACTGCAGGGATCAAATCCGAAAGGCCAAAGGACAATTGGAGTTGCAGCTAGCAAGAGATGTGAAGGATAACAGAAAGGGATTCTATAAGTATATCAGCAACAAGAAAAGGATCAGAGGTGGTGTAGGTCCCTTACTGAATGGGGCAGGCATCCTCGTGGAGGATGATGCGGAAAAGGCTGAAGTACTCAATGCTTTTTTTACTTCAGTCTTCACAGGGCGGGCCAGCTCCCAGGCTACTACACGGGGTAACGCGGACTGGAGAGAAGAGTGGCCCTCAGTGATGGAAAGTCAGGTTAGGGAACACTTAATGAAATTGGAAGTGCACAAGTCCATGGGGCCGGATGAACTGCATCCGAGGGTGCTGAGGGAGTTGGCTGAAGTGATTGCAGAGCCACTGGCCATTATCTTTGAGAACTCGTGGCGAACGGGGGTGGTCCCGGAGGATTGGAAAAAGGCAAATATAGTACCTATCTTTAAGAAAGGGAAAAAGGAGGATCCGGGGAACTACAGACCGGTCAGCCTCACCTCAATCCCTGGGAAAATCATGGAGCAGGTCCTCAAGGAATCCATCCTGAAACACTTGGAGGAAAATAGAGTGATCAGGAACAGTCAACATGGATTCACCAAGGGCAAATCGTGCCTGACCAACCTGATTTCCTTCTATGATGAGATGACTGGATTTGTGGATGCGGGAAGAGCCGTTGACGTGATATACCTTGACTTTAGCAAGGCTTTTGATACGGTTTCCCACAACATTCTCGTTGGCAAGTTAAGGAAGTATGGGTTGGATGAGTGGACCGTAAGGTGGATCGAAAACTGGTTAGATCAACGGGCTCAGCGGGTAGGAATCAATGGCTCGATGTCTGGTTGGCAACCGGTAACGAGTGGAGTGCCCCAGGGGTCGGTCCTGGGGCCGGTTCTATTCAACATCTTCATTAATGATCTTGATGATGGAATAGACTGCGTGCTTAGTAAGTTTGCGGATGACACCAAGTTGGGGGGAATGGTAGATACTCTGGAGGGCAGGGACAGGATCCAGAGAGACTTGGACAAATTGGAACACTGGGCTGAAAGAAACCTCATGAGGTTCAACAAAGACAAGTGCAAAGTCCTGCACTTAGGACGGAAAAATCCCATGCACTGCTACAGGCTGGGGACCGATCAGCTAAGTAGCAGCGCTGTAGAAAAGGACCTGGGAGTTATGGTGGACGGGAAGATGAATATGAGCCAACAGTGTGCCCTTGTTGCCAAAAAGGCCAATGGCATATTAGGCTGCATCAGTAGGAGTATTGCCAGCAGATCGAGGGATGTGATAATTCCCCTCTATTCGACACTGGTCAGGCCGCATCTGGAGTACTGTGTCCAGTTTTGGGCTCCCCACTACAGAAAGGATGTGGACAAATTAGAAAGAGTCCAGCGGAGGGCAACAAAAATGATTAGGGGGCTGGGGCACATGACTTATGAGGAGAGACTGAAGGAACTAGGCTTATTTAGTCTAGAGAAGAGAAGACTGAGGGGAGATTTGATAGCAACCTTCAACTACTTGAAGGGTTGCTCCAAAGAGGAGGGAGCTAGGCTGTTCTCGAGGGTAACAGACGACAGAACAAGGAGCAATGGTTTCAAATTACAGCTGGGGAGGTCAAGGTTGGATATTAGGAAAAACTTTCTCACGAGGAGGGTGGTGAAGCATTGGAATGGGCTATCTAGGGAGGTGGTAGAATCTTCATCTTTGGAGATTTTTAAGGCTCGGTTAGACAAAACTCTGGCTGGGATAATTTAGGGGGAGTGGTCCTGCTTTTTAGCAGGGGGTTGGACTAGATGACCTCGTGAGGTCCCTTCCAACCCTATTATTCTATGATTCTATGATTCTAATACGGCCAATTTAGGAGCTAATCCCCGTCCATACTGGCTTTAAATTGACTTAAGGAGTCGACTTAAGGCTTAAGTCGACCTAAAATGAGGTGTTATTAAGTCGACTTAAGGAAGTGCTTAAGTCAACTTAAGAAAAGCCCAGTGTGCACGTGACTTTGTTTATGTTGATTTAAGTCTCCTTAAGTCAACCTAACTTGCCCGTGTAGATGCACCTCTTATTTGTTTTTCCACAATAGCTTCTGATATCTCATAATATTTGTCTGAGGCACTGCTAAATTTCTCTTGACCACGAATCAGAAAATTAATTGTACTCCAGACACATGACTTACCTGCTTTAAAACAGGGGATATTCATGCTCTTGTTTGTGAATAAACAGAGGCTTTGGGTCTTGTTCTCAAAGGGCAGTAATCCCAACCTGGCATCAGTGAAGTTCTGGTTCAGAGCCATCAAACCCAGCTCGTTTGTCTGATTCCTGAGACTCCTCGCTAAAGGCTCTTCACTGCCATACACCATGCTGGCATCCAGAAAGGAGGTGATTGCATTGATCTGCTCTCGTGTAAATGTTCTCACATTGCAAACCGGAGCTGTGCGGACGAATGGCATACAAATATTTGGGCTCCGAATGCGTGGATCGTCTCGGGGAATCTGTAGAAAACAAAAGAGAATTTCTCCCAATTTAAAGTGTCAATGTGTAGATCAAGATTGGATTTTTTAAAAAGGTATGCTCTAGTTCACAGGAATTGTTCTAGGGAAGATTTGGGGCCTGTGTGATACAAGCGCCCAGACTAGATGATCACATTACCCTTCTCATCTTGGACTCTATGAATGTTCCAAATGTATTCTCTATTCTTATCATATATTAATATAGCCACAGAGGATTTGACAGACTGGACCAGATCCATGGTACTCCAGTGTCTTGTCTCTCACAGTGTCCAGTGGCAGATGATTCAGAGTAAGACACCAAAACACCCACAGTAAGCAATCATGAGCTAATCTGCTGCCATGAAGGTCTTCTCCTAAACTCTCATAGGCTATGTCTACACTTGCACTTTTAAGTCGACTTTAACTAAGTCGACTTAGTGTGTCTACACTTAAAATTAAAGTCGACTTAAAGGGGAACTTACAAAGTCGACCTAGAGCGTCCACACTGGATGCTCTAGGTCGACTTTGTGGCGCTAGGGGGACCTTGGGTAGGTCCACGGTGGCGGGGGGGCACCCCTTGTGTGCAATGGGACAAGGGGGACAGGGACCCTGGCAGGGCATGTGGGCAGGGTGTGACGCTGTCTGGATTTAGGAAGCATTTATGATATTATTTTCGATGGATATCTCATAAATGCTCTATAATCCATAGGAACTATGTCATGTTTGGTATCAATAGAAAGTTAGTAATTTTCTGGGAATTATTATATAGTTTGTGTCTAGGAATTCTATTGCGATTAGAAGTTATAATTTGATGTTATATCCATACTTTAACTTATGTTAAAACCATTGTGTCCTTAATGTTTAGGAATGTGCCAGGACAATGGTCTCAGGGAATTACCTGATGAGCCATTAAAGACATAAGGAATACAACCATTGTGTCCTAATGGCTCATCAGGTAACTCCCTGGGACCATTGTCCTGGCACATTCCTAAACATTAGGGCTACCCCAGGGCTACACTGGCTTAATTCGACTTTAAAAAAAAGTCGAATTAAGCCTTAGGTCGAGTAGAAAGGTGGTTTAATAAAGTCGACTTAATTTTCATTAAGTCGACTTTATTTTGCTTATGTCGACTTAAGCAAGCTGCTTAAGTCGACTTAAGAAAAGTGTAGTGTAGATGCAGGGCACATTAAGTCGACTTAAGCCAAGCTTAAGTTGACTTAATTTACCAGTGTAGACGCAACCATAGTTAGAGATTGCTTTTAAACCTGAAGTAAGATTTCTATAATTCTGACCAAAAATGGCCTGATCATTAGCTATTCTAACTCTGGATGTTCTTGTTATCCATAGAAACGTCCAATCCTCCTTTGAATCTTGCTCAATTCATCATCTAGTAGTAGTGAGTTCCAAAGTCTAATTATGTGTTGTTGTGTGTGTTTCCTTTTATCAGTTTCGGATTTGCTACCTTCCAGTATCAATGGCTGTCTCCTATTCCTGTACTATGGACAAGAAGAACAAGAGATCCAATCTCTGTTCTTCAGATCATTTATTCTTTCATCTGGGTCCTCTCAAAGCTAAACAATACCAAATGTTTCAATCTCTTGTCATAGGAGAGTTTTTCTAGGCCCTTGATCATGCTTGTCCCCTTCTCTGAACCCCCTCTAATTCTGCATTATCTTTTTCAAGATATAGTGCCCAGCCCTGCTCCTAGTATTCTAGATCAAGCCATACTATTGATTTATAGACTGGAGAGACTGAAGGAAGTAGGCTTATTTAGTCTGCAGAAGAGAAGACTGAGGGGGAATTTGATAACAACCTTCAACTACTTGAAGGGGTGCTCCAAAGAGGAGGGAGCTAGGCTGTTCTCAGTAATAACAGAGGAGCAATGGTTTCAAGTTACAGCTGGGGAGGTTGATGTTGGACATTAGGAAAACCTTTCTCACTAGGAGGGTGGTGAAGCATTGGAATGGGCTACCTAGGGAGGTGGGGGCATCTCCATCTTTGGAGATATTTAAGGTCCAGATAGACAACTGGGATGTTTTAGTGGGAGTGGTCCCCCTTTTAGCAGGCTGTTGGACTAGATGACCTCATGAGGTCCCTTCCAGCCCTATGATTCTATGATTCTATGTAAGATTCTTCTATTTTTCCAATCACATTCTCCATCCCATTCTTTATGTATCTGAACCCCATGTTTGCTTTTTTACTATAGGTGCACAAAGAGCAGATGTTTTCTTTCAAATGTCCAGAGTAATGCCCAGGTTCTGTTCCTGAGTTATAAAAAATATTACATACAGCTCTCTCCTCCCTCCTAATAACCAACAAAAACAAAACAAACACCCCCAAACTATGCTAAAAGAATATTATTTAGATTACAAAGTCAAGTACTCAAAAGTTAGGAAAGGACAAATTTTATGGTTGCGTTTAACTCTGCCTTTTGCGTGTCCAATCTGTGAAGAAAAAAATGTGTTATTATGCAATAAAAGACTGTTCCACGCTTCATATGTCCCAGGTGACAGAATTAAGGCTACATGGACACCATGAATTCTGGCATAATAAAACTTTTGAATGCTTGACTTTATTTAGATTGCAAGGTTCCTTTAATGTCTATTTTGTTGTGTAGTTCCTTGTCTATTTTTAAGAAAAGACATAAAAACAAATTATTTTATATGTAGCTGTAACACCCCATACCTACTACCACCAGCCATGTTCATAAGAAGGATTTGAATGGTAAACATTCTGCATTGCTTACCACCACCCGAGCTACAGACCAAAGTCAAGTGTCGGCAGAGAAGGGTGTAACCCAGAAGTTGGTACGGGATCCTAGGTAAAGCTGCTGGTTATGGAGTGGCGGAAAGGAGTCTGGCTTGGTCAATATCTCCCATTCCCCATGAGCTGGAGGAGCTCTTACTCTATGTGGGTGTCCTGAGAAGAGTGACCTGCTTGGGGAAGGTGCTGGGTGTAGAGGCTCCACCATTCTAGCCTGTCTCTCCTCACCAGACCCTGTTACAACCCAGAGCCATTCCCAACACTGGCTACATTTTCTTGGCACCAGTGTGGGCTCGGCCTTTGACTGTAATGGCCAGTTATTATTTCAGCAGGCACCAAAGTTTTCCCGCAGAATGAAAGTAGCAGAGGGGAAATGACCATTTTCCAGCTAATAACTGTATCTCAGCACAACGTGAATGAGTTACATGGGGGCAATGAACAGGCATTTCTCTAGCTTCAGGGCTTTCTCTGGGCCCGATTTCAGAAGCCACCTGCGAACGGTGGAGTTTGTAGCACTCCTTACAGAAGAATTGGGGTGGGGTGTACAAGCCCCATGCTGGGAAACAAAGAGCTAAGGCGTAGTTCTGGGCCAAGCAGGCCCAGTCACATTGCACCAGGAGGGCACGCTCGCGATGGAGGGAGAACTCAAAAGAGGGCAGCGCAGTTGAATTAAGGTAGCTAAAGGAAGGGAGCAGCCTACACAGTTGACGTCTGCAGAGAGGCTACGGGGACTCCCCATGGCTTTGACCAGACCCAGCTGCTGAGGAGTCAGAGGGCCCTGGGGAGACCAGGAATGGTGGGCTGTCACAGGTGGAGGAGAGTCTCCGGATCATGCCAGGGAGAAATCCCCACTCACTGAGCCCATACGCCGACTCTGCTGTGACTTTGGGGGGCAGAGGGTGTGGTAGGAAGTGACCCAGGGAGCAGACTAGGGGGTGTTTGCCGCAGGCTGCTTTGACATGTCAGTCACAGGGCCCTGTGCTGAATCCCCAGTGAAGCAGGGAGGCCCAGGTTCCCTCACCGCACATCACTTAGACTTCCACCATCTGTGGCTGCAGACTCACACCACTAGGCGATACTGCTGAACTTGGACACCAGTCCCTACCAACAGCAATCTGTTGGCACCTAAATACAAGGACTGCTACCTGCTCCCCTGTAATACATGCAGCGTGCTACCTGCTTTAGCTTCTTTGAAGAATTCACGTCTTTGAATAAAGTCTTTCTGGGTCTAACCTTCTACACTATATAACCCAGAGGCTGCTCCTGCAAGGGAGAAAGTGTATCAAGGCTGTACCTTAATTGGGAAGCAGGGTGGCTCATATGTACAACTGGTCTCACAATGAACTTCTGTATTGGTGATTTTTGTAGTAGTAAAAGGGGCGTGGTCCAAATCATGGTCAACCCATTGACCCCACTGCATGAACATGAGAGAGCGCTCCTGGTCTTGGGTGACATTCTCATTGGCTGTGTGAATGATTTCATTTGACACTTTTCGAACCTGCAGAGAATCAAGACCAAAAACATTTATGAATGAGACATAGTTATCATGAGCCTTGCATACATGCTCAGGGTTTAACTGATCACCATATTTGGAGTTGGAGAGGAATGTTCCAGCAAGGCAGATTGGCAAAGGTTCTGGGGGTTTTTGCCTTCCTCTGTAGCGTGGGCCATGGCTCACTTGCTGGTGGATTCTCTGTACCTTAAAGTCTTTAAATAATGATTTGAAGACTTCAGTAACTCAGTCCCAGGTTAGATGTCTATCTCAGGAGTGGGTGGATGAGGTTCTTGGCCTCCATTGTGCAAGAGGTCAGACTAGATAATTTTGGCTTTCTAGTAGGACCTTCACAGTCAATGGTTACCCTTTAACCATGAATGGTTTCCATTCTACTTTCTTTTCGTTAGCTGTATATTGGTGCTTTCCAGCCAAAGCTGTTTACAGTGTCGCAGCTTCAATAACAGGTTTGACCTCTTGACTCCTTGATTCTGCACATGAGAGCAATAGAAATGCTATTTGGTGTGCATGTATTCCCTCCACGTGCAGCCACTCCCTAGGTGTAAAGGTATGTGGAGTGACACTCAGCCCAGCACAAGACTAGATGACCTCCTGAGGTCCTTCCAACCCTAATCTTCTCTGATTCTATGATATGTTCTACTTACTCCCTCCAAATAGACTTCAATGGTGGAGCTGCCTGGCCTGGCCCTCTGCCCAGGATGGACCTCCCCCCAGCAATGGAGAGGTCTGAAATACAGGAATCCTTGATTAGATAAGGAATCAAATGATCTCACAGTCTCGTACCAGTGGAAGTGGAAATCCATTGTAAAGTTTTCCTTCAGTTAATCCTCTGGGAAGGGACACTCCATCCTCATACTCTGCTGGGAGCCATCGGGCATATCCTTGATTGGATGCTCCAAAATAAGAATGCTTCCTGCAACATTGGGAAGAAACTGACAACTGAACTATTTCAGGAATGACACACCCTAGCCCCTAAATTCTGGACTGGGATTTGGTGGAGAGGGAGGACCTGGGTCACCTTATCCTTCCCTGTTCCCTCGGCCTCCTGAGAGATCCTGGAGCACTCTGAGAGGAGCAACAAATAGTAGCTTGGCCCAGGACTGACTAGAAGACCAGCCTAAGGCCTCAGAGAGAGTTTGGCTGCAGAGCAAAGCCTGATACACTTCTCCAAGGCAAGGTCTCTTTGTTATGTGTTTGTACAAATATTATAGAAATTGGTTTGGCTAATAATGAATAATACACTTTTTCCTGCCTGGTATTATATCAATAACTTTAAGGATTCTATACTGAACACTGCATATCCTGGAGACCCTCTGCTGAGCCTGAAAAATCAATGCTTTACCTGTTGTTGCATTCTCCAGTGATAGTCCGGTAAATGCTATTCTTTGGGCACTTAATGGAACGAAACTGAGAGTCGCAACCAGTTGCCCTAGCAATCATTTCCTTCTGCTTCCTAGTTAGAACATCTGCAAGAGAAGCCAAGGAGAATGAAGCCATTTCAGTCATAATTTCTGGACCTGTCTCCAATGTTTCCATTTCATCCTCCTCTAGCAGGAAAGCTCTACAGATAAATATTGTCTAAACTGTTTCTAGTTTATACCAGTAGAATACATGATCTTTCCTGAAGTACAGAGGCCAGTTGCATGGACTAAAACACACTCAGTACTTCATGTCCTAGGAATCGTTGTGTTTGAAATTTTCAGCACTCAGTTGTTTGGTGCTTCTGAAATGGAGGACAGCTACTGGGACTGATTCAGAAGTGCTCATGACAAAACCCTTACATTCAGTATTCCTGGCTGATTCAGATACTGACGAGATGAAGTTGATTTGGGGGGTTTAAAACATAAGGGGTACATCTACACTGGCAATTTAGGTCGACTTAAGGACCCTTAAGTTGACCTAAATTACTCCCTGTCCACACTGGGCTTTCATTAAGTTGACTTAAAAAATTCCTTAAGTCAACTTAATAAGAACCGCTGGTTAGGTTGACCTAAGCACAGTGTGGACGCTCAAGTCCACTCTATTAAGTCGACCTAAAGACAGTTAGGTCGATTTAACAAAGTGGACTACGTCCACATTCAGGGTAACCACTTTATTAAGTCTACTCAATAAGGTCGACTTTAAGTCGACTTAAAGTCGTCCTTATTACGTCGACTTAAAAAAATTCGACCTAACTTTTTCTAGTGTAGACATTGCCAAGGTGTTTTCGGTGACTATGGTGACAATATGAGGATAGGTTGAGGGAACTAGGTCGGGATGAAGCAATGGGATAATTAAAAAGAAAGGTGGGGTGGGAAGGGACGGGAAGGCACAATAGTTGGGAGCGAACATAATATTAATTTGGGAGGTGCTGCTAACTTGGCCAGAAGAAATAACAGGGAACTTGAGAGTCCAGAATCAAGGGCCCACACTGGAAAATTATCATCACAGAACTTGAGCGAAACAAAACAGACTTGAAGAACAAATCCAGCCAGTGGGCAGCAGAGACTAAGTTTCTGACGGGAGTTGCTAGGCAGATAGTGGAAATGGTGGGAGTGGGAAATCAGGGGCTGTGTATACACTTGAAAATTTAGGTCGACTTAGTGAGTCGACACCTAAATTTTAAGTTGACTTTGGGAGGAACTTACAAAGTCGACCTCGAGTGTCCACACTGGACGCCTAGGTCGACTTCTAGGGGCTAGGGGGACCTAGGGCAGGTCCATGGGGACAGGGGGGGCACCCCTTGCCCAGTGCCAGAGGGCTCAGCCTTTGCCCCATTGTACATGGGTACAATGGGGCAAAGGGGGACAGGGACCCTGGCAGGGCATAGGGAGGGAGGGCAGGGAGAGAGCCCTGGAGTAGTCCTAAGTCGACTTAGGGCTACTCCAGGTCTACACTGGCCTAAGTCGACTTTAAAAAGTCGACTTAAGCCTTAAATCGAATTAAATCCAGGTTTAATAAAGTCAACTTAATTTTCATTAAGTTGACTTTATTTTCCTTAAGTTGACTTAAGAAAATTGCTTAAGTCGATTTAAGGAAACTGTAGTGTAGACACAGGGTAAATTAAGTCGACTTAAGCAAGCTTAAGTCGACTTAATTTACAAGTGTAGACGCACCCAGGGACACTCTAGTTTATGCCAATAGAATATACAAGCTTTCCTGCAGAATAAAGGACAGCTTCATGGACAGAAACACACTCAGTACTTCGTATTCTAGGAATCACTCTGTTTGCAACCTTCATCTCTCAGCAGTTTTGGAGTATCTGAAAGGGAGGACAGATACTCACTCTGATTCAAAGGTGCTATTGACAAAATCCCTACATTCAGTATACCCGGCTGATTCACATACTGACGAGGTGAAGTTCATCTTGGAGGTTTAAAATGGAAGGTGTTTTCAGTGACTATGGTGATATAATCTGAAGATATGTTGAGGGGACTACATAGGGATGAAGCAATGGGAAAATTAGAGTGGGGCAGGAAAGGATGGGGAGGCAGGGTGATTGGGAGAGAACGTAATATTAATTTAGGAGGTGCTGCAAACTTGGCAAGAAGAAATAACGTGGACACTGAGAGCCCAAAATCAAGGCAGCCACAGAAGACTGTTTGTTTCTAAGAAGAAAGCACTGTGGATTTCATGGTACTGTCCTGTGCTGGCAAATTATCATCACAGAACTGGCATGAGACAGAAGGAACTTTAGAGGAGAACAAGAAATGCAGCCAGTGGGCATCAGGGACTAGGTGGAAACGGTGGGAGGGGGAACATCAGGGACACTTAATGCTAGACCAGACACGGAACTAGCCGACATCCATACCCCCGAGCTAGGAATAGGCTTGATGGGAAGGGGGGCTAGATGAGCCAAGTGTTGGATTCCGTGCCCAGGATTTGTGACCGCGCCAGCACTGAACATATTTTGTTCTGAGGGATGTTCCTACCACCCCTGGCTCATTGGTAGTTTGGATACTGGGAAGATCGGCCTGGAGCAGAACCACTACTGGACTGTCCTGCTATTGACAGATTTGCTGCTACTCAGCTATTTACCGGCTTTTGTGCCCTGTACCTGTGATATTGAACTCTCCTTTCACCCTCCGCTGTAGCTCCTTCTTCAGAAGGTTCAGGGTGGTTTCCATATAATAGGCAGCTCGGATTGCAGATCTTGTTCCTGCCACTGGCTCCTTTAGATGTTTCAAGAAATCTGAGGGGCTGACGTCCTTCTCCTTCAAGTTCTGCTTTTTTCTGAGGAAAAAAAAAAGAACCTCTGAAGAGATGCATCAGGCAGAGTTACCCACAGCCCGGCCCTATAAAATGAGACCTGCATTGTCAGTTGGGAATTAGTTCATGCCCAAAACAATTGAGGAGCAGATTTACAGCAATCGTCTCCTCACTGACCTTTCATACACACAGGGTCCCCAGACCATTGCTGGAAGGACCACACAGTCCATCCTATAATCCTGCTTGACAAACATTGGCTATTTTCTGTAAACCGTTCAACTTTGTGTTATCCGTCTTCTTATACAGAATCTTGCCACTTGACATGAAGTGATAGGTGACTGAGTTTGTGAGGACCCAGTGAGTTGCCAGCTGGGTGGGAAGGTAGCTGTGAGGGAAGGATTCAATGGGATGTGGGAATATTGGGGAACCAAATGTACAGGAATGACAGAGTGGGTCACGTTGATGAGGGAGTGGCATTGTATGTTAAATAAAGCAATCAAATAAGATGAAAATCTTAAATGAACCAAACTGTCCCATAGTGTCTCTGGATAGAGATTCCATGGTTGTAATGCCAACACCTGACCAAGAAGGGACACTGACTGTGAAATGCTAAGATAGGTTACTACAGAATCAGAAAATGCAATATTAATGGATAGTTTCAACTATCCTCCTATTGACTGGGTCAATGTCACCTCAGGGAATAATGCAGAAATAAAAATAAATGGCTATTGACTCTTCCCCAACAAATCATATTTTTAGGGTATAAGTACATAATATAAATTCATATATGTATTTAGGCCTTGGTATCTGCCTGAGATGGGATTCTGGGCCTCTGGGCCAGCCTGAAAGTTAAAATGTCTGAGCTACACATTAGCAACAAACAAAGACACAGCGTGTTCCTCTTGCCTGTTCACAATGAGATGGGTTTTTCTTGATGACCATGAAAAGATAAGGGATACAGTTAAAATGTTTCAAGGCCCAATGAAGGTGTGATGAGAGAAAGCTCTGATTCCTCTTCAAAAGAAACGTCAGAGCAAGGCCAAGCAAGCGAGAGCGATGAAGAGAAGTGTTAAAAAGAAATGTAAACATAGGGCATAAACTAACCATGATGTGACCCCACTCCCTGGCCCTCCCTTGGAATACAAAAAGGTTGTACCAAAGCCACTAGACCCAGTCCCCCAAAATGGAACGTGACCGTATATTTGTAGAGGTGCTACCGGGGCAGGTGGGAAAGGAATTCAGGCTATCAAAAAGAAGTGGGGAGTGGGGAGTCGGAGCCATGCTCAGGGAAAGAAGGAGTTCTATGGCTGAATAGAACTATGCTTACAGGGAAAGGAAACTCTCTTGGTATACAGAGAAGTAAGCCCACCTTGGTGTGAAGGGCTTTGAGGTATAGTTATGAGTTTAAGCTTGGCAGTGTAACCCCAATAAACCCTTTGCAGAGTGTCTGCAGATTGGCCTCTGAACTGTTACTTTCTGGCAAATTGTGTCTGGGACCTGAGAGGAAATAAGACAGGGGAACCCTAAGAATGGTCAGCCAATCAAAAGTGGATTGCAGGGTCTTTCAGGGTACGTCCACACTGGAGGCTCTGTTAAGTTGACTTAACCAAGGTCGACTTTAAGTCGACTTAAAGTCAACCTTGTTAAGTCGATTTAGAGTCCACAACCCTACGTCCACACAGGCTAGGTCCACGGAGCAGTGGCCAGGAGCTCTGCGAGGCCAATTAGGTCGACTTAAGGGCTATCGCTGGCTTAAGTCGACTTAATAAGGTCAATTTAAGCCTTAAGTCGACTTTCAGAGGCGGTGTTATTAAGTCGACTTAGGGAAGCGCTTAAGTTAACCTAATAAGTGCCCAATGTGGACGCAAGGTTCTTCAGTTCGACTTAACCGTCCTTAAGTCAACCTAAGGCTCCAGTGTGGACGTACCCTCAGAGTGGCCAGTCACTCCCCTTCTGTTGGCTGCAGAAGAGAGCCACTGCCTGGGACCCAGGAGGAACGCGTTGCTGTGGGGCTGCAAGACTAATGTGCAGGCTCCGTGTGGCAGCCAAGGGGATGGTAAATCAGCACTCCCCTTCCTCTGGCCGTAGCAGGGAGCACAGCAAAATGCTTAACCTTGGTCCATAGGCACTGGGTCCCTGTTGGAGCCAGAGGGAGCACTGATCTCCGGTACCACTGGCTGTAGAAGGGAGCTACTGCCGAGGAACCCAGGTAGACTGCATGGAGCGACACGATGTACGTGATTTCCTTGCTGCAGCCAGAAGGACAGGA
>ML685914.1:167319-223898 GCA_007922175.1 Pelusios castaneus | reverse complement strand
TTTAACTTTTCTAGTGTAGACATAGCCCCTTTTCGACCTTAGTAAGTCAACTTAACAAAAGTCGATTTAACTTTTCTAGTGTAGACATAGCCCCTTTTCGACCTTAGTAAGTCGACTTAACAAAAGTCGACTTAACTTTTCTAGTGTAGACATAGCCCCTTTTCGACCTTAGTAAGTCGACTTAACACTTTAAGTCGACTTAATAAGATCGACTTAGGTGCTAATCCCCGTCCACGCTGGCTTAAATTGACCTAATAAGGTCAATTTAAGCATTACGTTGATCTAAAACTCCCCAATATTGATATATTTTCCCCTGCGTTTTGGTAGAGTTGTTCCTCTAGAACGTATAATGGAAGGAGAACTCACTCGTCCCGTTCTTTCTTGAAGGCATCATCCACCACCTTCTTGGCTTCATTGGTGCTGCTTAGCACTGATGGATCTGGCAGAGTCTCCGAAGCATCTATTCCAAAAAGAGGAGAGAGCAGGCTCTGAGGATAGCTCCTTCCCACCAGGTCACTGCACTGCGCCAGATTCAAAGGAGCAACGTTCTTTTCCTTTGTGCTTTGAACTTGCTCAGTTAACCTTTAGGCACTTACTGGCAAGACTGAGTCTTGACTGAGAATACAAACCATTAGTTTGAATGGCTGCTGGCTATATCTAATAGACCCATAGCACAAGAAAGGGTCCAGGATCTAAAGAAAGGGAGACATGAAGTGAAGCTGGGACCCCTCTGGAACCTGTCTCCGATTTGATGTACAGGACACCTGTGAATAGCTTGCACCTGGGCCTTCTCCGGTTCTGTAGCCACACCCCTACCATCTACAGCTGAGCATTTTAAGGAACCCCCAATGTCTGCTTCTACACTTACAATTCCTTGGTCAGCCCAATGTTCCCACATTTGGAAACGGAGACCCAGGGTTGCCAACCTTCCATGTTAGTTTTTACTGATATGAAGAGCAGGAATTGACTTTGTTTTTTAAACTGACACAGTAAAACTTTTTACTGCCATCACTCCAGCCAACATAAACAATACAATAACATCATTATATTAATGTCGCTCTTTGGGACGCACAGGGGGGAGAGATGGGGAAGGCTGGGGAGTGGTAGGAACCCCACCCCAGGCAGGATTGGGGCCCGAGGAGCACACAGGGAACATTGCCCCTGCTAGTCCCTACTGCTCAGACACTGCTCCCTCCTGAAAATGGTAAAAGCCCCCCCTCCTCCCCCTGGGCTTCCAGATAGTAATAACTAGCAAAATAGGTAACACTTAACACTTTACTTTTTTTGCAAGTCATTTTTTTAAGTGTCCAGCCACCCGGGAGCCTGCAGGGGATTTAAAAACACCCTACCCCCAGCTCCCAGCATGTGAACTCTAAAGAGAGAGAGCACAGAGCCGTCTCCCGGCCTTCAGCTTGGCTAACGCAGACAGAGAGGCTGAGCTTGGGGCCCGGGGCCAAAACAATCTGAGCACGAGCCCTGATGGCCCCTGACTCTTTCTATGAATGAGACTAGGGGAAAAAGAGGTAGTTTTGCAAATGCTTTCCCAGTCGATTCCTCAAAGAGCTCTAGCGCCTTCACGGGTCAAGAACTGAGATTTGCAAGCGAACAAGCCAGGAATGAGTCATTTATTTTTTGGAAACGAAGCAAAACAAAACCCGCCCAACCAAAAACCAGCGTGCAGCTTTTGCCAAATCTTTCCTAACCAAATGCCAACATCAGTACCTGAAGGGAGGTGTGTGAGATACGCCAGGGCTGCGAAAGAAACCCCATTTAGCAAGAGGCCTTTTTTGATTATGCTGATTGTGTTTGTGTTGATTATATTGATTGTGTTTTATATTGTGAGTCAGCCTGGCCCAGTGATGGGGCATTAGGAGACCTGGGTTCCATTCTTTGCTTTGCTGTATGTGACTTTCTTTGTGTCCTGGAGTGAGGCATCTACCCTCTCTGCACCTCAGCTTTCCCCTCTGTAAAATGGGGATAATGATAGAGACTCTAAAGTCCTCAGATATTCATGGCAAATGTCTGCTTCCCAGACAGGTGTTTTATTTTGTGTGGGTGAGGCGGGCGGGGGGGGGGGGGGGGGGGAGGGGGGCAGGGAGGACACTACAAACTGGGTTGGGCCCCCAATGAGTTTTGACTTTGGACCCAGCTACAAAACATCCTACCCCTAAAGCAGAGCAACAACAGATGAAAAAAGGCACCGTACCATTCATGTAAGATCCTGATGCATGAAACAGGCTCAGGGCCACCAAGAATCGGAAGAGGAGGACCGTTGACTTCATCCCTGGAGAGAAACACAGATACACCTGGGTTATTAGCAGTAATTAAAGGAGGTGGCGCATTCTCTGATGTCACCCACCCAGTGACAGAGATCAGCTTCCACAACTCTGTGCACCGAATATTGGTATCCGTGATCTGGACAGAAACACTGGGGGCCCTGGCTCTTTCCTGGTCTCTCCCTCTGGCTCACAATAGTTCAGCTTCCTGAGGCCGTAAGGCTTGAGTCCACCCCTGTATTTGGGTTGGGTAATGGGGTGGGCATTACTAGCCGGGACACAGACTCGATCCGAGGGTCCCGCCTATGACTCAGAAAGCGTGGAATGTACCCGAAAGGCTCAGGAAGCAGAAAACAATTCTTTCAATTTGCCATTCTTCTTTTACAAAAACCCTCATAATTTTCACCTTGCTCTCAGATGTTTTCAAACCTGTCTTGTGATTTTTGGAATACTTGAGGTTGGCAATCCTGAGTTCCTGACCTGGGAGGGGGAATGGGGGTCAGGTGGAGGGGCAAGAGTTGAGTGAAGGGGTTAACTGGTGTTGGGGGGGGCAGGTGGGTGGAGTTCAGAGTAGAAGAGGGGCCTGAGCCTGAGGCACTTCTGGAGAGTTTGTCTCTGAGGGGGTTAGGTGGGACGTGGGGCTTGTAAACCTGGAGTGGGGAAGGAGAGGAGGGAAAGTTCTGAGCTTGGGGGGAGCCAGGAAGAGAATATAAGGGTTGAGCTTGGGGGGAATTTTCAATGGAGAGAATGGGTTGGAAAGGGTTGAATGGAGTGGGCAAGGGTGCTGAGCTGGGTGTAAGACAGGTTGGGATGAGTTGGGGGAAAGAAGGGCTAAGCAGAAATTAAGGTGTTTAAGAGACAGCAGAGGAATATAGGAAGGGAGAAGCTTGGGTGGAAGGGGGAAGAGAAGGAGAAAATGTATAATGGGGGCACGATAAAAATATGCACAATTCCATAGACGGGCTACATTCAAAGAGCTGTTCACGTAGGAAAGTCAACTGTTCAGAAGTTAGGAAAAGTCAGAATTAAGCTTGTCCATACAACCTTGGGCTCTCTTCTGTTTGTGTATTCTGATACCGTCTATTTTTGTCTCAAGAGCCTTTGCCTTATTTCTGGCACAGGACGGACAGTGCTCACTGACAGAACAGTTATTCACTCTTTTCTCGTCCTCTCACTGTCCACTGTGTGGCTCCAAGCCTTACGTGCCGCGCACTATTGAAGCCCCACTCTGAAAACACTAGATTCATTTCCTCTGGAGATTTTGCATGTTCCTAATCACTATAGTTTCTGCCCTTCACAATTAACGGATCTAATTTCTCAACACCCTGTGATCTGAGGGAGTATTTTCTCCATTTTACAGATGGGGAGTTGAAGCCCAGAAAAGTTAGATTAAAGGAGTCCACTAATTTCTGGTGCTCAATTTTGTGATATGTAGGACCTGATTTTTCAGAGAATGTAGTATTCCAAGCATGGAAGTGCTGGACCATCTCAATTAAATTATTGTATGACTTTTTTAACAGGACAAAATTGTTTTTCTTTAATCTCATGCTGAGAAATGGATGAACCAATTTTTCTAAAACTGACAGACAGACAGTCATCAAGGAAAATTTCAGGGAAAAAGTTAAAGATTGGCATGGTTGTAAGCAACTAAAAGTGGATCTTATAATGGGACATATTGGGCAAACTTAAATACAGGTTAAACTATTAGTTGCATGTCTAATAATGAGCTGATTAGAGAAGGGAGATCAGGGGCTTCTGTTCTGCCTGTCTCACAACCCAAAAAATGCAAGGAAATGAGAAGGTGGAAAATTCCATACTGGCATCAACATAAATGTTTTCTCACAGTGCATAAGTAGACTGTGGAACTTACTGCTATAGGATGTCATTAATAATTTAGTCAAGTTCCAAAGGGGTGGCTGCGTTAGTCTATTGCAGAAAAACAACCAGAGTCCTGTGGCACTTTTAAAGAACAACACATTTATTTATCGCATGAGCTTTCGTGGGAGAAAATCCCACTTCGTCAGCTACTCAGAGTGTCTGACGAAGTGGGATTTTCTCCCACGAAAGCTCATGTGATAAATAAAACTGTGAGTCTTTAAAAGTGCCACAGGCCTCTGTTTGCTATTAATAATTTAGCGAGATTCCAGACAGGACTGGAGATTGAAATAGCAAGGAACAGTAACACAGGGATGGAGGAAGTTGACCCCCATTTCTAGTATGGAAAGTTTCTTTCTCTTTCCTCTAAAGCAACACATGTTTTCTATTCCTCACAGACCTTTACTATAACATAGCCCAGTGTTTCCCCCCAAAATGGATGGGATAGGAATAGGGAAAAAGGTGGGAGAGGGGACTCCTTTTCTTTATCAATTTCCCTCACCCAAAAGGAAGAAAGGAAGACCAGACTCCACTTCTGTCAACTCTGATTCTTCCTTTCTATCCACATAGCTTTTCATGCCCTCCCTCAGCAACACCCTGCCTATCTGATCAGCAACATCAAAGCCATAAAAAAGACAGTAAAGAAATCACAGCAGCTTACCTGCCATTTCTGCCCAGCTGGTGTGGGTAGCTCACTGACCTGATCTTTTATAGCCATGGCCTGGATCGGGCGGGCACTCACAGAGTTTGATCTGGGCTTTGTCAAGGGGAAACACCCCTAGGGATAGGCTGAGCTAAGAGGAACTATTTACTGCTTGTTTCCTAGATCAAGCTGAGAAATGCATCCTTCTTCCTTCTTCCAGAGCAATAGATCGTTTTCTTTTGATGTGTCAATAGAATGGGAGGAGGGCTACATTTTACTGTGCAGGGACTAAGAATCTACTTGTCAGGTAATGTCTTCCCTATGCTGTTCCCCAGTGTTTGAATCTTCACATCCACTTTGATTTGCTGCGTTTAATTTCCTCCCATTCTATAAGTTCCCCATCTTCAAAGTGTCTGGCCAAGTGGGATTTTCTCCCACGATAAATAAATTTGTTAGTCTTTCAAAGTGCCACAGGACTCCTTGTCTGTTTTCCCTACTCCAGGTGACTGTGGACTGAGAGTACAGTTTGCATTTTTCACTCTCTCAATCAACACACTTTCGCTATGTTTGGGAAAACGAGAAATATGGAAGACTTAGCTAAAGGAAAAGCTCTGGGCTAAACTTCACGGATGGCAGCAAAATCGCCGCCGTCAGATTGACCTTCCTGATCAACGGATCGCGTCTGCGGCGAACCCGCTCAGTCGATCGGGAAGTCGATCCCTGACGACCACCCTGCAGTTTAGTAGCCAGGGACAGTCTTAATGAATATGGGGCCCTGGGTAAAAGTCAAGGACAGGCCCACCCCACAGCATGGGGGGCCAAATCCTTGACTTTTGCCAACCCCAGCTTCTGGGGCCCCCCTCCTCCCCTCAAGCCCCACTACCTGACTAACCCCCGACACCTCTTCCCCCTGGGCCCACCTCTGCCCCCCGGCCTCACTGCCCCCAACCCCACCACCTCCCCCGGCGGCCTCCCCTTTCCTTGCCCCTCCCATTGGCCGCTGCCTCATCACCCCTCCGCCCAAGGTTGGCTGCCAGCATGGCTGCATCGCCAGCCCCCCTGTGGCCTCTTCCCACCTCAGTCTTTGCTGGACCCCTTCCCTACTGCCCCAGACCACACACCCCAACTCCCCTATGGCTCCTGGCCCAGCTGCTCCTGCCCTGGCTGGCTGGCCCAGGAGATTTAAAACAGCCAGCCAACCAGCACAGGGCCCTCCCCCTGTTCAGGGCCTTGGGCACTTGCCCACCCTGCCCCATAGCTAAGACAGCCCTTCCCTCCCTTTGACTCACCATGGTGGAGGCTCTAGGCTTTGGGAAGTCAGAGGGAGACATGCAAGTTTTTTTAGGTAACTTGTGTATCCCTTTCAACTGCCACCGAAAATGGTGGGCAGTGTAGACTTGCCCTAAGGGCTATGATTTCATCTTGGCTTTAGCTGGGAATTATCATGTGCTTCGTTGGGTAAATACATTTGATGCACTTGCAAATAACTGCGGTGGGAAGCAAGTACAAGGCAAATTCCAGAAAACTAATGTGGTGCCAATATTCGAAATAAGGCAAATTGGATGAAATGGGCAACTGTGAGCCAATTAACCTGTGTGACAGGCTGCTCTCCTGATCCGGTCTGGTGTGACCCCTCGAACCCCACTCCTGAACCCCAATTCACCCCACCCTGCCAGGGGACCACTCACTCCTGAGTCAGTCCACACCAGCCACCAGTGTGTCATTGGTCCCAGGCAGTGGGTGTAAATCCATTAACCACACAGGCTTCAGTGTCCGAGCGAGCACCCTCAGCTCCAGATACCACACCAGGACCCCCCCCCCCAAATCACCGTAGTCTCAAGTCCGTCCACTTAACAAAGAAGTGGAGCATTCCCAGCCTTCCGCATCCACACCCTCTAAAGACCATCCAGCTTTAAATAAAACAAATACTAGTCGATTGATCAGAGTTTGATTTCCAGGGTAGAGATCAATGGCTCAATGTCTAGTTGGCAACCAGTAACGAGTGGAGTGCCCCACGGGTCAGTTTTGGGGCTGGTTCTGTTCAACATCTTCATTAATGATCTGGATGATGGGATAGATTGCACACTCAGTAAGTTCGTGGATGACACCAAGCTGGGGGGAATGGAAGACACTCTGGAGGGCAGAGACAGGCTTCAGGGAGATGTAGACAAATTGGAGCATTGGGCTGAAAGAAATCTCATGAGGTTCAACAAGGACAAGTGCAAAGTCCTGCACTTAGGGTGGAAAAATCCCATGCACTGCTACAGGCTGGGGACCGATCGGCTAAGTAGCAGTGCTGTAGAAAAGGACGTGGGGGTTATGGTAGATGAGAAGCTGGATATGAGCCAACAGTGTGTCCCTGTTGCCAAAAAGGCCAATGGCATATTGGGCTGCATCAGTAGGAGTGTTGCTAGCAGATTGAGGGATGTGATTATTCCCCTGTATTCAACACTGGTCAGGCCATATCTGGAATACTGTGTCCAGTTGTGGGCTCCCCACTACAGAAAAGTTGTGGACAAATTAGAATGGGTGCACCATAACCCCGAGGTCCTTTTCTATAGCGCTGCAACCTACACAAAGCCACATCCACACTGGGCTTTTATTAAGTCAACTTAAGCACTTCCTTAAGTCGACTTAATAACACCACCTCTGAAGGTCAATTTAAGGCTTAAGTTGACTTCTTAAATTGACTTAAGCCAGTGTGGACACCCTAAGTTGACCTAATGACCCAGGCCGACCCAATTGGCCTCCAGACCAGGGCATGGGCTGGGGAGAAGTGAGCCTGGCTCAGGGGAGATGGGCCCCGGGGCTTCAGCCATGCGGGGTTGCCGGCTGCCCGTGCAGCAGAGGAGCCCCAGGCGTGGGGAAACCCCCATGGCCCCGGGGCTCCAGCTGCGCAGGGAGCCAGCAGTGGAATCCCCCATGGCTGGAGCCTCACGGGGCTGCGGGGGAATCCCCTACTGCTGGAGCCCCAGGGCTGTGGAGGTTCCCCCGCAACTGGGTCTCCTTTGCGGGGAGGATGCTGTGGCTCTCCTCCTTTCACCTAGCACCTGTTAGTGTAGACACAGGCAGCTGATTTATGCATCTAGTATAACAAGTGTAAACATAGTCAAAGAGTCCAGCAGAGGGCAACGAAAAGGATTAGGGAGCTGGGGCACATGACTTACGAGGAGAGACTGAAGGAACTCGGCTTATTTAGTCTACAGAAGAGAAGACTGAGGGGAGATTTGATAGCAACCTTCAACTACTTGAAGGGGTGCTCCAAAGAGGAGGGAGCTAGGCTGTTCTCGGTGGTAACAGAGGAAAGAACAAGGAGCAAAGATTTCAAGTTGCAGCTGAGGAGGTCGAGGCAGAGAGGGGTCCCACGGAGCACAGTTATGGGCCGGAGAGAAGACATTTACAGGTCCCATTCAGCCCGTGGGCCGCATGTTTGATACCCCTGGTCTAGATAATACGACAGAAAATATCATGTTTCCTCTTTATAAGTCTATGGTACATCCACATCTTGAACACTGTGTGCAGATCTGGTCACCCCATCGCAAAAAGAAACATTGGAATTGGAAAAGGTACAGAAAAGGGCATGTATGATAATTAAAGGTATGAAAAAACTTTCAAATGAGGAGTAATTAAGCAGATCAGGGCCTTTCAGCTTGGAAAAGCGACGACTCAGTGGATATATAGAGATCTTTAAAATCATTACTGGTGTGAAGAAAGTAAATATGGGAGTGTCACTTACTCCTTCTCATAAAACAAAAACAAGAGAGAAACCAAATAAAGTTATTATGAAGTAGGTTTAAAATGGACAAAAGGAAGAATTTCTTCATACAGCACACAATCAACCTGCCAAAATCCCTGCCAGAGGATGTTGTGAAAGAAAGATTATAATGTGATTCAAAAAAGAACTAGGTAAATTCATGGAGAATAGGTCCATCAATGGCTATTAGCTAGGATAGGCAGGGGTAGCTGTTTGTCAGAGGTAGGGAATGGCTGATGGGATGAATCTCATAGACTCATACACTGTAAGGTCAGAAGGGCCCAATATGATCATCTAGTCTGACCTCCCACACAAGGCAGGCCACAAAACGTCACCCACTCACTCCTGTAATGAACCTCTAACCTAGGACTGAGTTATTAAAGTCCTCAAATCATGGTTTAAAGACTTTAAAATACAGAGAATCCACCAGAAAGTGAGCCATGCCCAATGCTACAGAGGAAGGCAAAAAGCCCCCAGCACCCTAGCCAATCTGCCCTGGGGGAAAATTCCTTCCCGACCCCAAATATGGCCATCAGTTAAACCCTGAGCATGTGGGCAAGTCTCACCAGCCAGTCAAAAAAAAAAAAATTCTCTGTAATAACTCAGAACCCACTCCATCTAATGCCCCTTCCCAGGTCACTGGCATATCTATCACCAGCAGTAAAAAATGGACACTTGCCAAATGAAGCCATCCCATCATATCATCCCCTCCATAAATTTATCCAGCTCAGTTTTGAAGGAAACTATGCTTTTGCCCCAACAACTCCCCTTGGAAGGCTATTCCAGAACTTTACTCCTCTAATGGTTAGAAACCTGCATCTAACTTCAAGCCTAAATTTACTGTTGGACAGTTTATAACCATTTGTTCTTGCGTCCACGTTGGAGCTGTATTGAAATAATTCCTCTCCCTCCCTGGTATTTATCCCACTGATATATTTATAGAGAGCAATCATATCTCCCCTCATCCTTCTTTTGGTTGGGCTAAACAAGCCAAGCTCTTCAAGTCGCCTCTCATAGGGCAGGTTTTCCATTCCGCAAATCATTGTTCTTTGCACTTCTTTGCACCTGTTCCAATTTGACTTCATCTTTCTTAAATATGGGGGCCAGAACTGCACACAATATTCCAGATGGGGTCTCAAAAGCACCTTGTATAACGGTACTAACATCTCCCTGTCTCTACTGGAAATATCCCTTCTGATGCACCCCAGGACCGCATTCGCTTTTTTCACAGCCGCATCGCATTGGAGACTCATAGTCATCCTGTGATCAACCAATATGCCCAGGTCCTTCTCCTCCTCTGTCACTTCCAATTGATGTGTCCCCAACTTATAAGAAAAATTCTTTTTATTTGTCCCTAAATGCATGACCTTGCACTTCCCGTTATTAAATTTCATCCTATACCTAGTTTACAAGGTCATCCAGATCTTTCTGCATGACATCCGGATCCTCTTCTGTATTGGCAATACCTCCCAACTTGGTGACATTTCATGTGCCAGTTCCTTTAATATTCTTGGATGGAGATTATCCGGACCCCCCGATTTAGTTCCATTAACTTGGCCTCTACCTCAGATATGGTAATTTACACCTCCACATTCCCGTTATCTACCCTACCTCTATCCCCAAGCTCATCCTCACCCTCATTAAAGACAGAGGCAAAGTATTTATTTAGATATTCAGCCATTCCTAGATTATCCTTGATCTCCACCCCATCCTCAGTGTTTAGTGGTCCCACTTCTTCCTTCTTTGTTTTCTTCCTATTTCTCTGGCTAAAGAACCTTTTACTATTGGTTTTAATTCCCTTTGCGAGGCCTAACTCTGCTTGGATTTTGGCCTTCCTCACTTGATATTGTTCTGACCTCCAAGAAGTAGCCCTTCTTTCCTATCCCTCCCATCTTCCACTTCTTGTAGGCCTTGCGCTTCCTCTTAATCGCCGGTCTGTGATGTTTACTCATCCAGCTTGGTTTACAGCCCTTGCCTATAAATTTTTTCCCCCTTCTTTGGAATGCAGGATTCAGATAGTTCCTGCAACTTTGACTTGAAGCGGTTCCAAGCAACCTCAACGTTCACATCCATATGAGTTCTTTGGTCCAGTCCACTTCCCAACTAATTCCCTTAATTTATTAAAGTTAGCCCTTGATAGTCACCTGTCCTATTCTATGTGTGCATTGGCCATACTCAAAAGATAGGATATTGGGCTAAATGAGCCATTCTTATGTTTCTGTACATACACAGACTGCTAATGTCTTTTGATTCAGCTAATACTGAGCGGTAAACTGCCATCCTTCTTCCACACAGGCAAGCTGTGAAGAGTAGGGAGATCTGAGCCTAATGCCGTAGGTTGTGCAAAATATCTTTTCCTTCTGGTAGACTGCTCGAGAACTCTTCTCTCCTGGTTGGGAGTCACAGAGCTTTATGTATTTTCAGTTCCTAACATCCTGTGAAAAAGCCCCTGACTCCTCCTATAGCAAGGATGAAAGGGCTCCTGCAGTCCCTTGCTAAGGTGATCAGAGTTAACTGGTCACATCCAGCCTTATGGTTCATAACAGAGGTGGGCAAACTACGGCCCAGATCTGGCCCACGGAAGCTTTTAATTCAGCCCGGCAGCTGAGCCCTCCCCGCCCACTTTCCACCACGTGGGCCCAGCTGAGCCCAGGTGGAGCGAGATGCTGCTCTCCCCGGGGGGCCTCTATCCCTTCCCGACCCGAGTGCAGCAAGAGCTGATCGGCATTTGTTGATCTCTGTCCAGGCCCCTCTAGCGCCACAGAGCTCGACTGCTCCCCCTCCCGGCTCCACCCAACTCCCCAAAACTCCCCCTCCTGGCCCCACCCCCCCACATATGGATGGTGTAGTCACACCCCGTCCAAGCCACGCCCTTCATTCCCTGCCCCTCCCACATATGGGTGGTGTGGTCATGCCCCCTCCAAGCCCCGCCCCTCATTCCCCGGCCCCACCCACGCTATGAGTGGCCAAATGTTGCCCACCCCTGGTTTATAAAGATGTGAATTCCCAGCATTTCATTTGACTTGGTGTCATTACACTCGGACCAGGGTCACATTCAACTCTCTTCACTCTTCTACCTGTCCCGGGTCAGGGCTAGGTCTGGTACCAGCAGTGGAATTACTTCTTGGATGCCTGGTGGACATTCCTGCTCTGTGCGCAGGGGCGAGGGTGATATCAGGGGGTTCAATGGCTCATGGAAATGCTGATTGAATGTGATGACCTCTGTGGAATTCTGGCTTGGATTCTCTACCCTTCTGGTCGCTGTCTCTGAATCCCGGTTCAGAAATGGCTGGTATCATGTTCTGCCCCAAGCGAGCTATCTGTGGGACACACTGCCACAGGGAAAGCCCGAGCCCTCTCCTCAATACACACAATAACTGTGAAGGACAGGTCCCTGGCCTGCTTCCCTCCCGTCCCCACACCGCCTCCCTTGCCATGACTTCTGGCATTTGAGTGTTTGCAGACCGAACTCTACGATCCAGGGGTACGTATACACTGGAGCGTTAGGTCGACTTAAGGATGATTCAGTTGACCTACAGACCGCCACATCCACACTGGGCGCTTCCGTAAGTCAGCTTAACAACACCACCTCTGAAGAAGGTCGACTTAATGCTTAAGTCGACCTTATTAAGTCGACTTCAGCCAGTGTAGACGAGGAATACCTTTAAGTCGACCTAAGCGGCCTCCAGGCCCCGGTGCAATGTGGGACAGCTACCCACAATGCACCACTCCTCCATCGACCTAGCACCTGCCAGTGTGGACGCTGGCAGTCGACTGGAGTGTGCAGTGTGGACTCTCTACGTCGACGTAATAGCACCTCCCGTGTAGACAATGGATCTACAAGATCCCAGGATCTACACCAGGAACCCGCTGGTAAAACACTTTGGCGTCACCATCCAGAAACACTGCTTGTTCAGCGGGCCGCGCATTCACACAGGACAGCAGCTCGGCTCTGTCAAATCCTCCCAGCTTCCAGGCTCCTCTCTGTGACCCGGCAGTTTCTTCTGAAGCAAAAGTGATTTTACTGCCACACAGCTGCTGCCACCGGGTCTTAGACTCATGCGTGACTCTGGTACCGGATTCAGCACCAGCCCTCTTAGCTACAGCAGAGAGCAGCAAACGGACACGGTCCCAGCACTGAGACAGACGCAGCACTGCCTATGGGGAGGTGCTGCCTGCACTGAGCCTTAGACAGTCCCTCTCCAGTCTGCTCCCCCTTCCCAATCTCCTTTCCCCAAGGCACCCCCTAAATCCACCTGCTCCTGTATTTTCTAACCGCATATGTATCCCACTCTGTCCCCTTCTTCCCCCACTCCCTGTCCAGCCGATGTTGAAGCCTCTCTCCTGAGTACCATGTTCACAGCTCCTCCTAGACCAGCCACCTGGTGGTGACCTTCTCTAAGGCCACCCAGGGCTGGATTAACACCCCTGTGGGCCCACAGATATAAGATTATGTGGGGCTCCTGGCTGGCCTGAGGACAGGAAAGGGGGGTCTCTGGCACCCAGAGGGCCATACTTGCATTGGTGCCCCCCCATTGGTGGCAGCACACCACGGGAGGAGTCTGTGGGTCCATGTCCCACTCTCACCCTTCCTGCCCCATCAACAGCAGCAGCAGCGCCCCACGGGTCCGGGGAGAGTATGCGAGTATTCCACCTAGTATGGGGGCAGTGGGGTGGCTGTGACAGGCCCTCCGTGGCTCCCTCCTTCCACACAGGTCAGGGTCAGAGGACACCCTGGCGGTCTGTGAGCTGTAACAGCCTAGGTAGCGGGGCTCCTATTCTCACATTCTCCCTCCAACTGCCCCTCCACCCCCACTTCCCTCACTGTGTCCCCCCACTCACATCTACCTCTGTTCCTGCCTCCTTCCCCCAGCCCCTACCCTCCCTGTCCCTGGATTCCTCTGAATCACTTCATCCTCCCATCAGACACCCACTGCCCCTGCTGGAAGCTTCCCTCTGCCTTATATATTGGATGAACAGGGCAGTCTCTGCGTCAAAGAATAAATGGACACAAATCTGACATCAGAAATCGCAACACTAAAAACCAATAGGGGAAAACTTCAATCTCTCTGCTCACTCCCTTGACGACCTGTTAATAGCTGTGTTGAAACAGATGAATCACAAATCACAGCTTCAAAGAGAAACTGCAGAACTCGAATTTATATGCAAATTTGACTCAGTTGCCTTGGGGTTAAACAGGGATTACAGCTTTTTCTCTCCTTAAAGCAGGTGATTTGACCTCACCTTCCTCTGTGTGCTGTTCCCCAGTGTTTGAATCCTAACACCTATTTTGATTTGCTCTTACAGCCTGACCTGATCCTGTGTCATACACTCTCCTGCATTTAATTTCCTTCCATTGTGTAAATTTCCCATCTTCAGAGCGTCTGATGAAGTGGGATTTTCTCCTAGGAAAGCTCATGTGATAAATAAACCTGTTAGTCTTTAAAAGTGCCACAGGACTCTGTTGTTTTTCTGCAATAGACAAACACGGCTCCCTCTTTGGAACTTGATATCATTTATTTGCTGCAAGTTGATGCAAGAGAAATTCACACTGGGAATAAGGCATAAATTCTTAACAGTGAGAGTAATTAACTGATGGAACCATTTAGGGTCACTATGGATCCTCTTTAACACTGACAAGTTTTAGGGCAAGAGTAGATGTTTTTCTATAAATATGCTCTAGATATTTTGGGAGGAACTTTTATGGTTTGTGTTTCATAGAGATCAGACTGGGTGATCCCATGCTCACTTCTGGCCTTGGAATCTATGGCTATATTGGGCTGATGAAAGAAATCATTTACTTTTTCAACAATATCCATCCCTGTTCTGCGGTGATTCAGTGGAGCCAACGTTTCTTTAGCATGCTTCCTGCTTCTGATGTTTATACCTTCAACTAGATACTTTACAAAATCCATATTAGCCCTCCTCCTTTCCCTCTTGGATATTGACTTCTGTCGCATACGTTCTGGTTAATTGACTTGGCTAGGGCTGGTTTCCCAAATTCCGAAGAATTTCCCACCGGCTCAGATAATCATGCCACTTATTTTTCTCTTTGTGTTTCCCTTATTGCTCAGCTGTTTGCCTGAGACTACTAGAGTGTTGCTTTCTAACTTTCGGCATTCCGTCTTTTCTTTTAGTATCGTTGAGGTAGCTGTTTTGTGCCTTATTTCCCTTTAGCTATTAAACCCAGTTACACTGCGATTGTTATTAATGCCTGGCTCGGCTACCGTTACTTATTGGCACAAGCAGTGAGATGGACTTTTGATTCCTAATACGTTATGTGAAGACGTAGCTTCAATCAAAGCCGATTGCAGAGTCTGTACATGCCCCAGGAGCCAACTGAGCAATGTTTAGTCATGCAGCCCAAAATGGTTAAAAATGGCTGACGTGCAATTGGTGAGACTCCAACATTTGAAGGATAGCGAGTGTATATTTTTAACTATGCCCTCACCTTTCTCTACTTGTGCTAACTCATTGGCTATGTCTACACTAGGAAAAGTTAGGTTGACCTTATTAAGTCGACTTAACAAAGTGGTGTCCATGGTGCCCTTAGGTTGACTTAACAAAGTGGACTTAAGCATCCACACTGTGCTTAGGTCGACCTAAAGAAGGGTTGGGTCAACCTAAGGGGGGTTAGGTCAACCTACCCAGCGGTTCTTAGTAAGTAGACTTAAGCTTTCATTAAGTCAACTTAAGGAATTTCTCATAGACTCATTGACTTTAAGGTCAGAAGGGACCAGTACGATCATCTAGTCTGACCTCCTGCAAAATGCAGGCCTCAAGACCTCACCCACCCACTCCAGCAATAGGCCACCAACCCATGACTGAGTTATTTACCTCCTTAAATCATGATTTAAGGACTTTAAGATACAGAGAATTCACCGGTAGGTGAGCCATGCCCTGTGCTACAGAGGAAGGCAAAAAACTCCCAGATCCCAGGCCAATCAGCCCTGGGGGAAAATTCCTTCCCGACCCCAAAAATGGCGATCAGTTAAACCCTGAGCACGTGGGCAAGTCTCAACAGCCAGTTACCCAAGAAACAATTCTCTGTAATAACTCAGAACCCACCCCATGTACTCTCCCCTCTTAGGCCACTTGTATATCCACCACCTGTAGCCAAAGATCAGTCAATTTCCAAAATAGGCTAATCATACCATCCCCTCCATACATTTATCAAGCTCAGATTTGAAAGCAGTTATGGTTTTTGCCCCCACAACTCCCCTTGGAAGGCTATTCCAGAACTTTACTCCTCTAATGGTTAGAAACCTGCATCTAATTTCAAGCCTAAATTTCTTAAGTCGATTTTATGAAAGCCCAGTGTGAACACGGCTTTAAGTCGACTTAAGCTTCCTTAAGTCGACTTAATTTGCCAGTGTAGACATAGCCATGGAAATTACAGTAATTTTGACATATTGATGCTAAATAATATTATCAATTGTCCCGCCCAATCCAGCCAGTGTCACGCTAGCCCCCAAGACTCATGGGACCTCAGTGGGCTAAAGATCTTTTGACCCTTCCCTAAGAATTGTGGGCCCTTCAACCAGAGGCTCTGTCTGTTTGCTGTGTTAAAAAGATGACTCTGAGGGTGCATGTACACTTGTAAAGGAAGTCAATTTAAGCAAGCTTAAGTCGACTTAATTTACTCTGCGTCGACACTGCAGTTTTCTTAAATTGACTTAAGCTGCTGCTTAAGTCGACTTAAGGATATTTTAAGTCGACTTAATAAGACCTAGTTTTAAGTCGACTTACTGGTTAAGTTGACTTTATTAAGTCAACTTAAGCCAGTGTACATGACTTAGCCCTAAGTCGACTTAGTGGGTCCCCCACTGACCTCCCTCCCAGGGTGCCTGGCACAGCCAGAGCCTGGCGTGCCCACCCACAGGGCAGGACACAGCCCTGCCCACCCCACTCCTATACCCTGCCCCTGCCCCTGTCCTGCTCAGCCCCCATGTACCCTGGTACAATGGGGAACATGCTAAGCTCCCTGGCACTTTTAAAGGGGTGACCCCCCACCATGCATCACTCCCAGGTCCACCTAGCCCTTACAAGTTACTTAGGTGTCCAGTGTGGACACTCTACATTGATTTGGCAAGGTCAACTTTAAGTTGACCTAAATTTACAGTGTAGACATGCTAAATCGACATAACAAAGTCGACTTAACGTAGACTTTGTTAAGTCGATTGAGCAAAGTCGACTTACTTGAACAAGTGTAGACATAGCTTGAGTCAGTTTGAACTTTGTCTCCAACGTTGCTAGTCCCAGTCTGCAAGTTGCTGGACTTCCAAACTCAGTTTGACTTTCTCTAGCCACAGATTCTCCTCTTCTCCTGGAAGGTTTGTAGAGCTGGTGCTGAAGGCATAAATTCTGATTGGGTGAAGGTTGGTTGCCCCCTCTGTCAATCTCTTCCCTGCTTCCCTCTAAGGCAGTGGTTTTCAAACATTTTTCCTCAGGACCCAGGTGAAAAAAAAACATTTATGCCCGCAACCCGACAATTAAATCTTTGAGCAATTCATTCCAGTCTTCTGGTGGTGGCTGAGGGGCTGTGACCCACTTCTGGGTCCCAACTCTAAGTTTGAAAATCACTGCTCTAAGGAGCCATTTCCAAGGTTCCCCCCACGCTCTGGGCTCTCTGCCTTTTTACCCCTTACAGTTCTAGGTAAGAATTTCTTTTCTGGTCCTTAGAGTGTATCAGGTTATCTACCTATGGCTTGGTCAATGTCTGACGAAGGCCTAGATCACCATATATGAGAGACAAGGGTTAGGATCAACATGGCCGCACCAATTCTGCCTCGCCCTATAGCCTAAGCAACTGACTTTTCTTCAGCTACTTATATCTTATCTTCCCTCTGTCTCTCTTCATTATTCTTTGCCCCAACATGCCTGAGATAGTTTCTCTTTCTTTTTACGCTGACAATACTATTGCCACTTCCTGGAAACCCCCTACTGCCATTACAACCCATGCATGCTGAAACCATCTGTGTCACATTTTGGGGATTAACTGTCCCTCTGTTCCCTTTGGGGCATACACAGCTCCAGATTTAACCCACCAATTCTGAAACCATTATTTCATTTGTGGACCCCAAAAGTTTATCAGGTTTACCCTGGAAACCCAACTGCAGTCCCATAGAGACAATTCAAGAATTAACCAATGAACCATTCAATAATACAGACTCTAAAGCCAGTCCAACAGATCGGTCCCTCACTCAAAAAAGTCATATTTTCACTAAACTTTACAAAGTAATATTGGAATAAAAGAAGGAAGCTATTCAGAAGAGGAAGAAGGTCAAAAAGTAAAAGAAATAGCCTAGTTTTTAAAAGAAATAATGAAACAGTCTCATGCCATCGAAAGGAAAGGAAAAGAAAACCACTAAATAGCAAGCATGGTTCAAGAGGCTGTCTGAGTCGAACAGAAACCCTTTGGAATTTGGAAATCTATCCTGGATGAAGCCAATAAGTTGTTGTTAATATGTAAGGGGGTGTTAAGAGGTTGAGCTAGATCCTGAAAAGCAGAAAAGAGGTGTCAGATTCTGAAAAGCAGAAAAGAGGTGTCAGAAAGGGGGGTTGAATAAATTAATAATTTGAAAAGAATAATCCAAGGAAGTTCAAGAATGAAATGGTTGAGCTGCTAAATATTATTTAAACTTGCATTAAAAACATCTACTATACTGGAGGGTTGAAAGGTAGAAAATATTGCTAATAAACTTGTTTTACAGTGTTAAAACTGAAGTGTCTGGGCACTCTCTTTAAAATAATAAACTGGCATATTATTCCCTTAAAGGAATAATGGATGTAATACATGTAGACTTTCCAGGAGAGGGCTGGGCTGTGCAAGACATACACTTCTGCTGGATGAGGCAGTAGTAGAGTGTGTTGGGATCCCGTTGCAGTATAACCTGGTAAGAGCCAGGATGTAGCTGGGAGGTTGCAATTACAGACAGACAGTCAGGGCGTGGCTTGCATGCCAGAAGGCTGTCTGTGAGCATTCCACAATTACAAAACATATTGTTCTCACTTTTCTGTCAATAGCTTTCTCCATATATCCCTTTGCTTCCCTTATCAATTCTCTATAACGCCTAACTTCTGGTTTATATTATTATCATCAGCTTCCTCTTCCTTCCATTAGTTAGTTTTTTTTGTTTTACAGCTGCCTTTACCTCCCCTCTAAACCAAGTTGGGGTTTTTTTTGTGTTTTGTGTTTGTTGTTTTTACTTGCTGGTCTTCTTCTTTGATTATAAGATTATGGCTTTTTGGCTATCTAGTAAGATGTTCTTAGATGATTTCCAGTTATCATTCATATTTTTCTGATTAAATATAATCATTATAATAGATTAATTATTATAAAAGTTAAAACTAACAAAAATGTTGGAAAGGGTATAAAATCTCACTTCATGATTTAAACTAATCTATAGCTATTAAGAATTAGGATGAGGACTTCATGAGGGAAGATTATTTCATAATTAGATCTGATCAAAAATATTTTGGTAGAATATTTTCTACTTGAAAATGTAATTTCATCAAAAGTGAAATGCTTCATGGAGGTGTGTTGATTTTTCGCTATATATTTTTCGTTTCCAGGAAAATGTCAAAATGATTTTTTTTATTTTCTTGTCTCAGTTTGGTACTGTTGAAACATTTCATTGCAATAAGGTAAAAATAACTTATTTTGCCTTTATTTTTTGACATTACATTAAAACATTAACCAGTTATATATTTTATTTAATATATATACTATACTGAATATTTTATATTATAATGTTTTGTCATCACCTAAATGAAACAATTCAAAATTATTGAAAAAAGTTTTTGATATTTCCAAAGAGAATTTTTTCAGAATTTCCATTCCAGGAGTAATTTAAAAATCTTAGAATCATAAACTATTACAGCTGGAAAGGACCTCATGAGGTTATCTAGTCAAACCCCCTGCTAAAAGCAGGACCACTCCCCCTAAATCACCCCAGCCAGGGTATTGTCTAAACGGGCCTTAAAAGTTTCCAAAAATGTAATCTTTACATTATGCTCCTATTCAGAATGAAAACAAATGAAAACAAGTTTCAAAATGTCAGAATTTTTTATGGAATGGAAATTCCATTTTCCAACAGGTAGTACTTATGATTCCCTACTGCCTTCTTCCCCTGAGCCGTGAACTAGACGGATCTTGATTCTAGTCCATTTTGACAATTCTCATTTTCTACACACCAGCAGAGATATTTTAACTCATTAGTAAACATTTAAATAGACATTTTGAGGGCAAGCCACATAATTAAAAGAGTCAAACCTTGAAATGCCCTAATTTGGGCAAAAGGAAAATACATATCAATGCATTTATACTTTCCTTCTGCTTTTTTTGCATCCTTACACAGGAACTTGTGAAAAATTCAGCTAATCCAAAAGTAAAAGCCAAGAAGTGAAATGCGTTTCGCTGGAGAGAGATTCTTAGTTTTTCTAAAGCTGAACAGAGCATTTCTTGGGAGAGGAACATTCTGGGGTGTGAGTAGCCAAACCACAGTTAAGTTGTGCAACCCAGTTTGTGTTTATAGCTGAATTTGTCGGAGTGATTGGCCTGAAAGTTGATTTACCACTCAAGGGTCTTTGATAGTTAGCGTATGTTGTGTAAATTTCAGGTTGTTTGCTCAAGGAATTCCCAATAGACACTTCCCCCTAAAAGAATTCTCAAGATTCTTACCATTCTTCTTTTGCTGAGAAGTAGAACAGAAATGTGAGGGGAGGATCTACATGAAATTTCTCTGGCATGCCCTCGCGGACAGCACGTGCCCAACACCAAGATCAAGCTCAAAACCCCAAAATGTGGGTTTACAAAGTGTCAGCTAGACTCAGTTGTTGATGGCACAGCAGCGTTAGGCGTATGTGCCCTAGAATGGCTGGACATAGCGCTGTAGATGTGGTGGCACCAGCTGCACAAATACACTGGGTCCCAGCTCACATTGCTCTTCTGTCACGCAGGAGATTGCAGAACAGACAAAGAAAGCCCGTGACGCTGGCAGACCTACTCCCAGCTCTTGCCAATGCTGCAGGCCTCAGCCGAAGGCTGACAAATTCATTGCTGGGCAGTGCTGGAAATTTACAAGATTAAGGTTAGTTGCCTACTTTGACCTTGTAAATAATTCTCATTTCTGTCTCAGTTAGAATCCGAGAATCTTAGGGCTGGAAGGGACCTCACGAGGTCATCTGGTCCAACCCCTGCTAAAAGCAGGACCACTCCCACTAAATCACCCCAGCCAGGGTATTGTCTAACTGGACCTTAAATATCTCCAAAGATGGAGATCCCACCACCTCCCTAGATAGCCCATTCCAGTGCTTCACCACCCTCATAGTGAGATAGTTTTTCCTAATATCCAACCTCGACCTCCCCAGCTGTAATTTGAAACCATTGCTCCTTGTTCTGTCCTCTGTTACCCTCGAGAACAGCCTAGCTCCCTCCTCTTTGGAGCACCCCTTCAAGTAGTTGAAGGTTGCTATCAAATCCCTCTCAGTCTTCTCTTCTGTAGACTAAATAAGCCTAGTTCCTTCAGTCTCTCCTCATAAGTCATGTGCCCCAGCCCCCTAATCATTTTTGTTGCCCTCCGCTGGCCTCTTTCTAATTTGTCCACATCCTTTCTGTAGTGGGGAGCCCAAAACTGGACACAATATTCCACATGCGGCCTGACCAGTGTCGAATAGAGGGGAATTATCACATCCCTCGATCTGCTGGCAACACTCCTACTGATGCAGCCCAATATGTTGTCGGCCTTTCTGGCACCCAGGGGAAAGCGAGCAGCACTTGAACCCTGCAAGACGAGAATTCCCAGGGTTGCATCTGGGACTGGGGGAGTTTGCTGGAGGTCCATCCCATGAGTAGCAGGCCAGAACATTCCTCCCCTAGGTGAGGGGCTGATTATACACAAGAAGCTGGGCCTGAGCTGACCCAGGAGTGGGGATTCACACAGCCAAACGGGTTAAGCCAGGGTACAGCAGAGGAGAATTGGGGTGACAGCTGCACTCCAGTCCAGATCACAGGAGAGGAATGCCACAGACCTGCTGTATTAATTTAGATGAAAAAGAAGTCCCTGATGGTCAACAGTATTAACAAAACCCAGTCACTGTCCAACATTAAGCAGTTTTAAACAAGGTTTGAGGTTTGTTCTACAGGTTTGTTTACTCCCACTGCAGATACACTATTAGACCTTGTTCTAATCTTTTTAAAGATGCAGAAAAGAAGGAAGAGCAGTCCAAGCATCCGAAATGTAAAGTATTAAAGAAGGCTTTCATTTGAACTACGTCCCTTTAGCTGGAGAACTTTTATAGAAGGATAAACCCTCATTTGACAGTCGACCTAAGGTGCAAGTGTAGATGTATCCCTTAAAGACTAACACATTTATGTATCTTTATTGATTTATTTATTTGTATTTATTTACCTTTTTGAACTACGACTTACAACCACAAAGAGAAATAATGGATTCTCCCATTCTTGATGTCTGTAAATCAAGACTGGAAGCCTTTGTGGAAGGTACTCTCTATCATATTAACACAAATTTGGATGTTGGTAAATTGGAAAGGGTAAATTGGAAAGTGACATTTTGATTCGAAGTCACAAGAAAATGAATAAAGTGTAAATGCCAGGGAAGAGGTTTGCTTTCTTCCATCAGGTATCCAGTAACACGACAGGTTCACAGATGCCTATATGTGCAACACCGCTGGCCATTGACTTTCTACAGTTATAATATGCAAGTCTTTGGAAACAGGAACAAGAGGACCTGTCATTCAGATAGATTGTGAGTGAGTCATGTGAAAGCCAACTGATAAACCATGTTGGTCTCCACCCCTACTGATCAAATACCTTTGCTGTTTGGATGAAATGAAGGAAATACAGGGAAAACAATGAGGAAGTAGATGTAAGGGGTGAGGACAATAGATAGTTTCCCTAGTAAATCTGGACAAATAGTAAGAATCAAGGTTCCGGTTAAGTTTTCAGGGCATGACCTTACTGTGTAAATTTTTGTTGGCCTTTGTCCAGAAAAATGATGGAATGGAAACTGGAAATATGATGAAAACATCGAAGCTGCTTCTGAGCACCCACTTTATGACTAAATTTGTCATTCTGGATCTTTCCAAAGCCTAAGTGGATTTAGTAACCTTGCTATCCGAAGAATGGTTTTTGGGGGAATCTGAAGGATCGAAGGCAGCTTTATTTCCATGTTCTTATTTTTTTTAAAGCATTGTTTGTGTTGCAGGTGTCCCTAAGGGACAACCTGAGCTGGCTGTGGTACAGGCACAGACCACCAAAGCGTCTCTGTCCTGAGGAGATTGGGCCTAGATCAACAAAGGAATTTAGGTGCCTACGTTCACCATTTAATCTCCGCTGACTTTCTCAGAAGACCCCTTAGAGGCCACCTGACCTGTGGGTGCCCAAGAGTCCACGTGCTGGAATTCACAAGGCCCTCCAAGCACTGATTCTGTCCCAGTTACCAAAACGCTTGGAGGGAAGTGTCTTTCTCTGGCCCGTCTGGCTGGTGCATCAAATTAATTCTCAGGTGACTAGACACCACCCGTTTCTCTGCCCCTCTCTGTGGCATTTCCTTCTGATGCTCTTCCCTCTCTCCGCTTCTTCCCTTCCTCTCCCCAGCTGCAACATTATACATGGGAAGGGGGAGATGGGATCTCCATGCTCCCAGCTTGGAATGGGGAGACGGGGACCCTGCTGCAGCTCCCTAGAGACAACTGCTGGTCAGGGGACCTGGAGGGCAGACCTCTAGAAGAAGAGGGTATCCCTCGGAAGAAGGGAATCTGTCTGTACAAATTTATTAGTTCTGGTGGATGTTATCGAGTTACAATGAAGCGTTACTATGAAACCGGTTTCATCATGAATTTCTGTCTCTCTGTAGCTTTATCAAGCAGTAAACTTCATTTTGAATGAGTAGCCTTTTGCCTTCTCTCTTGTAAGTTGGCCTGAACATCCCAAGGCGAAAAATAACAAAAGCTGGTCATTAACACTGTTTGACGTTACTTGCCCTTCCATTGAAAGGGAATAGCTCTAAACAACAAAGAGGCCCCAGGGATTTCTGGTCATCTGGGAAGGCAGAACAGAACGTCATCTGAAAGAAGGGACTAAACGTTTTGAAAAGGGAGCAGCTGATCTATGTAAAGGGTATTTCCCACATTCTTTAACACTTTACAAAACCAGAATTATGTGAGACCTGTGTCCTGGGTGGAGCATGACGGCCCTGAGAATATGATGCCAGGGGAGCAAGCTGAATTTCTAGTCTAGTACTGGGACCATGATCTAAGACATTTGATCTGTAGAACAAACAAGGAGTCAGGGGGCACTTTTAAAGACTGACAAATTTATTTATCTCATGAGCTTTAGTGGGAGAACAACTCCCTTCCTCAGATGCTTGAAGACGGGGAACTTACTGTACAAAAGCTCATGAGATAAATACATTTGTAGTCTTTAAAAGTGCCACGGGACTCCTTGCTTGTTTGGCTGAACTAGACCGACACGGCTCCCCCTCTGGAACTTGTCAATAGGAAGCAACTTGAGCAGGAAAACATATGCCCTCATAATGAGAAGGAGATGGTCATTCCAGGGGCCGGGCACATTCTCGAATTGACCATGGCTATATCAAGTAGGGATATAGTAACAAATCTATATGCAATCTGGCAATCTGATGTCTTTTCTGAATACACTAAATTACACCTCTGTCAGAAACAAATGACTTCAGGTCTCCTGAATGATGCACTGGATGAAGAGAAACAAAATAAGTACATTAATTATTTCTCTCTGAAAAAAGGTGTGTTTTGATGCCAACATGAGATATTCGTACACCCTGCAGAGTGCCAAATTGCAACACTATTTTTAAAATCTCTGTCAGATCAATTCAGTTAAGAACAGCAGCATCGTGAGAGAAACGGTTAAACCCTTTCAGTAAATATTTTCCTCCGTTTATGAGGTTTCATCTTCTAAGTTTATTGATGATGAAACAGCCCATGTCTCTGAAAAATGCAAATGAACAGTGTATAATGTCAGTCCATACATACCCCTTTCTAGACTGTTTAACCACCCTTTTTACCCTCTTAGAAGTATGCAATTTGCTAGACGGGTTGCCAGGGGGTTGTCTGTACCATGACACAGACTCCGTGATAATTGTGAGAAGAAAAGGAGAGTCCTCTGGGGACCTCAGCAGAACAACACATTTGGGTCAGCAGATCCAAAAATAGCCAGGTACAAGCCGTCTGGAGGAAAGGACTGTATGAAAGGCTTTCCTTGATTGTAAGAAACTGCAAAAAGATGAACTTTGGACAGTCTGAAAGAGCCGGTCCTGGGCTACAGTGTAACCCTTGGAGAAAACACGTCTCAAAAGATGAAGGCACAGCAGGCCTCCATTGTAAGGATCAAAAAATCAATGGCAGGGCTAAGAAAACAAAGAACATCCTTTACAACAGGAGAGTCACCACTGAAGGGTTTGAAACCCTGCCCTGCATCTTTTAAAAATAGTTCTGTGGTGGAAAGATCCTTTTTTGTCATTCTTGCAGGGCCTAGCAAGTGTGGGGAAAGTTACTTTATACAAAATCCGTTGGCTAGTGCTTAACGGAGTTTGTCCCTTATTCCTGAGATTATTGTACCGTGTTAAAGTTGCTGGCAACCTTTGTATAAAAATCCGCTTCGTTAACACCCTTGTATCAGTCTGGGGGAGGAATTGACTGTTACTTTTAACAATCACCAGTTGTTCCCTGACAGTAAAGGAAATAAGAAAATTGCAGATGATTTGATGGACTCGGCTTGTGAAAGTGGGAAAGTTTACCAAATACATGCGTCACAGGAACCAGAGCATTATGTGGATTGGTCAGAACGTATTTTGTCAGAGAAAAAAGACTCGCACAATGAACCGAAACACAAAATCCATGGCTCTGTTCAAAAAAGAGCAGGAATAAATTACAAACTGATACGCCTGCAGAGCATATGTACCCCAGCAAGGCCCAGGTCTTTCAAGAAGCTTTTTCAGATGCTACCAAAATATCTTCCGGGGGATTTAAATGATTTTACACCAAAGATTTATCGATTAGGAACTTGTCTTTTTCTCCAGACTTGCCACCGCTCTATACTTTGAAAAGAGCACCAATTGGATATCAGGTCGGCCCTTTCCTTTAACACCCCCAGGCTACTGATCAAAGACATGTTGCACCTCGTGAAGAGAGGCCAGCCCCATTTAAAATTCTTTAGCAAATAATCCTGACAGTGAAGGAAGGCTCTGTTGTGTTTCGCCTTAGAGGGTTTCGTAGCAGCCGGCCCAGAAACAGCACTCAATAACAGGTCCACCGACACCAATCCCCCATTTTGGGAAACAGGGGGCTGGGGGCTTTAGTACAATCCCTTTTAGATCCCATGGGAGGGGCAGGGAGCAGGGTCAGATCTTGGCCATGATCAGTTAATGGCCCAATGTTTGTTGCTTTTTACACCTTCTTTCACCTTCCCATCCACTTTCTTGCCCTTGTTCCGGCATCTGTCTTGAAGAGCAAAAACACAAGAGTCCTGTGGCACCTTAAAGACTAAAAAATTTCTTTGGGCATATGCTTTTGTGGGCTCCAAGAACAGGGTTGCAGCCCATGAAAGCTTATGCCCGAAGAAATTTATTAGTCTTTCAGGTGTCACAGGACTCTCGTTGTTTTTGCTGTATCCAAATTAACTCGGAAACTGTTCTGAAGAGGAAGCAAAGCTCTGCCTCATTTGTGCATTCAGGTATTACACCCTCACTGTGCCGTGAAACATTTTAACTTCCTCCCTTATCTTTTCCACAGTAATAAAGAAAGCTAATCTAATTGCAGGGAGGGAAAAGGAACACAGTAAGGCTATGTACACACGATCACTTTATTGCGTGGTAAGGCTTCTTACCACGCAATAAAGCTAGTAGCGTACACACGATCAATTTCCCTGTTGCACGGCAACACCCTCTTGCCGCGCAACAGTTAAACCACTCAAATCGAGAGTGGTAGCATTACTGCAGACCAGCTGTTCCGCGGTAACGCTCGTGTGTACTCATTTTGCGGATCAGACAGCCTCCGGAAATGTCCCAGAGTGCCAATCGAGGCCACTCTGGGACATTGGAGCTGTCAAATATGTCAATTTCACTGCTCTAGCAGAGCAGTGAAATTGAGTATTATGGGAGCTGCCCGGTTTCGCGGGTCCCCTGGACTGAGCTAGGGGGCTGGCTCAAACCGACCTAGCCTCTGCCGCCACCCGAACCCCGAGCTAGTTCAGGTGGCATCAGGCGCTGCAGCGCTTAAGCGCCGGAGCACCTGCCGCAACCCGAAGCCCGGGAACTGAGCTAGGGGGCTGGCTCGAACCCTCGCCAGTTCGGGCCAGCCCCCAGCTCAGCCTCGGGGCTTCGGGTGACAGCGGGGGCTGGCAACGCAGCCCCCCCTGCCACCAGAAGCCCTGCAGCTGGGCTAGGGGGCTGGCTGTGGGCAGTGCATGGTGGGACAGGTGCCCACCATGCACTGCTCTTCTATCGCAAAGGAGCATTCACACGGTGAATGCTCCTTTGCGATAGAAGCAGCACATGTGTACACGAGAAAGCGCTATATTTATAGCGCTTTCCTTGTCCCGCAATAATTTATTGCGGGACAAGTTTATCATGTGTACATAGCCTCAGTCTTTGTTCTTTTCTTACATGGATTTCAGAGACTTCAGTTTTCAGGCAAGCACACGGGCCCCCAAAGCAGGCCAGAATACCATCCCAGGCAGACACAGAGAGCTGACCACTTACACAAACGTCAATTATATACTTATCCCCCAACACCTTCCCTCGACAGAAAATTAACACTCCATAAAAAGTCACCTTGTTGAGCCTAATCCTATCGGATTGCTTGGGGCAGGCAGTGAGTGCATCTGACCCTGGAACCATTAGCAGGGATCATCGAAGGTGATCTTTTTCCAGCCCCATATGACACCAAAAATCCAATCTCTTTAGGAAGCTGGAGATGGAACTGCTCCTCCTCCTCTGAAATTGTGTGGAGCAGTTTTGAAGGTGTGGGACAAACACCAAGCATTAGAAAGGATATGCTTAAAAACCTCTAATGATGGAGATTCCACCACCTCCCTAGGTAACCAATCCCACTGCTTCACCTCCCTCCTAGTGAGAAAGCTTTTCCTAATATCCAACCTCGACCTCCCCCGCCGCAGCTTGAGACCATTGCTCCTTGTTCTGTCATCTGCCACTGCTGAGAACAGCCCAGCTCCCTCCTCCCTGGAGCCTTCTTTCAGGTAGTTAAAGGCTGCTTCAAATCCCCCCTCGCTCTTCTCTTCTGCAGTCAAAAGAAGCCTTTTTGACTCCCTCGGTCTCTCCTCTACATTTGCCTTTTCTTAGCCATCTGGGAGCTCTCCCAATCACCGTGAGTTTTCAGAGATAATGGCCAATGGCTCAGTAGTCCCATCAGCCAACTCTCTCAGCACCCTTGGGTGCATTGGCATCTGGCCCAATGGACTTGAGCATGTCCAGCCTTTCTAAATAGCTCTGAATCTGTGATTTCAGCACAAGGGACTCCCCAGTGCCTCCCCCTTTTCTGCTGCCCAGTGCAGTAGTCTGTGAGTTGACCTTGTCTGTAAAGGCCAAGGCAAAAAAAAGCACTGAGTACTTCAGCTTTTTCCACTTCATCTTTCACAGGATTGCCTTCCCCATTCTATAAGGGGTCCACACTTTCCCTGAACTTCTTCTTATAACTAAAATACCTATAGAAATGCCCCTTGTCACATTTCATGTCCCTTGCTAGCTGCAACTCCAATTGTCCTTTGGCCTTCCTGATTTCATGCCTGCACGGTCATACTCTTCCCTAGTCATCTGATCAAGCTTCCACTTCTTGGAAAGTTCCTTTCTCTGTATAACTACCTGGGTTGTCCATTCTCTGCTGTATTGATTTTCCAATAGCTGTTGTCTCATGTCCAGTGAAACTCACTAAGTGGAAAACAAACAGAGTCCTGTGGCAATTATAAAGACAAACAGATTTATTTATCGCATGAGCTTTCGTGGGAGAAAATCCCACTTCGTCAGATACTACAGTAAAGGGGACCTATAACATGGAAGGACAGAACTGCCTATTAACTATAGAACATTTTTGTGTGGAGACCTTAGGTGTGATGTCACTCTTCCACCTGGTGAAGAGAGGGCAGCCCCATTTAAAATTCTTTAGCAAATAAGCCCAACAGCGAAGGAAGGCTCTGCTATGTTAGGTAGCCACCGTCCCAGAAACCACACTCGTAGGACGACTATGAGTTGCCAGTGTGATGTGTCTGTGAAAAAATCTAATGAGGTCCTAGAATGTATCCGACAAGGTATTTCCAGTAGAGACAGGGAGATGTTAGTACTGCTATACAAGGTGCTGTTGACACCTCATCTGGAATATTGTGTGCAGTTCTGGTCCCCCATGTTTAAGAAAGATGAATTCAAACTGGAACAGGTGCAGAGAAGGGCCACAAGGATGATCCGCGGAATGGAAAACTTGCCCTATGAGAGGGGACTCAACGAACTGGGCTTGTTTAACCTACTTAAAAGAAGGTTGAGGGGAGATACAATTGCTCTCTATAAATACATCAGAGGGATAAACACCAGGGAGGGAGAGGAATTATTTAAGTTCAGCGTCAATGTGGACATGACAGCAAATGCATATAAACTGGCCACCAGGAAGTTTAGACTTGAAATTAGATGCAGGTTTCTAACAACCAGAAGAGTGAAGTTCTAGAATGGTCTTCCAAGGGGAATTGGAAGTAAGAAATCTAGCTGTCTTCAGAACTGAGCTTGATAAATTTATGGAGGGGATGGTGTGACGGGATGGCCAAGTTTGGCAATTGACCGATTTTGGGGCTACTGGGGGTGGATATGCCAATGGCCTGAGATGAGACGTTAGATGAGGGGGGTTCTGAGTTATTACAGAGAATTCTTTGTTAGGTGTCCGGTTGGGGAGACTTACCCACGTGCTCAGGGTTTAACTGATTGCCATATTTGGGGTCAGGAAGGAATTTTCCCCAGGGCAGATTAGGAAAGAGACTGGGGGGTTTTCACCTTCCTCTGTAGCATGGGGAATGGCTCACTTGCTGGTGGATTCTCTGTACTTTAAAGTCTTTAAATCGTGAGTCGAGGACTTCAGTAACTCAGTGGCAAACGGGGGCGGTCCCGGAGGACTGGAAAAAGGCAAATATAGTACCTCTCTTCAAGAAAGGGAAAAAGGAGGATCCAGGGAACTACAGACCGGTCAGCCTCACCTCAATCCCTGGGAAAATCATGGAGCAGGTCCTCAGAGAATCCATCCTGAAACACTTGGAGGAAAATAGAGTGATAAGGAACAGTCAGCATGGATTCACCAAGGGCAAATCGTGCCTGACCAACCTGATTGCCTTCTATGATGAGATGACTGGATTTGTGGATGCGGGAAGTGCCGTTGACATAGTATACCTCAACTTTAGCAAGGCTTTTGATACGGTTTCCCGTAGCACTCTCGTCAGCAAGTTAAGTTAGTATGGGTTGGGCGAGTGGACCGTAAGGTGGATAGAAAACTGGCTAGATCAACGGGCTCAGCGGATAGGAATCAATGGCTCGATGTCTAGTTGGCAACCGGTAACAAGTGGAGTGCCCCAGGGGACAGTCCTGGGGCCAGTTCTGTTCAACGTCTTCATTAATGATCTTGATGATGGAATAGACTGCGTGCTTAGTAAGTTCGTGGATGACACTAAGCTGGGGGGAATAGTAGATACTCTGGAGGGCAGGGACAGGATCCAGGGAGACTTGGACAAATTGGAACACTGGACCGAAAGAAACCTCATGAGGTTCAACAAAAACAAGTGCAAAGTCCTGTACTTAGAATGGAAAAATCCCATGTGCTGCTACAGGCTGGGGACCGATCGGCTAAATAGCAGCGCTGTAGAAAAGGACCTGGGGGTTATAGTGGATGGGAAGATGAATATGAGCCAACAGTGTGCCCTTGTTGCCAAAAAGGCCAATGGCAGATTAGGCTGCATCAGTAGGAGTATTGCCAGCAGATCGCGGGATGTGATAATTCCCCTCTATTCGACACTGGTCAGGCTGCATCTGGAATATTGTGTCCAGTTTTGGGCTCCCCACTACAGAAAGGATGTGGACAAATTAGAAAGAGGCCAGCGGAGAGCAACAAAAATGATTGGGGGCTGGGGCACATGACTTATGAGGAGAGACTGAAGGAACTAGGCTTATTTAGCCTGCAGAAGAGAAGGCTGAGGGTGGATCTGATAGCAACCTTCAGCTACTTGAAGGGGTGCTCCAAAGAGGAGGGAGCTAGGCTGTTCTCGAGGGTAACAGAGGACAGAACAAGGAGCAATGGTTTCAAGTTACAGCTGGGGAGGTCAAGGTTGGATATTAGGAAAAACTTTCTCACTAGGAGGGTGGTGAAGCATTGGAATGGGTTACCTAGGGAGGTGGTGGAATCTCCATCTTTGGAGATTTTTAAGGCCCGGTTAGACAAAACCCTGGCTGGGCTGATTTAGTGGGAGTGGTCCTGCTTTTTAGCAGGGGGTTGGACTAGATGACCTCATGAGCCTTCCATTCCTATGATTCTATGATTCTAAGTCGACTTAATAAGCATCCAATGTGGATGTGGCATTCTGTAGGTCGACTTAAGTGTCGTTAAGTCAACCTAAGGCGCAAGTGTAGACGTACCCATAATGCATAGGCTGATATACTCAGTGTATCGAGAACACCTGATCCAGTTCTCTGGGATCCAAAATGTCTGTTAGACTCCCTCTTATCACTTTATTGAGTAGGCAACAACTCCATGTCTATGCAGGCAAGGCCCAGGAAGAAGGGGTTTAGGTGCAGGGTGATACCACGGTTCCAAATCATTTCACACATCATTCAGTTTATATATATCTTGACAGCTATACCTCTTGAATCTAATTGGTTTAGACAGTACAGATAATATAAGGATCAATTGCTTTGCAAATTGCTTAAGAACTAATAGCTTATGCCCTTACTTTCTCTGCATTTCAATTGTAACCATTCAGGATGTTCTCATTCACCTTAACAAGCCTGAGGTCATCATCTCTAGTACATGGCCTGTCACGCCTTTGTTGACAATTTAATCTTACCCTCAAATCAAACTATGTGCAAGTTTATTCATGCCCAGCAAGAAAGAGTTATGCCTACAACGGAGAGGTACACTGTTCATCATATTCATTAATGATCTGGAAAAGGGAATGAACAGTGAAGTGGCAAAATTTGCAGATGATACAAAATTATTCAAGATAGTTAAGTCCAAAGCAGACTCTGAAGAGTTACAGAGGGCTTTCAGAAAACTGGGGGACTGGACAACAAAAATGCAGAGGTAATTCAATATTGATAAGTGAAAATTAATGTTCATTAGACTAAATCCCAATGTTATCTATCTATCTATCTATCTATCTATCTATCTATCTATCTATCTATCTATGGAGTGAGTTCTTGGAGTCACCATGGCTAGTTCTTTGAAAGCTTCCACTCAGAGAGAAGCAACAGTCAAAAGTGCTAACAGTATCAACCATCACATAAATTGGCCTCTATACCTGATGACAGAATGATAACAAATCTGATGCTGATTTTTAAAATAGGCTCCAAAGATGATCCTGGCAACACAGACTGGTCAGTTTAACTTCAGTTCCAAGCAGATTAGTTGAAATGATAGTAAAGAACAGAGTCATCAAAAACATTGATGAAAATATGTTGGGAAAGAGTCAACAGGGCCTTTGTAAAGGAAAATCATGCCTCACCAATCTATTAGAATTCTCCGAGGGTGTCAACAAGCCTGTGGATAAGTGTTATTCAGTAGATATAAAGTACTTGGATTTTCAGAAAGTTTATGAAGGTCTTCTCATGGATCGGTAATTGATTAAAAGATAGCAACACAGGACAGGAATAAATGGTCAGTTTTCACAGTTGAAAGAAATAAAATTATGACTGGGCTCAAAAATTCAACATCCCTGATGCGCTACATCCCCATCTGAGGAAGGAACAATGAGTTTGTCACCGTCACTTATAACAAACCACATTACATTCTAGTCAGGAAACACCACACCCACTGCTACTGAAACAAGAGAAACCAGAACAAACACGTCTCAGGTCAGTGATCATCAAGCTGCACCCATACTCCCAGAAAGAGAGGGGGTTAAAAAGCAAAACACTATAGTGATTCTAAAAAATAATGGGGACCCAACCATCTATAGAAACTGTTACAAAACCCAGGTTGGGTATGTCCTTCCTGTATAGTGTGGGGCCCTGGTGAGATATGGGCTGACGATGGGACAGTATTCCTTAGCCTCTTTGGCTATATCTACACTTGTAAAGTCAAGTCTGTTAAGTCGACTTAAAGGCGACTTAAAGTCAACCTTGTTAAGTCGACTTAACAGAGTGGCTACACTTTGACCTTGCTAAGTCGACTTAACAGTAGACATAGCCGTCCCCACTGGCTTTACGTTGACTTAAGAAGTCGACTTAAGGCTTAAGTCGACCTTCAGAGGTGGTGTTATTAAGTCGATTTACGCTGTTATTAGGTCAACTTGAGGAAGCGCTTAAGTCGACTTAATAAAAGCCCAGTGTGGATGTGACTTTGTGTAGGTCGACTTAAGCGTCCTTAAGTCAACCTAAGTTGCCCTTTGAAATAACCTTGCCTCTTTTGAGAAGGGGCCTCGCAATTATTAAATCACCATGTAACAAAGCCAAACAAAATATAGCCAAATCTATACTAGGCCATGTCTCCAGAGATTTTCTAGAGAAAATAGTAACTCAATATTACAGGACAGATCAGGACTGTTGTATGCTAAAAGAGGGAGACATCAGAGACAGAGAAATGTGCCATATCGGTGATGCGCAGGACTCCACAACTCTTTAAAAATGGTCTTTGACAAAGTGGTCCAGCTCTAAATGAAAGACCATGAGGAAGACACTCTCCGCCTGGTAAAAGAGAAATATTTTAATCAATACAGCTTTTACATAACACTGCAGCGTGCACCAAATCCAAACAACATTTGTTCCACATAGCCTCCATGCCGATCAGAAAAGCATGTACATTGAGGTACCACTTCTATCAGCCACTATGGAGGCTTCCCACTCAACTTTTTTGTGCCTGGGAATGGCGTGGATGATATAGATTAAATAACATCTGTTACAACTTTGTTGCAAAATAACCCTCATCAGGGAAAAGGGGCTGGTGAAATACTGCAGAGCCTCTATATTGTCAGTTGAATGTCATGCTGGGAAAGCGCCTTGTAAGCCGGAAGAGAAACTTTTACCATTACAGGGCCTTTGGAGAGCTGTAATTTGTTTATTGCCAGACAACATGAAGCAAGAGCTGGATGGTGAAAATCAAGGGATTATGAGGTGGGCAAACCTGGAAGCTCAGAGCAGGAAGGTAGCGCTGTTCGGGTAGATACACCAAGACCTGCTTTTTTGAATAAAAACTTTCATTGACCAGTATGGATGTGAAAATTAAATGGACGTACAATAAAGATATCTTCTGCTTAAATTCCAAAGGGGGAGCCATGTTAGTCTATTGCAGAGAAACAAACAGAGTCCGGGGGCACTTTTAAAGATTAACAGATTTATTATTATTATTATTATTATTATTGCATGAGCTTTTGTGGGAGAAAATCCTGCTTTGAAGCGGGACCTTCTGCTTAAGGCCAGTACGGCTGGCTGAAGGCTTCAAACTACCCAATATTTCAGTGTCCCTTTTAGTGAAGAAAGTACGGTCCCCAATGTAGTGGTCCTGGTGCTAAAAACCCACTGGACAATGCGGGGATGAAAATGTTTAGCATCCTGGCAGACAGCATGGTCAGTGACCAGAACCCTTTTCTGGCACAGTTACCCAATCTGCTTGTCCTTGGGTTTGTGGATTATGATGCCATTCGTGGAAATTACACGGAAAACCCCTTTCATTTTAAACATTTGGAACCTTCCTCCAGACAGAGCCAGCAGTAACAAGGGCTGGGTTCTAATCTAAGCATTCCTGTCAATCATACAGCACCAAACCAGCTTGATGCCCTGCCAGGTCACCAGGGAAATCACACACTATCCCCGGCCGCCCGCAAAAGGAAATAATTTCCCTCTTGCAAGCTCAGAGTCCAAGGGTAAAAAATAAATCTTTCAATAACAGGAAGGAAGGCACAGATTGGGAAAACAATGCAAACAGGATTCATGAACGCAATGCAAACAGAATTCATGAACACCCCGCCCAAAATATGTGCGTGTGTCTTCTGCCTCTCCCCTCTCACTTTCCCTTGCCCTACTGACCATCATAGTCCACCTTTTGGTGGTGGGATTCAGCCGGTCGCCTCTGCTGGATATGAGTTTTACCAGTCTCCTCTGCTGCTATCTCCTGTCATCTCCAGCCCCCACTGAATCCCCACTGCTGACACCAAGCACTGCCTACTGTGGTTCCTTCCACTACTGGAGCTCACTGAGTCCCCCAGTTGTCTCCCACCCTCTGCAGGTGCCAATGAGCACTGGTGTCTGCCACCCCCAGCACCTACTAGGTTCCCCCTAGTGATTCTCACTCAAGATTTCCCTGTTCCTTTAGCTCACTGGAAAACCTTCTACTGACACAGAAATAATGTCCCTGCTTTTACCAAAATAAAAGACTTCAAGAGGAATCATTAATTCTACCTTTTAGCTGGAAGAGAAGATAGTCAAGCCATGCCTGAGGGAAGCCTTTTACCAGGACCACTGAGGCCTCAATGGGAGATTCCCCAACCTCTCCCTGCTTGCTCTTGATTCAGCCCTTCTGATTACTTGCAGGAGGCTGGGCGTGGGCTGACCTAGGAGTGGGTGGTACACACAGCAAAGCAGGGTAAGTCGGGGCCCAGGAATGAGGAAATGGGGTGACACAGCTACACACCAGTCTGGATTGCCAGGGGGAAGGGACGTCACAGTTAGCTCCTGATTTTCTAACACATCAGCCTGTGACGGGGACAGGCAGATCATGTTGAATTCTGCAGCATCCTCCAGCTAAGCCCAGAACCTGCAGAGAGCTTGTCTTGCTCCCTCCCACCTGCTGAGCGTGTTTGTTTCAAGATTGAAAAAGTGCCGAAAGGCTCCCAGCAGCACCCCTGTGTTCTTATTGGCTGAGCAAAGACGAGGTCAGTAGAGGTGGGGGAGAGGAGCAAACCATGTCATTGCTCTTGGCTGGTGAGGGAAGGGAAGCACGAAGAGCATCTGAGCAAGAAATATTGCTCCCAGCTGTGAAATAGAGCCCGTGGGAGAAGATACAGAATTAGTAGGAAAGCTTTCCGAAGCAAAAGCCTTATTGGAAGAAAGGGAAGACACAGAAGGGTTAATCTGGTGCAGAATCATAGAATCATAGGGCTGGAAGGGACCTGATGAGGTCATCTAGTCCAATCCCCTGCTAAAAGCAGGACCACTGCCACTAAATCATCCCACCCAGGGTATTGTCTAACCAGGCCTTAAAATTTCCAAGGATGGAGATTCCACCACCTCCCTAGGTAACCCATTCCAATGCTTCACCACACTCCTAGGCTGCATCTACACTGGCAAATTAAGTCGACTTAAGCTTGGCTTAAGTCAACTTAATTGGCCCTGCATCTTCATTACACTTTGCCTAAGTCGACTTAAGCAGCTTGCTTAAGTCGACTTAAGCAAAATAAAGTCGACTTAATTAAAATTAAGTCGACTCCCTAACACCACCTTCCTAATCGATCTAAGGCTTAAGTTGACTCTGTAGAGTCGACTTAAGCCAGTGTAGACATGGGGAAGGGACAGCTGGAGCCCGGCTGCGGCCACACCACGCTACAGCTGTCTAGAGAGACAGCTGGAGCGTGGCAACCCCAGGCTTCCTCCTGGCCAGACCAAGCGGTCGCGGCCAGGAGGGAGCGTGGTCTCCCATGCTCCCTCCTGGTCGGGACCGTGGGGCTCGCTTGTCCCTGCCCGCTGCTGAGCAGCTGGAGCGCGGGTCCCAGCTTGCACTCCAGCTGCTCAGCAGCGGGCAGCTGGAGCACGGAGCTCCGGCTCTTCCTCCTGGCCCAGACCACTCGGTCGGGGAAGTTGTCCCCGGGACCCCAATGGTCCAGGCTAGGAGGATTCCCTTCTGCCCAGGACGTGGGAAGTCCTGAGCAGAAGGGAGCGAAGTGGTCCGAGGCAGAAGGGAGCTCCTCGCTCCCTTCTCCCCTGGACCGCTCAGGGGCTTGCTGCCCCGGGGAGAGCCAGCCCCATGCAGGGCTGGCTCTCCCTGGAGCAAACAAGTCGACTTAGATAGTCCAGTGAGGACTCTCTAAGTCGATTTACTAAGGTCCCCTTTAAGTCGACTTAAGAGTCCAGTGTGGACTCTTTAAGTCGACTTAATAAGGTCGACTTAAAGTCGACTTATTAAAGTCAACCTTCTTAAAGTCGACCTTAATTCCCTAGTGTAGACAAAGCCCTAGTGAGAAAGTTTTTCCTAATATCCAACCTCGACCTCCCCAGCTGTAACTTAAAACCATTGATCCTTGTCCTGTCCTCTGTTACCACCGAGAATAGCCTAGGTCCCTCCTCTTTGGAGCACCCCTTCAAGTAGTTGAAGGTTGCTATCAAATCCCCCCTCAGTCTTCCCTTCTGTAGACTAAATAAGCCTAGTTCCTTCAGTCTCTCCTCATACGTCATGTGTCCCAGCCCCTTAATCATTTTCATTGCCCTCCGCTGGGCTCTATAATTTGTCCACATCCTTTCTATAGTGGGGAGCCCAAAACTGGCCACAGTATTCCAGATGCGGCCTCACCAGTGCTGAGTAGAGGGGAATAATCACATCCCTTGATCTGTTGGCAATACTCCTACTGATGCAGCCTAATATGCCATTGGCCTTTTTGGCAACAAGAGCACACTGTTGGCTCATATTCATCTTCCCGTCCAACATAACCCCCAGGTCCTTTTCTACAGCGCTGCTACTTAGCCGATCAGTCCCCAGCCTGTAGGAGTACATGGGATTTTTCCATCCTAAATGAAGGACTTTGCACTTGTCTTGTTGAACCTCAGAAGATTTCTTTTGGCTCAATGCTTCAATTTATCTAGGTCTCTCTGAATCCTATCCTTATTCTCTAGCATATTTACCATTCCCCCCAGCTTCGTGTCATCCGCAAATTTACTGAGCATATAATCTATCCCATCATCCAGACCATTAATGAATATATTGAACAAAACTGGCCCCAGGACCGACCTCTTGTTACTGGTTGCCTACTAGGCATTGATCCCTATCCGCTCAGCTCGACAATCTAGCCAGCTTTCTAACTACTTTACGGTCCATTCATCCAACCCATACGTCCTTAACTTGCTGACAAGAATGCTGTGGGAAACTGTATCAAAAATTTGCTAAAGTCGAGTTATAGCATGTCAACAGCTATACACGCATCCACAAATCCAGTCATCTCATCATAGAAGGAAATCAGGTTGGTCAGGCACGATTTGCCCTTGGTGAATCCATGCTGACTGTTCCTGATCACTCTATTTTCCTCCAAGTGTTTCACGATGGATTCTTTGAGGACCTGTTCCATGATTTTCCTAGGGACTGAGGTGAGGCTGACCGGTCTGTTGTTCCCCAGATCCTCCTTTTTCCCTTTCTTGAAGATAGGCACTATATTTGCCTTTTTCCAGTCCTCCGGGACCTCCCCTGTTTGCCACGAGTTTTCAGAGATAATGGACAGAGGATCTGCAATCACATCAGTCAATTCCCTCAGCACCCTCAGATGTAGCTTATCCGGCCCGAGAGGCTTGTGAACGTCCCACTTCTCTAAGTGGTCCCTAACCTGACCTTCCATCGCCGCTTTCCTAGTCCCCATTCTGTGTTGCCCACTGCAGTAGCCTGGGAGCTGACCCTGCCTGTGAAGACTGAACTAAAAAAAAAACATTGAGTATTTCAGCCTTTTCCGCATCATCCACCACTATGATACCTGCCCCATTCAGTAAGGGACCTACACCAACCCTGATCCTCTTCTTGTTACTGACATACTTGTAGAACCCCTTCCTGTTACCCTTCATATCCCTTGTTAGCTGCAACTCTAATTGCCCTTTGGCCTTTCTGATTTTATCCCTGCAGGCCCAAGCAATATCTTTAGACTCTTCCCTAGTCATCTGTCCAAGCTTCCACTTCTTGTAAACTTCCTTTTTGTGTTTCAGCTCACCACAGAGTTCTCTGCTAAGCCATGCTGTGCACCTTCCACATTTGCTGTTCTTTCTGTACATCAGAATGGTATCTTCCTGTGCCCTTAGTAGGGTTTCTTTAAAATACAGCCAGCTCTCCTGGACGCCTTAAGCAAGCTGCTTAAATCGACTTAAGGAAAATAAAGTCGACTTAATGAAAATTAAGTCGATTTTATTAAACCTCCTTTTAATTCGACTTTAGGCTTTCTAAAGTCAATTTAAGCCAGTGTAGACCTGGAGTAGCCCTAAGTCAACTTAAAGTCGACTTAGGGCTCTCCAGGACTCCCCCACTGCCCTCCCTGCCAGGGGAGTGGCACAGGGAGAGCCTGGCATGCCCCCCCACCGCCCTGCCCACCCTGCCCCTATGTCCTGCCAGGGTTCCTGTCCCCCTTTGCCCCATTGTACCCAGGCACAATGGGGCAAAGGCTGAGCCCCCTGGCACTGGGCAAGGGGTGCCCCCTCTGCCACCGTGGACCTGCCCAAGGTCCCCCTAGACCCTAGAAGTTGACCTAGGTATCCAGTGTGGACGCTCTAGGTTGACTTTGTAAGTTCCCCCCCTAAATCGACTTTAAATTTAAGTGTAGACATGCTAAGTTGACTTAGCTAAAGTCGACTTAAATTAACAAGTATAGACATAGCCATAGAATTTAAGGTCAGAAGGAACCAGTACATTCATCTAGTCTGACCTCCTGCAAAATGCAGGCCTCAAGACCTCACCCACCCATTCCAGCAAGAGGCCCACCAGCCTATGACTGAGTTATTTACCTCCTTAAATCATGATTTAAGGACTTTAAGATACAGAGAATTCACCGGTAGGTGAACCATGGCCTGTGCTACAGAGGAAGGCGAAAACCCCCCAGAGCCCAGGCCAATCAGCCCTGGGGGAAAATTCCTTCCCGACCCCAAATATGGCGATCAGTTAAACCCTGAGCATGTGGGCAAGTCTCAACAGCCAGTTACCCAAGAAACAATTCTCTGTAATAACTCAGAACCCACCCCATGTACTCTCCCCTCTTAGGCCATCTGTTCCCTGTGGGAACCAAAATCTGCTTTTCTGAAGTCCAGGGTGTGTGTTCTGCTTCTTTCCTTCCTTCCATTGATCATTATCCTGAACTCGACCATCTCATGGTCCGCTGCCACCCAGGTTGCCATTCACTTCTACTTCCCCGATCAATTCTTCTGTTTGTGAGCAGCAGGTCGAGATATGCCAGGCCCCTAATTGGTTCTTCCAGCATTTGTATCAGGAAGTTGTCCTCAACACTCTCAGAAAACTTCCTGGATTATCTGTGCACTGCTGTATTGCCCTTCCACGCACATGTCAGGGTAATGGATGTCCCCCATGAGGGTCTGTGATCTGGAAACTTCTGCTATTGTCCATAGAAAGCCTCATCTGCCTCCTCCTTCTGGTCTGGGGGTCTATAGCAGACACCCACCATGACATCCCCCTTGTTGCACCCTCCTCTAAACTTTACCCACAGACTTTCAACAGAAAAGAAACGGCTGCTCTAGTTCATCCTTAATTGGCAGCCTCCAACCAAAGCTAACACCCAAGGAAGCAGGGCTGTCTGTGGGGAGGGGGGCAGGATCCAGGGTCAATTGGCCTGTGCAGCACCCCCGGACCCTTCCCCCATGCTGGGGTGGGCAGACAGGACAGCCCAGAGAGGCCGGAGCTGGCCTGCGCAACCCCCACTCCCCTGAGCCGGCTGCTCTGCCCCCGGGGCTTTGTGCTCCCGCCCCTCCCCATGGACTTTGAATTGCCATGGCAGGGGGGAGCACAACAGTGGGGGACCTGCATAACTGCAGGGCTTGGGGCAGTCACCCCACTCGCCTCCCCAAATGATGGCCCTGCAAGAAAGATGACAGCTGCCCTGGCGCAAACTTGACTAGAGCCCTGATCCTCTTGCTGCGAAGGAAGAGGCTCCGACAAAGCAACGGGCGTTATTTGTGCTGCCCCGTGGGGCTGCATTTGTTTGCGATCCATTGTCACGACATCAACGTGCTCATGCTTGGTAAGGCCCCAGTGGGTAGACATGTCCTGTAAAATGCAAAGGATGCATGCTGGGCAGATGGCTATGCGGGTGACGGGTTAGAATCTCTTCCCCAGCCTGTATCCCGACATAGTTAAATCTTCTCCTGGGAAGGTTTGCATCTTTTCCTTAAAACCCTGAATCTGGCGTCTCCTCCTGCTCACGTCTAACACTTTGGATCCTTCCACCTTTACTATGTTTGCAGCGATTTACTTGTCCCAGCTTCAGCCTTATTGACTTCCGGGCGCTCTCCCTGTTCCGTCCAACACTTTGCTTAGAGGATTGCTGCCTTACTGCTGATTCCATTTTATTTTTGAGCCCCCATTAGCGTTATTAACCAGCAAGTTTACAAGCTACGGGTCCTGATGCCAATTAACAGCCAGCGAGCAGCTCAGACTGGGTGTGCGTTCCAACCCCTGCCTTAGGGCGATAGCTTCCAGGACCACCATCTCCTTATCTTGATCAAGATGAGGGTAAACGGTGACTCGATCACAATCTGTAAGCACTTACCCAAGGAGGAAATGTGAACAAGCTCTTCAGCCTAGTGCACAAAGGTCTAACAAGGTCCAATGGCTGGACACTGAGCCTGGACAAATTCAGATGGGAAATGATGGGTAAATGTTTTAACAGCAAAAAAACTTACTGATGCTTATGGTGAATTCTCCGTTTCTGATGATTTTAAAATCATGATGGGATGTTTTTCTAAGTGATGTGATCTAGTTCAAAGATGAGTGAAGGCAGGGAAGTCTCCAGGCCTCTGGTATAGAGGAGATCAGATGAGACATTCAAGAGGTCCCTTCTGGCCTTATAAATTATGAATCTATCCAACTGACTGAGAGGCTATGGTGAGGCACTCTCCCCTAGAGACTTCTGAGATCAGGGAACTGATGGCTTTAAAATGTAAAGTTTCTTATGCATTGACCAACACTGCTGTCCTTCACACATCTCCTGGATGAGACGGTGGCTCCCCTATGATGGTGATCAAAGGGAACAGAGATCAGATTAAACTCTCAAGCTTCAGGGTATGAAGTTTAAACCAATCTCTGGGACCAGGTTATTCTCTTAAGGGGTTTCTTGTTCCTTCCTCTGTAGCAGCTGGTGCTGGGCTGGGTGGGAGACAGGGTACCAGGCTAGATGAACCATGGATGTGACCCAGATTGGCAATTCCCATTTGGTACTGTGATTCTGGACAGTGAAAATTTAATTCTGAGCCACAAGAAAATGAATAAAGTATAAATGCCAGGGAAGAGTTTTGCTTTCTTCCACGGGGTATCCAGTAACAGGACAGGTTGACAAGTACCTGTATGTTCAGCACCGCAGGCCGTTGACCATCCACAGTTATATCATGTAAATCTTTACAAACAGGAGTGAAAGAACCTGCCATTCAGATAGATGGTGAGTGAGTCATGCCATTGCCTAATGATAAGTGAGGCCTGTCCCCAACCCAACTGAGCAAATACCTTTACTGTTTTGATTAAGTGAAGGAAAGCCAGGGAAAATAATGAGGAAACACAAGTGAGGAGTGAAGACAATACACTAGTCACTTCTGTTAGACCTGGACAAATATTGTAAGAATCAAAGTTCAGATTAGGCTTTCAGGGCATGAATTTATTGTGTAAATTTATGCTAATATTTTTCCATAAAAAGGTTTGAATGGATCAGTGGTGTACCATAGAATCATAGACTATTAGGGCTGGAAGGGACCTCATGAGGTCATCTAGTCCAACCACCTGCTCAAAATAGGACCACTCCCACTAAATCATCCCACCCAGCGTATTGTCTAACCAGGCCTTAAATGTTTCCAAAGACGGAGATTCCACCACCTCCCTAGGTAACCCATTCCAATGCTTCACCACCCTCCTAGTGAGAAAGTTTCTCCTAATATCCAACCTCGACCTCCCCAGCTGTAATTTGAAACCATTGCTCCTTGTTCTGTCCTCTGTTACCATCGAGAACAGCCTAGCTCCCTCCTCTTTGGAGCACCCCTTCAAGTAGTTGAAGGTTGCTATCAAATCCTCCCTCAGTCTTCTCTTCTGTAGACTAAATAAGCCTAGTTCCTGCAGTCTCTCCTTGTAAGACGTGCTCCAGCCCCCTAATCATTTTTGTTGCCCTCTGCTGGACTCTTCCTAGTTTGTCCACATCCTTTCTGTAGTGGGATTCCAGATGTGGCCTCCTCAATGCTGAATAGAAGGGAATAATCACATCCTTCTATCTGCTGGCAATGCTCCTACTGATGCAGCCCAATATGCCGTTGGCCTTTTTGGCAACAAGAGCACACAGTTGACTCACATCCATCTTCCCGATCGGTCCCCAGCCTGTAGGAGTACATGGGATTTTTCCATCCTAAGTGCAGGACTTTGTCCTTGTTGAACCTCATGAGATTTGTTTTGGCCCAATGCTCCAATTTGTCTAGGTCTCCTGAATCCTGTCCCTGCTCTCCAGCGTGTCTACCATTCCCCCCAGCTTCATATCATCCGCAAACTTACTGAGTGTGCAATCTATCCCATCATCCAGATCATTAATGAAGATGTTGAACAGAACCAGCCCCAGGACCAACCCCTGGGGCACTCCACTCGTTACTGGTTGCCAACTAGACATTGAGCCACTGATTCCTACCCACTGAGCCCGATGATCTAGCCAGTTTTCTATCCACCTCATGGTCCATTCATCCAACCCATACTTTCTTAACTTGCCGACGAGAATGCTGTGGGAAACTATATCAAAAGCCTTGCTAAAGTCAAGGTATACCACGTCAATGGCTCTTCCCACATCCACAAATCCAGTCATCTCATCATAGAAGGCAATCAGGTTGGTCAGTCATGATTTGCCCTTGGTGAATCCATCCTGACTGTTCCTGATCACTCTATTTTCCTCCAAGTGTTTCAGGATGGATTCTTTGAGGAACTGCTCCATGATTTCTCCAGGGCATGAGGTGAGTAGAGCTGTCCTTTGGGGGGGGGCCAATAGGTCAATCGCCCCGGGCCCCGTGGTTAAGTTGGCCCCATGCTGTCCCACTCCCAGTGGGGCAGTGTGGCACCCACGCTGCAGCCCCCCCAACGGCTGCGCTTCCTGTTCTTCCCCACTGCCTTTGGCAGCGACCCAAAGGCAGCAGGGTGGGCCAGGAGCACTTCTCCTGGCTTCTGGGCCAGCCCTGCTCCCTGCTCCCAGGGGTCCTGGCTGTGGCGGAAGCAGCCTTGGCCGGGGTTGGCTCCCCACTGCCTGGGGCCAGCACCGCGGCCTTGGCTGCCCGCCACCCCGGGCCATGGCTGTGGTTCCCTGTCCCCTGGCAGGTCACCATGGCTTCCAAGGCTGGCTCCCCAGGGGGTGACCAGGGTCCCTGGGGGGGTGGAGCAAACTGCCCCCCCCCCCGCACTCCCCACCAGCATGGGAGAGTGGGGGCTCCGCCTAGGCCAACTGGCCCTGGGCCCCGCTTCCCCCTAGGGATGGCCCTGGAGGTGAGGCTGACTGGTCTGCAGTTTCCATGGGTCTCTGGCACCCAGGAGTGGGGTGGGGGGGGGAGGATACTGTCTTTTGCGCCCCTGCATCAGTGGCAGCCCATTTCCTGCTCTGCCCCATTGCCACCCACATCACAGGAGCAGCAAGTGATGGGGCGGATGCAGCAGGGGTGTGTGCGATGGGCTCTGATCCTCACACTGGGGTGGGGACTGGGAAAGCCCTTACCCCCCATCAGTGGGAACCCTGACCCATGGCCAGCATAGCTCCCGGGCCCTGGCCACCTGTGATGGTGGGGAGTGGTTCCTCTGAGGAAGGCCCAGCCGGCAATCCTCCAGCTGGGGCCATCCCCGCCCCCAATATGCCAGTGGAATGAAAAGTGGAAGCTGATTCTGAGCACCCCCTGTACTGTTAAATCTGTCAGCCTGGCTCTTTTTCACTTCCAAATGGATTTAATAGTCACTGCTGCTTGAGGAACGTTGCTAATAAATTGTAGGCACCCTGTGCTTGAGGGGCCTCTGAAGGGAGGAGACCCTGGCTCTGTGTGGATGGTGGACTCCATTTGGGGAGGAATGCATGGCCCTTTCTGAAACCTGCTGCTGACAGCTCCTGGGGTTTCCGAGGCTGCTGCTGAGGGCCTGCTGGAGGGTGTTCGAGCAGGGAGCTTTGGAGGCTGGTGGCATTGCTCAGCCCAAAGCAGGGACAGAGCCCGGAGCAGGCTGAGCTGGGCCTGCAGTAAAGGTGGTGTGAGTGCCCCCCCATATACCATTTTGGAGCTGGGTTTGTAATGGAAAGGGACTCGGCAGCGAGACTGGCTGGGCCTGAGAAGAGGCAGAGTGTTGGCCCCTCTGAGCCAGGGCCAGGACGACTGCCATTGGGTTGGGTCCATTCCAGATCTTCAGTCTGGTGCTGGGACTGAACCGATGCACTGAACCGGCAGAGCGCTGTCTCGTCTCCTTCATCAGAACGCCAAGCGCCCATGCAAGCCAGGGGTCAGGGCTCTGAGCTCTGGGGGAGTGCGCACTGCGGAGGTGGCCGTATAAATGCTAGTCTGTTTCCTTCATTCCTGTATTCTGTGTGTGTTCATTGATTTATCCACCTGTCCCGGTGCATTTAAAATCGTGATGTTTAATTTCATCCTGTTCTGACACGTTTTCTTTGTTAAGTAAAGGTTTGTGATTACTCTTCTTATCAGCATGGGGCTAGTCCTGGAGGCGCTCCAGGCACGCCACTGAGTGTGCGCAGGATCCGGCCAGATGGAGGCACCACCACTTTTAGGTGCCTGTTAAAGCAGGGGACTGCAGCAGAGGGGAGATAGAGGATTCCCACTTAATCCAACTTCACCACTGGCATGTTCAGGATCTCCTTTTTGCCATTACACTTCGGCACCTGTGCACACATAAATGTTGCCTGCTCCCAAGTAACCCAGGGAGGAAAAAGAGGGGGTTGCAAAAGAATAAAGGTTTGTGAATCTGAAGGATCAAAGGCAGCCATAGAATGTGTAACCCACCCCGCCCTTTCCTCCCTGGGTTATTCAGGAGCAGGCGACACTCAGCTGTGTGCAGAGGCGCCCGATGTTGCTGATGGGGAAAGAGATCCAAGTCAGATACGTGGGAATCCTCTCTCCACCTTCTGTTGCGGTCCCTTTACGCCGAAAGGGATGTAAAATTGGCGGTGCCTCCACCTGGCTGGGCCCTAGAAACACTCAGTGGCATGCCTTGGGGGCCTCTGGGACTAAACCTCTTCTAATAAATAATGTACTAATTAGCAATAATCTGTCGCGTGGGCCTATTTCAGAACTGTCTGTTTTAACGAATATACAGAAATTAGAGTTAACACACTTTTACATAACAATTTAAGGAAATACAGTGCCGCAGACTACCACTATTAATCTGGCGGGGGCCGGAGCAGGTCCGATGGTGGAGCAGTTTGAGGCGGGGGGCTGCTTCGGCAGCAGGGCCATAGTGGGGGCTGAGGGAGAGCAGCAGAGAACAGTGGGGGGAGGGGGAGTTTCAGAAAGCAGGGTGCCAGCGAGTGGGGAAGAGGGGTGACCCAGGGTGCCTGTGCCCCAAATCTTTTCCATATGCAGTACTGCTGCAGTCAGTTCCCTGCTGTCAGTACTGATAGATGAGACCGGAGTCAGGTTTCCCAATCAGCAAATGGACCACGTTTCTGATTCCTGACACTGATTATCAAGCCACGACAAAATATATTCAGCCCCTTTACTGCATTTCAGTTTCTGGCTCCCAACCAGCCACATACGAGTTACTTAAAACTCCATGTTCTTTACCAAAAGGGTTGTCTTGACCCCCCCCGAGGATCACCCAACATTACGAGATCAATATAAGTTTGGATCTTGCCCAAAATACCACACGGCCAGCCAATCCTTTAGTAACTAATGCTAAAGGTTTGTTATAAAAAGGAAAGAAAGCAACTATAACAGACCTCTTAAAACAATCAGAAACATCAGAAAAGCAGATTATGGCTCGCTCCGGGAACTGATGGGCTGGATCCCCTCGGAGACTAGTCGGAAGGGGAAAAGAAGCCAAGAGAGCTGGCTGTATTTTAAAGAAATCCTACTAAGGGCCAGTGGCTAAAGTATAATTTGACAGGCCCTGGAACCCTCCTAATCTCTGGGCCCCCTTCCCATATTGTCTGGGCATGTGTGGGCCCCAGCCCAGGTAGGCATTTGCAAGCACTTCTCAGTACCACATGCATCAGTTATCGCTCCATACAAATATTTATAATTTGATATGGCGTTTGTGTCTATAGCAATTATTGTCACAAACTAGCAAACACTGCATCACACAATAAGGACTGTACTCAACAACATGACAATTAACTAAACTGTGATATGTAATAGATTGCACACAACGCAAGGCGGAAGCAGAAACCAATCGAGACAAACAAAAACGCATTCATTGCTTGCAGCAAAACACAGATAGCAAACAGAGAAATTGTTTTGTTAAGTAATTATGAAACTGAAAGAAGGAAGCCCCAAAAAGATTTCTACTTTCCTTCCCCGTTCCTTTTCCACCACGGAGCTCAATTTCCTGTCTAGCCGGCATCTCCAATTAAAATCCACTTCCCCCGGCATTCTTTCACTTTACCAAAGGGTCAATCTATGGATATCTTTACTTTAGCAGCCTTCTAAAAGGCTGGCATTGCATCTGCTAGAAGATGAAATAATTGTCAGAAAGACATTACTGTTATATTAAGTGAAGACAGCACATTATTGCAAACAAATGTATTGCTGCAAGCTACCATCAAAAAAAGTGCAATAACGCAGTCCAGTGAATTATCGGATTTGTACTGGACCACTGGCCTTGCCAATCTGTTACTCACCAAATCAATTCGACTCAGATTCATTACTTCATAGTTTTTTTCCAGTAAAACACAAGAATGGACCCAAAATATAAAAGCTTGCATTTATATAAATGTATCCCTAAGTCTTTGCTAATTATGTATAGGAACATTTGAAACAAATTCTACATCAGAATGAAAGAAGAGTAGAAGAGTAAAAATAACAGCTGTGCTGTGGATTGACTTGGCAGAGAAAGCCGATATTTAAAGCCCTGAAAATTAATGAAACATGAAACAACAAAGAGCAGATTTCTGACAGCCTGAGTTTCTAAAACAATTCAGATTTAAGAGAAAGGTACAAAATAACCCTCACTTTTGGTTATCTATAGAATGAATTGGCCTTTATTTCTCAAACACTGATGATACCAACACGTGTATTTGTGGAGGTCTGACAGCCACAGGCTCCAAAGACAGGGGCACACAGCTCAGATTTTGACAGCAGTGCAGTGGAATTTAAAATATTATGATTGGAATATTTCCCAAAGCAGATTAATTGAGACTCCATGAAATGTATTTACAAAGATGTATGTACTAAAATTCGTATGGTAGGATGTATTCTCATTATCTGGCATAAAATAATGAGCAGTGAGGGTAGAATTTAACAACACACGCCTTGTCTATCCCACGCCCCCTTGTTAGCTCATCCTTAATAATATGCAGAGCCAGACAAACCTCAATGTCTTCTATCTAGTCCATTTTCTGTCCCATTGCTTTATTGCATGGGCAGTTATGACAACATCGGAGATCTGTAGTGCACATTATAGTGAGCTGAAATCCCCCATCCACAAGAAGTGGAAAGGCAGATAATTTTTCTGAAAGCTCAGGCCTAACTCCCAAGTATCCTCCTTATATGCAGATTTCTACATGATGACAGCAAATTGCTATTGGCAGACCAAGCTTCCCAGAAGGAAGGTGAAAGATACGTATCTGCAATGGCTGAGATTGTGATATAACCAAGCCAGAGCCTGCACCAGGATTCGTGAAGATGACGCTTTGGATGAGAACAGATCAAGAGGCCTTTATTCTCTAAAATTAGTATTTGACCACACCACTTGATCATCTTCATCCCTGCTCAGACACAAGGGTGTGGCTACACTTGCAAGTTAGGTCAATTTAAGGACGCTTAAGTTGACTAAATGAAGCCGCGTCTGCACCTGACTTTCATTAAGTCGACTTAATAATTACTGCTCTTTAGGTCAACTTAATGCCTAGGGCAATTCGTTAAGTCGAAAACCGGTGTGGACGCCCTAGGTCGATGTAATTCCATAAGTCAACCTAGGGCTGGGGACAAGGGAGCCACAGCTCCCCTGGGGATAAGGGAGCCCCGCATGGCTCCCTGGCAGAAGGTTTGACAAGATTTGAAACGGCTTGGCTGGCCCCAGCTCCCAGCTGGATGCGGACCATTGTCAGCAACACCCTGTTGGCCAGGTCGGATATTTGGGTAGCCACGGGGTCCCCTTTTAGGCCGGGGCCACTGGGGCCAGGAGCTTAAGCACGTATGCCCCTGCAGTGGCCCTGGCTGAGGCAGGGAGCCGTGGGCCCTGGCAGGGAGGTTGGGGGACAGCAGGGAGATGTGGGCTGGTGAGGTGGTGGAAAGCAGCAGCGTGGGGCCACAAGCCCTGGCAGGGGGGTGTTGGGGTGGAGACATGGGGCCAGGGGCGCCGGTGCGGGGCTGCAGCATGGGGCTGGTGATCAGTGCTGCAGGAGGCAAAAGTCAAGGATGGGGAGCAATGTTCCCTCTAAGGTTTGGCGGCTTGTGTGCAAAATTTTCAAGCCGCGTGCAAAACTTTTTCTGAATAAAATTTTTGTGCAAACTCACACGACAGAAATTATAGGCATTAATTGAAGTTAAAGTGATTGTAAATAGAATTAATTAATTGTGTTTAATTAATTGAATTGAAATGAATTTTGAATTGAAATTTAATTTTTAAAGGTTTTTATTTAAAATTAATTGTTAAAACGCTTTTTAAAAAAGAAGGAAGAGAAAGAAAAAAGAGAAGGAAGGAGGAGAAAAAGAAAAAAGAAGTAAGAGAAAGAAAGGAAGGAAGCAAAGAAAGAAAGAGCAGGAAAGAAGAGAAAAAGAAAGAAGAAAGAAAGGGAGGAAGACAAAGAAGAGAAAAAGAAAAAAGAAAGAAAGAAGGAAGAGAAAGAAGGAAAGAAAAAGGAAGGCAAACAAGAAAAAGAAGGGAAGAGAAAGAAGGAAAGAAAAAGGAAGGCAAACAAGAAAAAGTATGACAACAGAGTCCTGTGGCACTTTTAAAGACTAACAGATTTATTTATCGCATGAGCTTTCGTGGGAGAAAATCCCACTTCGTCAGACGCTTCTGTCGTTCCCTACAAACTGACCAACGAGACTGAAGGAGAGAAAAGAGCCCTTTATTGACCACAGCCGTGGGGCTGCTGCTGTGCCCCCCGAGGGGACAAGGGCAATAAGGACAAGCAGGAAAAATAGTGTAGTTATACTCTTTGGTTACAGCGTATTTGACGTCATGGTCATAACTCATCTTAGACAGGTACAGGTGTCATTCCAACCCCAAAGACTTTTTGTTACATGTGGTTTCCTGCCAAGCAAGGCTAACAGTGCGTCCTTCTAAACGTCTCTATTCTTATCATAAAAGGCATCTTGTTGCTACCCTGGTTGTTAAGGGTGAGGTTTGCTGCAAAGGTTACATGACAAAATGGAGTTAGTTTAGCTAACACTATAAAATTCTGTCTTTAGGCCCCACATCTCCCCCCTTTTGATTCCCTAAGAGAATCAATTAGATTTGGGTTTTATTTTCCAGTTGCATGAGAATTTCCTCTTTCCCATTGGGGGCTCCCTGCTGCATGGAAATTTGCTCTTCTCCATCAGGGGTGTGTTTGAAAACAAACATTCGTGCGGGGGTTTTAACCAGTTTGCTCATAAGGCCTTTGCAAAGGGCTACTAAAACAGATACAAATAGACAGAGCATGAGCAGAACAGCAAGGCCCGTAAGGAAGGTTAACAGTATCTTTTGCCCCCAACTTTTGATATTTGGCATCCAGGATGTGAGCCAGGCCCACCAATCTTCTGTTTTCCCCCCACCCTTGGCCACTTTTTGGATAAAATTGGCTTTTTGAATAACAAGCTCATAGTTATTAGTAATATACTTGCAGCAAGTTCCATTTATTAAGCCACACACCCCGCCCTGGGCTGCTAGTAAATAGTCCAAAGCCAGACGGTTTTGCCGTACCATACAGCAGATTTGATGCTGCTCCTTAGCTAAGGCCCTAAGCGCGTTTGAGGTTTCGTTGGCCAAGATGTCCAGGAGGGCCTGCAGACGTACCACAGTGCAACCCACAACTACCACTCCGACCCAAGGGAAAACAGCGGATCCAGAGGATTTGGCTTCTGTGAGGGGGGTCACACTTTTTAAGCAAGAGTGGGCTCCCTCTTAGCCCCTATACTGGGCATATTAGTTGAATTTACTTTCCCCTTTGGGGTCCCTTGTGTCCACACCTAGGATATATGAGTTAGAGGTTTTGTCTCTTTTAGACCTTAGGGGGTGCCTTTTGGGCCTTTCCCGAGTAGAGGTACCCCTTAGCGTTACCCAAGTAAAGGTGGACCCCACTGGGGGCATGTTTGAGTACTTTGACAGCTGGCCATAGTCTGGCAATATAACAGGTGCCATACCAAAATCTAGGAAGTTGCTTGTAGGTAGGCTTTACATCCACACACAAAATAGTGGCCTTTTAATGCCTTGGGCCTTCTTGGGGAATTGGAGTGAACAGGAAATCATAGGGGCCTTCGAAGGGGAGGAAACATCCTAAAGAGCAAACGGTATTAGGGGTGAGCGAGAGCTCCCTGCCCTTAGTGATCTCCCTGATATCGAACCAGCCCCATCAACCACATCACAATTTCCCCAATCAAGCTTGTGCATGGCAGAGCGATTTAGATGCTCGCATTCCAGCAAGGCACGAGGGTTGCTTAGTAAGGCTATGTACACACGAGAACACTTGTCCCGCAATAAGCTATTGCGGGACAAGGAAAACTATAAATATAGCGCTTTCTCGTGTACACATGTGCTGTTTCTTTCGCAAAGGAGCATTCACTGTGTGAATGCTCCTTTGCGAAAGAAGAGCAGTGCATGGTGGGCACCTGTCCCACCATGCACTGCCCACAGCCAGCCCCCTAGCCCAGCTGCAGGGCTTCCGGTAGCAGGGGGGGCTGCGTTGCCAGCCCCCGCTGTCATCCGAACCCCTGGACTGTGCTGGGGGGCCGGCTCCGATTCGAGTCGGCCCCCCAGCTCAGCTCCCAGGCTCCAGTTCCGGTTCCAGCTTGAACCGGAGCCGCCCCCCAGCACAGTCCAGGGGTTTGGGTGGCAGCAGAAGCTCCACCGGAGCTTCTGCTGCCACCCGATCCCCCAGCTGGTTCGGCTGTCAGCAGGAGCCGCAGCGCTTAAGCACCGTGGCTCCTGCTGACGACCGGAGCCTGGGAGCTGAGCTGGGGGGCTGGCTCGAACCAGTGTGGGCAGCCGGTTCGGGCCAGCCCCCTAGCTCAGTCCAGGAGAGCTGCCAAACTGGGCAGCTCCCAAAAATACTCAATTTCACTACTCTGCTAGAGCAGTGAAATTGACATATTTGATGGCTCCAATGTCTCAGAGTGGCCTTGATTGGCACTCTGGGACATTTCCGGATGCTGTCTATTGCGCAAAATGAGTACACACGAGCGTTACCGCGGAACAGCTGTTCCATGATAATGCTACCACTCTGGTTTTGGGTGGTTTAACTGTTGTGCGGCAAGAGGATGTTGCCGCGCAACAGAGAAATTGATTGTGTGTACTCAATTGGCTTTATTGCATGGTAAGGAGCCTTACCACGCAATAAAGTGATCGTGTGTACATAGCCTAAGTCTGGTTGTGTGCTGTTGAGGGGAGTGCAGTGGAAAGCTTCTCTACAGGGGTATTCACCAACAGTTCCCTTAGCCTACTGGTACAAGGATTTACATATTGCATTAACAAGTTCAAGATAGGAGGTATCATTTTCATATGCACTACTGAGGGGAGGCTCGTTCTTAGGCTCCCACCTATAGGCACGGTTTACACTGTTAAATACCTTGCCTGGGGGGGGATTTCCACCAGCAAGAATTAGGAGTGCAATAGGAGGTGAAATCGCATCGACTACCTCCCACCCTACTGGCATTAGGTGCTGAACAGTTGGCAGTAAAGCATAAAAGTCCTGGCATATCATATACAATGATTATTTTATTTTCCTCCTTTCCCCATTGGATAGAGTGATTATGGAGGTCCCATGGCATGATATTGAGGGTCATATATATCCAAGGCACTAAGGGGTTCTGGGAGGAGGAGAATGCCCATAGAGGTGCTGGGAGGAGGAGGCTGGCAGACCCACTTATTGGAAGCGTTTAGGGTAGTAGCCAGCCTATGAGTCCACTCAAGGCAGCTGTTTTCATTACAGGTGACTGAGGTTTTTATTTTCACCTGCCTTCGTTATACATAGCAAAGGTAAAATAAGGATCCCTGCCATTATGCACACAACTCCAAGCCCAACCCCTAGTTTTTCACCCTTCAACCTCCTTTTTTCAGGGTCCCTTGAAGGGTAGTGAGTGTGGGAATAGGGAAAAAAAAGTGGGAACGGTCACGACGGTTGACCCCAATAACCCTGAAACCTGGTTGGCCTGCCAGGGCAGCTCTTCTGGATTTCGTTGTTAGTTTATTTTCACCAGTTTGATGAGAATGTTCCTGGGGGCCATGGATGGTCTCTGGTGTGGTATTTGGGACTTCGTAGTCTTTTTTTTTTTTACCCCGCCGAACCTTGACCGCTGTGGGAGTAGACAACAGTACGTGGTGCGGCCCCTTCCACTGAGGTCTGAGGCAGTTCCTGTGCTGATACACCTTAGGCATATCTAGATTCCGTATATATTGACCCTGAGCTCTTTTCCCAGCTCGCATGTTCGTTTTAATACCACAAGCTCAGCCATCCGTGCTGCCAAATGTTGTGGCAATGAAGCCGCTTCCACAATCTTATGTTTAGTTGCAACTGCATATCCTGTTTGTCTCTCCCCCCTTTCACTGAAAAAAGAAGTGCCATCAGTGTAAAAGTCAGCATCAGAGTTAAGAAGGGGGTGTCTACCAAGTTAGTGCGGGGACGGTTGTCTTTTAATGAGAAGGGCTGCTGCTGCTGCGATTGAACGCAGGCAAGGGGGATAACCATGATCCACAGGGTCCAGAAAAATAACCGTAGAGTCGGAACGAAGACCCATGAAGTTGAGTCACTAACCCCAGGACAAATTCATCTTGCTCATGACAATACAAACGGAAGGGCAAGGACTAATCAGGAATATGTGAGTTGATGGCCCTTAAAGGTAAAGGCAAACAAAAATTGGGAATCAGGGTACACTGGGCGACTAAAGAAGGTGCTGGAAATGTCTATGACTGTTACTTCCAGACCTCTTAATGGGCAATATTGGGTTCTAATTCCTTTTAGGGCCTCCTTGCGAGGGGGGGTATTGAGGGGTGCGAGGAAGGTGGTCATTAGCCTTTAACCGGACCTTGGCTGGCTGTGCACTTTTTATCAAACCACTAGCGGACGCCGATTTCGCCCACAATTCCTTTGGTAATATATTTAGGAGGGAGTAACCCTGAACCAAGAAAAGAGGAACAGGTTCTATTGGATTTGGGGGAAGGGTTAAAGCGGCTGATAGTGCACTTTCGGGGATTTCCAGGTATACCCCTTCCAGGGAACAGAAAATAGTGCATCCCCATTTGCAAAGAAGGTCCCTTCCCAAAAGGTTGGTACCATTACCATTACCCAAAAGAAACGAGTGGTGGTTAGAGAGGGATCCTACCGTGAGGGGCACTTTGACTAAAAACTAAGCATTTTGGCCTTATCAGATTTCCCGGGGCACCCTCAATTACTGTGCATCTTAGAAGTATTTACGACTGGTGGACCTTGTTTTCGAGGACATTCATTTTTTTTTTTTTTAAGAGAGTTCAGTTTTTCTAAGTATTTTAGCAGCGGTTTTTTAAAGGTTCCTAACAGTGGAAACTGTAACTTGAGATCTCCCTTAGTTAAGGTGTTTCACTGGTCCAGATTTTGCACGGCTTCGGGGCTCCATTTGTCAAACATTTGTTTGACAGGGGCTCCCTTTGGAACCCCTTTCAGCGTGCTTTGGTTTTGACCCAAGGTTTAGGATTTTTTTTTATTGTTTAGTAGTTAAGAGCAAACCGGTTTTTAGACTTCTATTTCCTACAAAATTTGCAAGTACAAATTGCCAGTTCTATTAACAAAAATGAAGTACCAAAACTACAATAACTTCTAATCCTCTGCCAACACCTATTCCAGGAGCAAACCCCTGGTATTAGCCTAGTTTAGTGCTATTCATGAACCTAATGAGAAACAAATGCCTCTAACCACCACGAATAAAGTGCAAAAAACCCACAATTCCTAGTCCTATAATCTGGTCCCTTAGTAAAAGTAGTGTGTACAAGTTGGTACCAATATAGGTGTAGCAGTTAGTATGTTAAAGGGGAATTGGGGAAAAAGAGACAACACACACTGTCCCTTACTTTCAGCTAGTCCCCGGTCGCAGGGTCTCCCCTCACAGAGACAGCTGGTGCGGCTGACAGATATGCGGTCTATAGAAACTTGTTAGAGACAGAGAGAGAGAAGAGACCTTGTCTTTAAAGGAGGAGGTTTTACACGGCCTGAGTTTTTGTGCCGATTTCCTCCCGAGAGAGAGTTTCACACACGGCCAGCGACCATAAGGATCACTGGTTAGGCAACCGGACACTTGGCAAGGAACTTAGACCAAGAGAGGTCACACACACAGAACCATACTTATCTACTCTACGGGATATGGTCAACGGCGTCCCGGGCCATCCCAGAGTTCTTGGCAGCCTCCTACTGGGCTGCCTACCTGCCGAGGCCTCGGTCTTCCCTGTGGTTCTCCCTCGAACTGCCCCTGGTGCACTCCCTGCTGCACCACACCTGTCTCATTCAGTCTCGGGTTCAGGATCGGTAGGTCAGTGGGCCCGTCAGTAAGTGCCCGTTGTTCTCGTAAAGCGAGAGATGGCGCCTCGGGCGATTCCTCGACGAGTCCACGGAGCCTCCGATCCCACCGCTGCCACCAGAAATGTCGTTCCCTACAAACTGACCAACGAGACTGAAGGAGAGAAAAGAGCCCTTTATTGACCACGGCCGTGGGGCTGCTCCTGTCCCCCCCGAGGAGACAAGGGCAACAACGACAAGCAGGAAAAACAGTGTAGTTATACTCTTTGGTTACAGCGTATTTGACGTCATGGTCATAACTCATCTTAGACAGGTACAGGTGTCATTCCAACCGCAGAGACTTTTTGTTACATGTGGTTTCCTGCCAAGCAAGGCTAACAGTGCGTCCTTCTAAACGTCTCTATTCTTATCATAAAGGGCATCTTGTTGCTACCCTGGTTGTTAAGGGTGAGGTTTGCTGCAAAGGTTACATGACAAAATGGAGTTAGTTTAGTTAACACTATAAAATTCTGTCTTTAGGCCCCACACTTCAAAGCGTCTGACGAAGTGGGATTTTCTCCCACGAAAGCTCATGCGATAAATAAATCTGTTAGTCTTTAAAAGTGACACAGGACTCTGTCTTTCTACAATAGACTAACATGGCTACACCTTTGGAAGAAAAAGAAGGGAAGAGAAAGGAAGAAAAGAGAGATGGTAGGAAAAGAAAGGTGGAGAGAAGGAAAGAAGGAAGAGAAAGAAGAGAGAAAAAAAGGAAGGCAAAGAAGGGAAGGAAGGAAAGAAAAAGGAAGGCAAAGAAGGGAAGGAAGGGAAGAGAAAGGAAGGCAAATAAGAGAAGGAAGGAAAGAAAGAAAAAAGAAGGAAGAGAAAGAAGGAAAGAAAAAGGAAGGCAAACAAGAAAAAGAAGGGAAGAGAAAGGAAGAAAAGAGAAAAGGTAGGAAAAGAAAGGCCGAGAGAAGGAAAGAAGGAAGAGAAAGAAGGAGGCAGAAAGGAAGAGAAAGAAGGAAAGAAGAGAAAGAAAAAAGAAGGCAAACA
>ML685914.1:139268-166545 GCA_007922175.1 Pelusios castaneus | reverse complement strand
TGATGATGATGATGATGATGATGATGATGATGATGATGATGATGATGATGATGAAACATTTTTCATTTCGGTAGTAACTCAGGAGGATGTTAAACAGCAGCTACTTCAGCCAGACCTTTCTGAAGCTGTAAGTCCACAGAACTTGCATCCAAGAGCTTTTAAAAAGAGATAGCCAAGACCAGATTCAATAACTCTATTTGCTTTCTTCTATTCTTCTGGAAAATTCCAGAACTTTCCAGAAGAATGGAAGACAGCTAATGTTATGCCAATATTTTAAAAAGGTGAAAAGGATGACAAAGTCATTATAGCCTGACATTAATCACAGCTAGTTGAAGGTTGCTATCAAATCCACTCTCATTCTTCTCTTCTGTACACTAAACAAACCCAGTTCCCTCAGCTTCTCCTCATAAGTCATGTGCTCCAGCCCCCTCATCATTTTTGTTGCCCTCCGCTGGCCTCTCTCCGATTTGTCCACATCCTTCCTGTAGTGGGGCCTCAAAACTGGACACAGTACCCCAAATATGGCCTCACAGGGTCCGTCTACATTGGCAACTTAAGTCGACTTCAGGACACTTAAGTGGACCTACACAAAGCCGCGTCCACACTGGGCTCTTATTAAGTCGACTTAATAACACCGTCTCTGAAGGTCGACTTAAGCCTTACATTGACTTCTTAAGTCAACTTAAAGCCAGCGTGGATGGGGAATAGCGCTAAGGCAACATTATTAAATCGACTTAAAGCCAGTGTGGACGGCTATGTCTACTGATAAATCGACTTAACAAGGTCGACTTAAGTCGACTTAATGTGTAGTGACTCTGTTAAGTTGACTTAACAAGGTCGACCTTCTTAAGTTGACTTAGAGTCGACTTAACTTTACAAGTGCAGACATAGCCGCAAGTGCTGAATAGAGGGAGTAATCACATCCCTCAATCTGCTGGGCAACGTTCCTATTAATGTAACCCAATATGCCATTAGCCTTCTGGGAAATAAGGGCACATCATTGACTCATATCCAGCTTTTTGTCCACTGTAACTCCCGAGTCCTTTTCAGCAGAACTGCTGCCCAGCCAAGTTAGATTCTTCTGTCCTGAGTGCAGGACTCTGCACTCATCCTTGTTGAACCTCATCAGATTTTTTTTGGCCCAATCTTCAAGTCCCCCAACGTTGTCTGCCCTGCCATGCCTCCTTATCACCTGTACGCACTAACTCTTCCTGAAACAAAGCAATAAATGTAAGTAATAAAAAGTAAGTAACAATAAAAGTAAGCCCTTTTCAATTTTTCACAAAATATGGTTTAATTAACAAGTGAAAACGTTGTGTGCCGTTGTGAAAGTGACACCTAAAGATTGCTGTAGGGAGGGTGGATATTATGCGAGAATTGTGTTTAGGTATGAAATATAAGGTTCTGATTTTACAGAGCCCAATAGAGTTTACTACTGTTTAAATTTTATTAATAGTAAGATTAATTTCTATGCCTTATCTATCCAAAATTTGCTCACCACCCCACTTAGTGAGAAAAACATCCCAATGGGGCCTCTCACCAACGTTCCCTCTAATTTTTGGTAGGCCGTGTGTGCAAAAAATTTCTTTTGTGCAACTTTTTTGACCCAGAGTTCAAATGTGTGCGCCGTGATGTGAGTACGAGAAGTGGTTAAAGTATAATTTGATGGGCCCAGAATCCTCCTGATTTCTGGGCCCCCTTCCCGTATTGTACGGGCCCCCTTCATGCATGTGCAGGCCCCAGCCCAGTTAGGCATTTGCAACCACTTCTCAGTACCCTGGCAGGGGTGTGTAGCAGCAGACATGAATGATTTTTTTCAGCTGGATCCCAAGGAAAAAAGTTTGAAAACCACCGTTCTAAACCATTCTGTTCTTAAATTCCCAGCTCTCCCATCCATTCATGATAACTTGTGATGCCTCAAAGATTGCTGTCAGATTTGCACTGGAATGAATTTATGCACTTGGGAAGTACAGGTCTGTGGTTTTCACTGACTGCAAATTAAATGAGTGAGAATTGGAGTGCCTGGTTATTAGAGAGGTCCTCCAGACCTCTATATTTACAGTACTAGATATATAATTCAGAGTGTACACGGTCTCCAGTGGCGCCTTCCAAAATCCTATGCATCTCAAGAGTAAACAATAGTGGATGGACAATCAATAGAAAACATTTATAAATTAGATGTGATTTTTAGCATTTTATGTAAAAAAGGTTGAGCTACAGTTTTTAAGCCTTGCGGATTTTAATTGTTAAGGACCTCTTTCAAAAAATATATAGCTTTAGTGTTTAAAAATGTGTCTACACCAATTCCAACCAAAGAGATAATTCTTATATACACAGTGTTACAAGGAGTAGTTGAAATTTAGCCACTTCAATATTCCCATAATTTCCAATATTTTTGCTAATGTATCTACATCTTGTGTGTTCTCTACATAACATTTACTTATCTAATTTTGTACAGGCACAGTATTAAAATATTCTTCTTACTTGTTTTTTTTCCTGCAGAAAGAAAGCAGTATTAAGGTCCTTCTAATATCGTTTACTCCACATCTGCATCAAGTTAAAACAAGTTATTTGTTTTGTCAAATAAAGTGAGGCTCAATGAGCTGTATTTTTCTTGAAGAAAAAATTCCTTGGCTAAGTTACTACATCTCAATGTACTTGAGATACAGAACGTACTTGAGATAAAGAATTATATCTGTGTTGAATCTCTCTGGTGCATTAAAAAAACAAAGAAATTAGTGACTAGTCTAGTCAAGTGACTAATGACTGGGCTAGTCACCTGAACAGCAAATCTTGCTACAATAAATTCTCTCACCCACCCATCACAAAACAAAACCACTCCCCCCCCCCCCCAATTATCAGGCTGTTCTTAAAACAAACAGGACCATTTTCAGCAAGACCTAGCCTCTGGGGCATTAATATATCTGTGTATCTTTCACTGCAGCTTAAGGAGACACACAGAACACAACTCTCTCTCTCACACACACTCTTAAAACCAAAAACTCACGGCCCCAACTCTCCCGGAATAAGCACAATGGATATTAAACCAATATATTAAGTCATTCTCAGCTACACATAGTGACTAAAAAGATTGTGAGTTAGTAACTAATGTATCAACTGGCACAGTTAAAAAGTTAAACAGCACAAGAAACAAATAAGGAGTCCCGTGGCACTTTTAAAGACTAACACATTTATTTATTGCAAGAGCTTTCGTGGGAGAAATCCCCCTTCGTTAGACTCTTAAATTCCCCATCTTTAAAGCATGTGACAAAGTGGGATTTTCTCCCACGAAAGCTCATGCGATAAATAAATGTGCTAGTCTTTAAAAGTGCCCCAGGACTCCTTCTTTCTTCTTCTGAACTAGACTAACACGGCTCTGCCTTTGGAGCGTGAGCACAAGAAAGGATGATGTACGCCTTGTAGAGCTCCCCAGACTGTTTAGGCAATACAACACAATTGTGGAAATGAAATAAATCCCTATCAGAAATGCAAGTGTACCAAAAGAAACAAGGAGTTTTGTGGCACTTTTAAAGGATACCCCAACTTCCTCCCTAACACCCCCCCAGGCTGCTGTCTCCCCGCTCCCTCGAGTCACCCCAACACTCTCTCTAACCCCCCTGCCCTGCCGCCGGCTCCACCCGCTCCCCCGAGTCACCCCAACACTCTCCCTAACCCCCTGCCCTGTCACTGGCTCCCCCCGCTCCCCCGTCACCCCAACACTCTCCCTAACCCCCTGCCCTGTCACCAGCTCCCCCCGCTCCCGAGTCACCCCAACACTCTCCCTAACCCCCTGCCCTGACACCAGTTCCCCCTGCTCCCCTGAGTCACCCCAACTCTCTCCCTAACCCCCACCCTGCTGCTGGCTCCCCCCACTCCCCCGGACTGACCTCCCCAAGTGCCCCGACCACCACTCCCACACCCAGCCCCCCCCATTACTTGGCCGCAGGTCCCGGCACAGCCACGCCACAGGCTGTTGCTCCCGCATCTTGCCATGATCTGAGCAGGCTCAGGCGGGCGTTTTAAAAACTCACGAGACGTGAGAGAATTCCTCTGCTTAGCACTCAGTAGACCCAGCTGGAGCAGTGTGTCCAATTTTAGTCCCCAAGGTATAGAAAGGATGTGGAGAAACTGGGAAGGATCAAGAGGTGAGCAACTGAAATAGTGAAAGGGATTGAATGCAATTCATAAGGGCAAAGGAAGAAGGAACTGTCCATATTTACTATGGAAAAAAAGAGATTAAGACGGGGGCATGAAACCGATTCTCAAGTACTTGGAAGATTGCCATAAAAAGAAATGGAGAAAAGTCATACGGAGAGTAGGACAAAAGACAGTGGCCTCAAAATACAGCTTCACAGGTGTGCAGTAAATCTTAGAGGAATGAACTGCCGAGGAGGCTGTGAAAGCCCCTTCCTGGGAGGTTTCCTCCGACGTGTGGCTGAAGACACAGAAATGTCCATGTACGCCAATGGGTCCCAAACTGGGGGGCCTGAAGAAAATCCAAAGGGGGCACGAGGATGTGAAATTTTCATAGCAAAAAATTTTTGCAAAGCAAACCTATTTGTGGTTATTTTTAACTGTACAATTATGAATTGAATTTTTATTAAAAGGGGGCTGGATGATGGTAAAGGAGAGGTGGAGAGGTGTGAGGGTTTCTCAAAAATCAGAAAGGAGGCGTGATGCTGAAAAGTTTGGGAGCCTCTGATGTACACCACCATGGGAAAGCCTCCCACCCCCCATAGAAACTGCCCCCCGGCCTTGGAAGGTCAAAGTGCCTCTTTGAGGTCAAAAGACAGGACCGGGAACTCAGAAGAGCCCTAGGAGAGTGATGACGATGGATTTCAGTCTAGCTTCTGATCTACGGGCACCTGCCACCCTTGGTGAGGTAATGAGCTCCCCCGGCTTTTCTAGAATCTCATCCGTCCAAGGAGCGGGGTAGGCGTTGGACGTGGTAATGGCATGCAGCTTCCGGTAGCCCACCCAGAATTGGCTTGTCCTGTCTTTCTTGGACGGCTGGACCCTCCCTAAAGGCAGCACGGCTCTGACCTTTCTCTCCAAGCCTTGAGCTAGCTTCCCAGTCCCTCTGAAAGGAGAACACCAAAGGAGGGTTGATCCCGTCTCCACCTGATGGAAAGCCAGGTTAGCGACCTGGAGAACAGCCCAGCATTGTTCTGATCTCGGCGTGCGGGGCTGAGGGGAAATGCTTCCAGTGGGAGGCCTCAGGAAAGAGACCCAGAAGGGGATCGTTACCCTTCTCCTCCCACTGACCACGTACAGCCAGCACCAGTCCCCCCCCCCCAATCAAAGTATGGCTTCATCACGTTACAAAGGGATGTGCTGGAACTAACAATCCAGCCCCCACCATGCTCACTGCTTCCCAGGGGAGTGGCCCCTGCTTAGATCCACCCCCCTACCTCCCCAAAGCATCAAATCAGCACACAGAAAAATAGAAAGTTTATTGCACCAGTAAAAGGTGGATGTATCCCACCCTGCCCAGCACCCACCCTTTGGACACAGTCAACTCTGCATCGATCGAATTCGGCTTCATGCTCAACCCAGAGCAAAGACCGTTGCGCCGCCCAGGCAGGAAGAAGGGTCCACCGGATCAGCCTGGGTACTGCAGCATTACAGAACCTCAGAGAAATCAAAGGGCTGGAAGTCTTCTCTGAAGGCCTTGGCAGCGGCCTCTGCCTCCTCCCGGCTGGCTGTACACTGTCGCCAGTCGGCTCGCTCTGGAACATTAAGAATGGCTTCGCTCGCTAACACTTCCCTGCCAGCAAATCAAAACACACCAACAGCTGAGTCAACAACTGGAAGATCTTCAATTGCAACCGGACTACATGAAATAATGAGATTAGAGACTTGGCGTCGAAACTCTCGATATCACAAAGCTATGTTATGTCAAAGCACAAGCCTCGTTCATGGTGAATGCAGTAATAAACCCCCCACTGGATTCGAGGGGAGGAGATCTACAAAGTCCCACTCGGAAAGAGGCTTAGTAGAATCTGATTTTCCTTGGTAAATGTCAGTTTCACCAATCACACTCAAGCCTATGAAAAAATATTTCCATGTCATCAAAAGTTACAGGTAAAACAAGAAAGAAAAATGCTGCTTGAGGGTTTTAGTTCAGGATATTTACGGTGTATACTTTGATGTGAGGTTGACGATTTGTGTTTGAATAGCACTTTCTGAATGTGTGGCCACTGTCATTAATCAACTGTCTGAACCACCACCCCATGATGTCCTGAAACTAAAAATTGAAGATGATTTTTAAAAAAAAATTAAAAATAAGCACTGATGTTTGTCATAATTATAAAAAATAAAAATCAAATTCTACCAAGCCTCGTTATATACACAGACAGATTTCCTAGCTACAAACTTCATTGAGATGCATCTTTCATGTTCTAAAAGGGCAATTTACTATGGAAAATGAACGATAAACTGGAGATTTACTTCATAAGGAACGTGACACACATGATTTTGCATCACTACATTCATCTTTTCATTTTAAGTACTAAAGTTTTATGATCTGAAGGTGGCTAGGAATTTGGACAAGCTAGCTGTGTAAAAAGTAATACATAACTAACTGGAGGCACGTGGAATCTTTGCAAACAAGTACTAAGCTCCAGTCCTCTTTCCTCAAATGGAGAAGAGAAAAATGGAGGGTCATCTGATTAAAGCACAGAACTGGGTGTCGGGTGATCTGCATTCTGTTCTTTCTTCTGCCACCATGACCTTCCACATCTTTCCGTCTCTCAGTTTCCCCATCTTTAAATACTTATTCCCCTTTAGTGAGTGACTAAGATCTACGGATGAAATAAGTTCTTAAAGAGGTTGCTGTCGTTTCAATAAATAAATGAACTCATTTTTAAGATGGTAGTAATTCCTCATCTTTCTAGGCCACTGGGTTAAGAAGACCCAGTCCCCCACTCAACTGCTGCAGAACAGCATCTTTGCTGGGCTATATCAAATGGATATTTTACTATGCTAAACATGATAAAGTTAAATAGGAGGAAAAACAAACCTCCCGAACTGCAGGGGAAAGTTTTTCTTAATACGGTGAAAAAGCTTCTCTCCAGTATCCAGTTCAATGTAAAAATAAGGTGTCCCCGGCTGTGCTATCTAGAAGAGAGGGAATAAAGGTGATGTCGAAACATTAATCAGCATTTAACACAATGGAAAAAGGTGGATTCCCTAAGCCAGGTGTGAAAGGTACAATTAATGTGGCTATTGATCATTCAAAAAGTGAGCAAGTAGCTGATTTTCAAATACATACTGTGTGAACCATTCAACTATAACCCCCCCTAAAAAGAACGGAAACCCCCAGAAACAGCTTGTAACAAAAGTAATTTTGTTGTAATGGCCAACAAGCGGAGAGGAAGGAGGACCAGCCAGCTTCTCCAGGGTTCTACTGCTGGGGGACACTGACATGGAAGTTAAGTTTCTGTGAAGTTCTGAGTTAACTCAACTTGTTCTTATCGAAAACACGCTAAAGGGCAGACGCCGAGCTAAGTTTCGTGGCTTTCGTTAACTTATGCCACACCACCATTTAGGCACAACATGAGGAGTCAGTGACGAGGCTGGAAATTGGAAGTCTGACGTCACACAGGGGACAACAATCTTTCTCCGTCATCAGCCCATGCAAGGAGACTTAAGTGAACTTTTTGATTGAAAACCTGTGATATTTGGTTTCACGTTAAACATCTGTCTGTTGGTTTGTGACGAGTCTCGTTTGTGCACATCGGGACTGATGGAATACGTATACTATAAGAGTAACGTCTTCTTTTTCCTTAGAAGACCACCTGACTGGCAGCAGTGAAGGCAGTAATTAATACAAGGCAAAATGGAGTTTGCCTAGGCCAACTGGGGCCTAAGCGCTGGTTCACAACATTCAACTTTTCCGGGGCGTACTCTCACCCCAGCACTACTCTGTGAAGTTATCAACTGGAAACAAGGATTTTAATTAAGATCAAGAAGTGGTCATTGACAGAATATGCCAATGACACTGCCTGGTTTATGGAGAATCCAGAGGTTTGTAACCCTGTCCCTCAAAGTTTCCAAGATGCTACTCGCACTATGGGATTGACTATCTCATGACAAGAGACCAAGATCCAGCACCTTGAAGCTGGGTCACCAGAACCCCTGACGTGGGTGGGGCTGAGCACGGTGGAGAGCGATGATGGGTTTGAACAGTCGCAGCAAACCAGACGTATTCTGAAAAATACGTCTCACTGTCTCCTGGATGAAGTCCATGTCTCGTCTATGGATGTAAAAACATCTCCATGCTTAAAGGAAGTTCTGGATCTATCAGATGGGTGTACTGCCTGCACTGCTAAATGATTCAGAGACCTGGAGCCTCCTCTAAGGAGACTTGGAGCAGATAGAGGTAGTCCACATGCACTCAGCACCAAATCCTGAGCATACAATGGTTTGATTTTGTGTGAAATGCCATAATTTTGCAGTGCTCCAGTCTTTCGCCAATTGCTCAATACAGTCAGAAGGCGCGTTGCATGCTCTGCGCCTATGTCATCAGAATGGACAAAACCACTCAGCTCTCTGTGCTCTCAGATTCCCCACTGATACGCAAAGGGGGCCGCCCTTGACCCATCCCTACATCCCCTGCGGGGCTGCCCTGAGATCCGTAGATTTGCAGAATTGAGCTAGATCTTGGAACTTCACTCTGCGATGTCTGGTACGAGGCCATCTTCCCTGGTCACTCTGCATGGCGCAATGATTCTCAGCACACTCTGAGCATCCGATGATGAATATGAATTCATAAAACACTGAAAGGAAAACTGTGCCGCTCTGAAATCTGTTACAACTCACTAGACCTGTTTTTTCAGTATGTTCAAATGAATACTTTGCGAACACGCCCCCGTATTTTGCACGCACAGAGATAAACAGTTGGCTTACTATCCACTATGTCTAGCCCCAATTTGGATGGCTTCAGTCACACAGGCCTTCCTCATTTCAAGATTACAATTGAGCTACAGGGCTTTAAATCCAGTTTTCATTTCCAAATGAAGAATAAATCTTGAGACTATCTTCTGACACCGATGTTCTATGATGTGCACCGGCTGCTGCCCATTAGTTTGTGGGACGTTCAGGTTCCTGGTCTGATTTATGAAGCCATAAATGGTCTGGGGCTTGCTTGTCATGCCTCTCCCTTTGTGAGATGCTGACATGAGATCTATGGAAGTGCCGAGTGGCTCACCAGAGACAATGCAGATGGTAGAGGGAGGGGGGCCTCAATCTAGAAATTCATTCTCTTTGCTCTGAAACTCCCTCAATAAGCTCACCAGTAGTGCACGGTGACACCATTTGGAGAATAAGTTCCAAAGGGGGAGCCATGTCAGTCTAGTTCAGCAAAACAAACAAGGAGTCTTGTGGCACTTTTAAAGATCTACACATTTATTTATCGCATGAGCTTTCGTGGGAGAAAATCGCGCTTCGTCAGACAAAATAACAAATAAATGTGTTAGTCTTTAAAAAAGTGCCACTAGACTCTGCATTTGGAGAATGCGGAGGTTTGTAAAGCATTTCCTGTAGAACCCAAGACTGGGGAAGTTCACCTCAGGCTGACCTCTGGCTTTGTGCACAACAGGGCAGCCGGTTTGGCTAATGCTGTTTTTATCTCCCTTTAGCATAGTCTGAATTTGTCGAGGCTCCTCCAGACCAGCATAGAACATTTTCATGTTGACACACAAACTAACCTAGAATCATTCGTTTCCACAGTCCCCCCCCGTGCAAATCAATCCCTTATACTTCCTACTGCAGCGAGAATATTATGAAATCTTTGCATTGCCTTCAAGAGTAATACAAACACGCCGGTGTCGTTGGCCAGAAGCTAGCCAGAGCTGGTACTGCTCCCCGTGGGTTTATTCGCAGCATCTAGCAGCTTTACGAAGTTCACCGGTTTTCCTCTGACAGGCGCGTTCTCCAAACCAGGCTGAGTAGAGCCTCAAGCTTTGCTTGAACTCAAACTTCTTCTCTGTGCAGTGTTGAGCAGGCAGCTTGCATGTCGTGAACCACAGTATGTCACAGTTAAAAGAAAAAGTCGGGACGTAATTTTTGGCTTCTTTCCGTTTCTGCTGCCGATGAGGTTTCCAAGGAGTAATGGGCCCAAAGGACACAGCAAGATACACTGATCCAGCAAGAGGGAGAAGAGCTTTCTAAACTCCACCCAGCTAGTGCACCCGTCAGCTGGCATAAACTGGCACTATTCCACTGAAACTAATGGAGCCGCATCTGCTCCCACCAGCAGTGAATCTGGCCAGCCGTGCGCACGACCGACACACCAGACGGAAACTTCTTTCTCGCATTCCCTCATCTCAGACCTTTCTGGCGTCCCCAGCTTTCTGAGCTGTTTTACAGCCACTCGCTAGCAGAGAAACGACTGAGCTACAAAACACAGAGGGGGTTTAAAAATTCAATCATGCAGAAAGCTGCTGAGAAAAAGGCACCTATCAGTGGAAACTCAGGGGTTTATCAGGAGGTCTGATAACAGTATTTAATTAAAGGCTGCCCCAAACCCTCAGCCCACAGCAATGATCCATACCGGGTTAACATTAGAGGTGCAGAGTGCTTGCTGCTCATGTCGTTACCTCGAGAAATAAGTACTCGCACCTCTGGAAATCAGCCTACAAATATCACAGCAACTCCCTAACGCGTGACCTGGCCTGTGCGGCTTCGGTTGGATGAAATGCCAAACCAGAAAGGATTACAGTTAATAAAGCAGAGGGGGCAGTCTTGTTTCATACCTGTTTAATATCTGAGTGCTCTGGGATTTCCAGTAATTCAATCTGTTGTTCTTGTCCTTGTACAATAAAGGATTCTTTGATGTCTTCAGTAGCACAGAGGCTGAGTGGTACAGGAATCACCTGGAGATGGTGAATACAAGGAAAGATACTAACCATAGTATTCACTTAGATAAGGTAAAAAGTACATCACTGGGGTTTTCACAGACTTTTAGAAGATGAGGGTTGGGAGGAACCTCAGGAGTCATCTAGTCCAATCCCCTGCTTGAAGCAGGACCAACCCCAAATAAATCATCCCAGCTAGGGCTTTGTTAAGCCGTGCTTTAACACCCTGTAAGGATAGAGATTTCCTCACATCCCTAGGTAACCCATTCCAGTGCTTCCCCACCCTCCTGGTGAAAAGGATTTTCCTACCATCCAACCTAGACCTCTCTACTGCAACATGAGCCCACTGTTCCTTGTTCTGTCCTCTGCCACCACTGAGAACAGCTTAGCCCCATCCTCCCTTCAAATAACTGAAGGACGCTATCAAATCCACCCTCATTCTTCTCTTCTGCGGACTATCCAAGCCCATTTCCCTCTGCCTCTCTTTATGAGCCATGTGCTCCAGCCCCGCAATCATTTTCATTGCCCTCCATTGGACACATTCTTCCCGTAGTGGGGAGCCCCAAACTGGACACAATGCTCCAAATGTGGTCTCAGTAGTGCTGAATAAAGGGGAATAGCCATCTTCCTCAATCTGCTGGCAACGGTCCCACTAACGCAGCCCAATACATCATTAACTTTCTTGGACACACTGTTGACTCATCTCCAGCTTCTCGTTCTCTGTAACCCCAGGTCCTTTTCTGCAATACAGCCGCTTAGCCAGTCGATCCCCCGTCCGTAGCAGCGCATGGGATTCTTCTGTCCTAAGGGCAGGATTCTGCATTTGTCCTTGTTGAACCGCATCAGATTTCTTTTAGTTCAATCCTCTAATTTGTCTAAGTCACTCCGTATCCTACCTCTATCCTCCAGCATATTTACCGCTCCTCCCTAGCTCAGTATCCTGAGCAATACACATGCCAATGAGACCCGCTAAAACCAAAGCAGGGAAGTCTTTGGCTTTTATGAAGAAGCCCTTCTGGTCTTTACCAACTGAAGATAATCAGTGTTCCAGGCTAGAGCCACTGGCTTTCCCCAAACTCAGCTCTCTACACTTGCTGTAACAAGAAAAAAAATTAAACAGGTTCCAATGGCATTTAAGTAGTCGCCTTTGTCCTGCTTCCCGTCTGCTGGTCGCAGGATTTATTTACAATTTGGGATGCTGAAGGAAAACAGAAGGGGATTTTATCTGTACTTAGGGTTAAATGTGAACTGTACCCTTCCAAGGCTGTGCTGTAAACTACCTGCAGCTGTAGGTGCTGACTCCGGTAATTCCTTTCAAACAACACGTATCTTTTCCCTTTGCTTCTGAAAAACTTCTTCAGGGCCGATTTGTACTTCTCCACTTCTTCCAGCACCTCTGAAGAAAGTTCAACCACTGACTGGTAATGCCCAATAGGTAAAATCAGGACATGATCCGTTGATAAACCACCCTTGGCAAGCGCAAGATAGCACTAGAACAGAAGAAGAGGTCAGAAAATACATTAGGAGCTATTCATAGCACATTTACTCAGCCTCTGCTATGAGAATTCTCTCGTGAACACAAAATGCATTCCGGGTGTCTCCTCCAGGGCTAACCTGGACCAGAGCTGCAAGATTCAAAAGGCAAAAGCCACACCCCCCCGTGCCCTTCTGCAGAGGAGATCTTGTAGCAGGCTGCCCATTAACAGCTGACTGAGAAAAGGGTAAAGAACTGCAAAAAAATTATTTTGGACAGGCGGCTAACCAGCACCAGCAAGGAAGCAGCTGAGCTGGGTTTCAGTCAGGGTGGCAATAAATGGGATATGATGCAGCCTGACATAATTTATGGGAATTTATGGTTGGATTTAAAATAAACGAGAATTACTTAGATCCAATAATAGTGCAGATTCAGCTCAAAATTTGACAGCATCGGCCGTTTTAGGCCAAGTGGAATAGCTAGCCATTAACACTGTTTACCCATGGGAGGTCACTCCATCAGGACTCAGGTGTTCTTACACAGGACAGAAGGAACTCTAGCCAGACAGAAAGTGATTCTTAGAGAAAGATCAGAAGGTTTAACCCTTGAAAAATGCATTTGATTCTCATGGCTTCAGTTGGAATTAGCTAAGAGCCAGACGGTTCTACCGTGAAATAGGCGACTCGCTCAGGACAGAGAGGTCTGCAGTAGAAAAGGTCTGTCAGTGGAGCTTGTGATGAACTGGAATTTTCTGTAATATTTTTGTTACTCCTCGGTGTGTTTCTGTTTCCGCCTTACTTTGCTCCACTCTCCAGTGTATGCGTGTGTGGAGAGGGAGTGGGGGGGGGAAAGGGGGGACAGATTAAGTTTGCTTTCAGTGCAGACTAAGGGACATCAGTGCGTGGGTCATCACTTAAGAACACGATTTAAACACAGCGTTGCATGCTCATACTATGCACTCAGGACATTGCTTGTGCTGACACACAGTCAAAATGGGCTGTGGCCCCTCTTGTGCTGAAACTGGAAATGCCGGGTTTCCCTTGAGGTACGAGAGGATAACCAGACGTTTCTGTGACACGCAGCTGCCAGCCAACCCTTTTCGGCATAGTTTAGGATATTTCTGACTGCAATTTAAACCCAAGTGTTAAAAAGAAAGTGACTTGAAATCCCAGTACGCCGCTCCACTTTTCTGGGAGAAGAATGTGCCAAGAAGTACTCACGTGCGTGCCGATACTAACAACCAAGTGTTTCTCAACTTCAGGGCTAGCAAGACAGAACCAGCAGGAGCCAGTTGGCTGGGCTTTATTGGGAGAAAAAAAAAAACCACAACCTGTTAGAATTAACGTTCTGTTCATAGTGACAGAAGAATCGTAGTTAGACTCTGTAAGGTGTAAACGTACTTATTTCGGGTGGAAGAACTGGTTAGAAGGCCCATATTTTCCACCGCCCTGTCCCTTTAAGAACATAAGACCGTCATACGGGGTAAGACCAATGGTCCATCTAGCCGAGCGGTTCCCAACCTGCGGGGTTTTCAAAGTGGCCCACGGCTCCCCTCCTCCTGGCTGCGGAAGGGAGGCAGTGTCGACGGACCCTGGTGGAGCATCCAGGGCTACAAAACGTGCGGTTTCCCGGCTGTGGGAAGTCAGCGAGGAGACACCCTCCTTGCTGAACGCTTGTCGCCTGGCTGCAGGGACAGGGGCCTGCTGACGGAGAATGTGGCCCTTCAGGGTTGTAAAACCACCGGTTGGGAGCCACTGATCTAACCCCAAATCCTATTTTGTAACAATGGCCACAACGAGATGCTTCAGCTGAAGTGAAGAAAGCAAGGCAATTTCATGTCATCCATCTGGTTGTCCAGTCCAGTAGTTGAAGGTATAAATAAGGTCACTGAGAACGTGGGTTGCATCCTTGATTATCTTGGCTAATAGCCATTGATGGACTATCCTCAACGAACTTCCCCAGTTCTCTTTTTTAACTCAGATATACTTTTGGCCTTCCATGGCAAGGAGGTCCTTGGTGACACTCAAAGAAGTCTAATAGATTGGTGAGACATTCTTTACCAAAGCCATTTTTGACTCTTCCACAATATCCTGTGTTTATCCAAGTCTCTGATAATTCTGTTCTTTACTACAGTTTCCATTTTTTGCAGTTCCTTACTCTTTGACATTTCAACCAACTTGCCTGACACTGAAGCTAAGCTTACTGGTCTGTAATTGCCAGGATTGCCTCTGGAGCCTTTTTTAAAAATGGGCATTACATTAGCTACTCACCAATCATTTGATACAGAAGTTCGTTAAGCAATGGGTTACGTATCACGATTAGCAGTTCTGCAATTTCCTGTTTGAGTTTCTCCAGAACCCTTGGGTGAATCCCATCTGGTCCTGGTGTTTGATTACTCTTATCAATTTGCTCCTGTCCTTCCTCCTATTCCTTCACCAGAACAATTTACTCAGCTCCGGCCAGTTACACCTCTGCAGACAGTGCTACGGCACTGAGGATACACGGGTGTTATGGGGGAAATAATTTGACCTAGAGGACCTTTATTATTAAGCACAGCAGCTAAGAGTTCTGGTAAAACAGCAGAAGATTAAGAGACTGATTTATGTGCCTAAATCTGGAGGCAGGCATGCAGTGGTGCCTCTCAAAAGTAGCTAACGCCCCCTGAATTTCAAGAGGATGTAGGCACTAGGGATGTCAAAATGTGTTTAATTAAAAATCTAAAGACATTAAAAATTAATTAAATCTAAAGATAGAATGTTTAAATGCTGGGGGGGAGGGGAGAGCCCATCATGTGTATGTGGGGGGGAACCACAGCTGGGCTCGCTCACCCCCCCCCGCGCCATTCTGGGCTCCGCACCACCTCTAGGACGAATGAAACTCCCCCTTCCACACTTCCCCACCAGCAAGAGCTGCCCAGCTGATTTCGCTGGTGAGGAGCCAGCCCCACTGCCATTCTCCTCCTCCCCAGTTTAAATGGCAATCAGCTGTTTAAAACACATATATAACAGCTGATCACCATTTACACAGTTAACCTTTTACATCCCTAGCAGGCACCTAACCTGCTTGGGTGCTTATCTGGCTGGACTGAGTACCTGTAACTGAGCTGACTAACCAATCGAGCCCCCAATCTGATTATGAACTCTGCTGGGCTGTGGTGGGACCCCCAATTGTCTACAGAGAGCCCTTTTGTGCCCGGAGCAAGCTACTAGCTGCTCAACAGTGTATGTTTGTGCTCCAAACTTGCTGCTGCCTTGCTCCAGCCCATGTCTCCATCCTGGCCCTTGACTCCAGCTCCTATCCTTGGCTCTGGCTCCCAGATCATCCCTCTCACTCCAGCCCTTGGCTCTGGTTCCTGACTTCAGCTCCAGTCCAGTTGCACACGGCCCACTGATGCTATCTGAATTTTTAAGAGCTAGAAATTTGGGTTTACATTACTAAAGAAGTCAGTCCTACATAGACATTCTTGCTGAAACCTCACGGTATCTAAGAGCAAGCTGCATGTGATTTTCCACCTTAAAGGGAAGAAGAGATGCATCTCTGTTTCACTAATCCGACAGGGGGCTGTAAAAATCACCTCACCTGCGGCTCGCTAACACGAATGGGAGTCTTTTCATTGACACCAATGCAAGTTTGAGAGAGCAACCAGGAAGGTGAACTAATTAAGACTCATTTGTCAGTGAATTAAAAGCTTTATGCACTGACTCTTGGGAGCCAGACAAACATCTTTGGGTAATCCTGCACTGGAAAACAGGGAGAGTTTAGAAAATGTGTCAACACACAGGCTGACTAACACCTTTCCAAATATTCGAATCTTGGACAGAGAAAGAAGGTGCAATGTTTAAGAACGTTAGCAGGTTGTGATTAATTTCCCACATATGTTTTTAAACACCAATACCAGTTTTCTCAATGCTAGACACCAGGACATTTAAAATCACAGAATCATAGAAAATTAGGGCTGGAAGGGACCTCAGGAGATCATCTAGTTCGACCCCCTGTTCAAAGCTGGACTAAATATGACTAAATCTTCTCAGGCCTGAAAAATTTCTAAGGATGCAGATTCCACCACCTCCCTAAGTAACCCATTCCAATGTTTCCCCACCCTCCTAGTGAGAAAGTTTTTCCTAATATCCAACATCGACCTCCCCCACTGCAACGTGAGAACACTGCTCCAAGTTCTGTCAGCTGACACCACGGACAACAGCCCAGCTCAATCCTTCATGGAAACCCCCTTCAGGTAGCTGAAAGCCGCTATTAAATCCCTCCTCACTCTTCTCTTCTGCAGATTACACAAGCCCAGTACTTTCTATATCTCTTCATAAATCGTATGCTCCAGCCCGCTCATCATTTTCGCTGCCCTCCCTCGGACTCTCTCAAATTTGTCCACATCCTTCCTGTAGTCAGGGAGTGGGGGGCAAAACCAGACACAACCCTCCTAATGTGGCCTCACCCGTGCAGAAGAGTGGGGAAGAACGACTTCCCTCTATCTGCTGGCAGAGCTCCTACTAACACAGCCCAATGGGCCGTTAGTCTTCTAGGCAATAAGGGTGCACTACTGACTCTCATTCAGTTTCTTGCCCCCTGTAACCTTCAGGTCCTTTTCTGCAGAACTGTCCTAGAACTTTCTGAGAACTGCTTAACCGGTCGGTCCCCCGTCTGGAGCAGGACACGGGATTCTTCCCTCCTAAGTGCAGGACTCTGCACCTGTCCTTCTTGAACCGTATCACGTTATTCAAAATACCACTCATTTCCTTGCTGGGGAAAACTCTACGGAAGTAAGGAAACATGGCATTTTCACTGACTATGTCCACATTATGAGCTGGGGTGACTCCCCTCCTTGGGCACATATGCTGTTATTAAGCTTCTGCAAGGGGAAATAGCAGCATGGCCACAATAAAACTGTACCAAGGACAACCCTGCCTGAAACGGGAGGTACATACTCTATGCCCACTAGGCATGCTGGCCCGGCTGTGCAGCTATTTATCCTCATGCTAGCTTGATGAGAGCTAGTTCAAGTATGGTTGCAAGTGGTGGCCTACATTTGTAGAGTGCCTCTTACTTTTTTTCTCCTTTTGTGATCTTCTCTAAAGAACCATTCTTCAGCCAAGGAAGTCTGAAACGTTTACCGCAGAGGGACCGGATTCCATGCAGCAAGGTCTGAAACTATGTAGTTAAGGTCTAAGATTCTTTTGAGATATCTGAAGTCACGTGCAGGCCTGTGTACAGGCTTCTCTATGGAAGACTCGAAAACTCCTTACGCCTAGTATTGTACAGAAACATTTCTTTTTCTCCAGTCAACGTTCAGAAAGAATATCACCGCAATGCTCTGCCACCACTCCCCCTAAAAGGTTAGGTGTAATTTGTTACAAGATTCTCATTTCAGCTTTTGCCAAAAACTTCGATCTGTGTATGTTTATTTGGCAGAAAACAGAACAGAGTTGGCATATGAACTGAATTGCTCTCGCGCAACAATTCAAAATTTCAGTTTCAAAAGCCTAGAGAGCATGCGGTTGGTTTTTGTACTACTGAGTTTATTTATTTGTCTTGGGAAATGAATATTAACTTAGTATTTTCAAGATCAAGTAAACTGTGTCTGCAATCAACTGATGTTCCAGTATGCAGAAGTTACTGGCCTTGTGCAAAAATTGCAGTTAAGAGATGCATCTCCTAGTGGGTGGCTCTACTGAGTCCTATGCCTTTGAGCAGTGCCTGTTCAGTTTGCACATGTTCCCCCTGCCCCCAACTCCTCAAGCCCCATACCAAGATGATATGGGGTTACACAGGCAAACCACCCTCAGTTTCTTCTCCACCACAAAGTCCCATCACCAAGAACAATTCAAAGCAGAAGGGAAGGGAGACACCTTGAAGAACCTCATTTACTGCCCAAGGTGAGGAACTTCTCCTTCTTCATGTAGTATCTCTGCGCGTGCTCCACAGTACACCCCTAAAGAAGCAGGCGGTTCAGGGCAGAGTCCAACACAGAGGAGAGAACTGCATTGCCTTTGGCAGCTTCAGCTCTTGCAGAAGGCACCAACACATAATAGTTAGAAAAAATATAAACACAGAACCAAGCTGCTGCTTTTCAAATTTCTGCCACTGGTCCGTCCTTCAGTAAGGGCAGAGAAGTACATGGCACTCTTGTGGAATGCGTATCACTTTTGGAGGAGGCTGAACCTGATTGTGTTCATAACAGATGTAATATATCCAGAAATCCCATTTTGAGAACCTCTGTTTTGAAATTACTGATCCATATCTCTCTGCAATAAATACAAATAATCTCAAAGATTTTTTAAATGGTTTGGTCCTATCTGGATAAAAAGGCTAGAGCCCTCCTGTCATCTAGTCCGGGGAATATAATTTCCTGATTAGTCGAGTGTGGCTTTGGGGAAAAACACAGGAGATTAATAGTGGGATTATTATGAAATTCTGATGACACATTAAATACAAATCTTAGGCTATGTCTACACTACAAAAAGTTAGGTTGACTTTGTTAAAATTGATCTTATTAAGTCGACTTAAAGTGGTGTCCATGGACGTGGACTAAGTCCACTTTGTTAAGTCAACCTTTAGGTCGACTTAACAAAGTGGACTTAAACGTCCACACTGGGCTTAGGTTGACCTAAAGAAGGTGAGGTTGACCTAAACAGGCTTAAGTCGACCTAATAGGCGGTTCTTATTAAGTCGACTTCAGGAATTTCTTAAGTTGACTTAATGAAAGCCTGGTGTGGACGCAGCTTTGTTTAAGTCAACGTGAGCCTCCTTAAGTCGACTTAAACTGCCAGTGTAGACATAGCCCCAGAGAGGGCTGTAGCCAGACTTTCTTATGAACACCATGAACAGGGGAGTGTCTATTAAAGTGCCCAATGCTCCTCCTCTCCAATAGGTGGTGGTAGAGGAGTTTGACGGGAAATACTGTGTTGCAAATTATCAACAACAGAACATCCGTGGGTCCAGCAAGGCCATTGAGGGGGCCAAAGAGCACAGGCGGAGGCATCCATCTGTGTTCCTGCTACGTGGTGGTTGTTTGAGGTCTACTCTCCTGCAGAACATCAGTGCTGGGAGGAGAAGTGATATGTCCTGGACTGGATAGCGGAACCCTACACAGATATCTGAAAATCTGCAACGTCCTCTTCAACATATGTCGGGAGGAAGGAAGGGACACGGTTATTCGGCCTGTAAAGAAGACGGGCGCGAGTAAAGTAATCTAGGTGACAGAGGGGACGGGTGACAGACCAAGTCTCAGCACAGATAAATCCCAGAACCCATTAATGGAGGAGACCCTGGCTCTGAAAATACCACCTGGTCTTTGGGGCATCTTGTGACAGGCTGCTCCCCAAATCCAGTCTGGTGTGCTGCTATGACCGCTTGAACCCCACTCCTGAACCCCAATTTACCCCGCTCTGCTGGGTGACCGCTCACTCCTGAGTCAGTCCACACCAGCCACCAGCGTGTAATTGGTCCCAGGCAGTGGGTGTAAATCCACTAGCCACACAGGCGTTGGTCCCCAAGCAAGCACACCCAGCCCCAGACTCTACCCTGGGAGCCACTGCCTTACAGGGATTGGGACCCACTCCCAATCACCTTAGTCTCCAGTCCGTCCACTTAACAAAGAAGTGGATTGTGCCCAGCCTCCCACATCCACACCCTCTAAAGACCACACAGCTTTAGGTAAAACAACTACTAGTTTATTGATCAGAGTCTGATTTCAAGTGAGAATATGGCCAATCAAGGCAGCAACATGTTACAAATGAGTCAGGAGTGACCACTATCAAATAAAAGGTATAAACCGCATGCTACTCTAACATCTTCACCTAAACTGACCTCAGAGTCCAAGATTATGCGCATGGTGTTCGGCTGTTCGATGTTTTACAACCATTCTCTGCCTGTTCCCAGGCAGGGCCCCGATCTTGCTTGAAGTTGGTTGCAAGATGGTGTCTTCTCAGGCTGAAAGCCTGCAGCTTCTCTCCCTTCACAGTCTCTGTCTTTGTTTTTACAAACTGCTGACAGCCCTCCCCCTCACTGTCCTGTTGTGAGATTCTCTTCACTCCTACCTGAGCAGGGGAGGGCATCAGCATTCCCTTTGATGTGTAAATCTTCAGCCATTGTGCTAGAGACAGCCCTGAGAGTCTGAACCCTGTAACATGCTTCACATCTATACATACATGTCGCAGCAGGGAACATGGCACCCTGGTAATCACGTGGCCCATGTTCTGAGCATTCACAGAGGAACCTGGTATAGCGTAATTGTCATCAAATAACACAATTACACTGCAAAACTGAACAGAAAGATTATACAGGTCACGCCCAAGGGCTGCACAGATGTGCATCCCGTCACACATCTACATTCCTGCAGTTCCATGGCACTGAACGAGAAGCTGTGGAGGAGGCCTTTGGTACCACTGCAGCTGGTATCAAGAGCTTGGCATCAGTGTGAATTGACTCCCATTCGATCAGTGCTATGGGGAGCCAAGCAGATTGTGGATCAGGCCAAGCTCAGCACTCGTCTCCGAGTGTTTCTGCAGCTGCGGGAACAGGTATGGAAGCTAAAGACTGAGCCCGTGTTGGCCAACTGACTTCTCTTCACCACCTCTGTGGTACCAGAATCACTCGGAGTCTGCATGGAACGCCCCTTTTATGTGTCAGTCGCTGGGACTCTCCATCCTCCTCCTGTGCAGAGCAGGGGTGGGAAACTTTTCAGTCTGAGGGCCAGACGCCTTGCCCCTTCCCCCATCCTTGTCAAGCATTGACCAAACCCCCCGGATCTGGGGAAGGGAGAGATATAGAGGTCTAACGGCAGTAAAGGCCTGCGGCTATAGAAATATGAAAAGCAGCCTTTGTGATACATTTCATATAATCAGGCAGGAGTTTCCCTAGCTTTCCAGAGAAATATCCCTGTGATAACTTGCGAAACGTTCTGTACTTTCTGCGTTTTGAATTGCTTAAGATATAGACTGCAATAATTGATTGCTAAAGATGTTTTTCTCAGATTAGATATAATGGCATTAGAATATGATGATCACTGAATTGTGACAGAGGGGAACCACAGAGAGGACATCTGTACAAAAGGTAAACAGGACAAAGGCCGAAGAGGGTTCAAGCAGGCAGCCAGACCTAATAAGAGTAAAAGCCAGTGATTGCCTGGAACCAATCGGATGCCCCACGGATCTCCAACCAATCAGAAATCATCACGGCATCCAGGGGTTTTCAGGACCAGGGGGAAGAGGTGCAACACCCAGAAACAATCCCACAATGAGGGTAGAAAAGCCACATAAGAACATAAGAACATAAGAAAGGCCGTACTGGGTCAGACCAGAGGTCCATCTAGCCCAGTATCTGTCTACCGACAGTGGCCAGTGCCCAGGTGCCCCAGAGGGAGTGAACCTAACAGGCAATGATCAAGTGATCACTCTCCTGCCATCCGTCTCCATCCTCTGATAAACAGAGGCTAGGGACACCATTCTTAACCCCTTTCTGGCTAATAGCCATTTATGGACTTAGCCACCATGAACTTATCCAGTTCCCTTTTAAATATTGTTATAGTCCCAGCCTTCACAACCTCCTCAGGTAAGGAGTTCCACAAGTTGACTGTGCGTTGTGTGAAGAAGAACTTCCTTTTATTTGTTTTGAACCTGCTACCTATCAGTTTCATTTGGTGACCCCTGGTTCTTGTATTATGGGAGTATTTAAACAACTTTTCCTTGTCCACTTTTTCCACATCAGTCATAATTTTATATACTTCTATCATGTCCCCCCTCAGTCTCCTCTTTTCCAAGCTGAAGAGGCCCACCTGCAACTGCTGCACACAGCATCTTCCCCACCCCACCATGAGCTGGCACCTAAACTGATTTTGGGCTGGCCACGCTTGGTTAGTTTGAGTAAGTACGATTGGGGAGACGGAATGGGAAGGAATGAGTGATTGTATGTGTCCGGTGTGCTCCTCTTTGGTTATATGCTTTCTCAATCTGTTTCTCGCTGTGTACTTCTGCAACTGCTGTCAGCTTGAGTTAGAAATAGAGTTACATATAGAGTGTTATACTGCAACGAAGTGTCCAGTGTCTCCAGCCCCCAACCATTCCTAGTGTAAGGGAGTTCTGTCCCCGCCTAGCACCCAATCACAGCTAACATACTCATAAATAAATATAAACTGACAAACATATAACGGTTTTTTTGCACTATTCAGGTTTTTTGCCTTGTTTTTACCATTTTTTTGCACTGTCCATTTTCTTTTGAAGTTTTATTTTGCATTGCTCTTTGTACTTTTTTCTTTTTTGACTTTTTTTTTTTTGATACTATGGAAGGAAGGGATGGACCTGGGATGGGGAAACTGGATGTCACTGGGCCCTGGAGGGAGTGGCCACCATGCTCTGGGCTCACGTGGTGGGAGCGGGGCGGGGTAGCCCCGCTGAAAGGGAGAGTGGCTGCCGCATCTGCACTTGGGATCACCAGCCAGGTGGGGCCAAATGAAAGGCTCCGGTGGGCTGTGTCCAGCCCCCGGCTTGTGGTTTGCCAACCTCTGCTGTAGAGGCAGAGGTCAATGCTGCAACTGGTGCCATGATACCACCTGTCTCAAAAGGCTTCCAGTGACGAAGATCTTGAGATGGACTCCTGGGAGGACTACAAATACGGGCATCCCATGCGCTGCTACAGGCTGGGGACCGATCGGCTAAGTAGCAGCGCTGTAGAAAAGGATCTGGGGGTTATGGTGGACGGGAAGATGAATATGAGCCAACAGTGTACGCTTGTTGCCAAAAAGGCCAATGGCATATTAGGCTGCATCAGTAGGAGTATTGCCAGCAGATCGAGGGATGTGATAATTCCCCTCTATTCGACACTGGTCAGGCCACATCTGGAATACTGTGTCCAGTTTTGGGCTCCCCACTACAGAAAGGATGTGGACAAATTAGAAAGAGGCCAGCGGAGAGCAACAAAAATGATTAGGGGGCTGGGGCACATGACCTATGAGGAGAGACTGAAGGAACTAGGCTTATTTAGTCTACAGAAGAGAAGACTGAGGGGAGATTTGATAGCAACCTTCAGCTACTTGAAGGGGTGCTCCAAAGAGGAGGGAGCTAGGCTGTTCTCGAGGGTAACAGAGGACAGAACAAGGAGCAATGGTTTCAAATTACAGCTGGGGAGGTCAAGGTTGGATATTAGGAAAAACTTTCTCACTAGGAGGGTGGTGAAGCATTGGAATGGGCTACCTAGGAAGGTGGTAGAATCTCCATCTTTGGAGATTTTTAAGGCCCGGTTAGACAAACCCTGGCTGGGATGATTTAGTGGGAGTGGTCCTGCTTTTAGCAGGGGTTGGACTAGATGACCTCATGATGTCCCTTCCAACCCTATGATTCTATGATCCTGCACTCCTGGTTCCAAAGCCGTCTTAAGGCTTGCTCCATCATTAGGAGTTTTTTATCTTAATTTCTTTATTTTTTCAGGGCCTACTCTTTCTGGAAGTGCACATCTTGCACTTACGGGAACGTGAATGTTTCCCAAATAGGGAAGGCCCTGAGAATTCCTGTCACCAACAATCTTGCAGCAAGAGAGGGACCAGTTAAATCGCAGGGAGTCCAGCATTCCTAAGCAAACAAATAAATTTGCCCCTCCCCTCGAACGGGGACAGAATTAACAGTACAGAGAAATGTCTATCTAAGAACATTCTCCTCCCTCCTCCGCTTCAGGAAAAAGAGAAAAGAAAAAGGAGAGGGAACAACTGTACCAAAAACTATAAACACTATCAAACAAAAGACTTTAGACTAACTAAAGGAACAGGCCCATAGAAGACTGTCTCAGGCTGAAGGCAGTTGAGAAGGATTCATCCACGTAGCCTCAAGGTCGCCTGGGTCTGGGCGTGACTCAAAACATCCTGTATTCACACTAGACACTCTTGTAACAATCTTTGTACAAAATACATCTTGCGAGGTACTTGAAAATAATGCGTTAGTCAAGAATATCATGGTGCAATGCAAGTAGCAACGTTTATGTGGAAAGTTAGATTATATGTAAAGTCTATTGTCAAGGCCCTGCATGGGGTGACTATATCGTGGCTCACTGCAAGGTTCATTTCCCATTCCTGATGGTGGGAGACATTTCAACTGACGTTGTTAGCTGTCATTTTCTGTAAGTGGCTCAGAAGAGCATGTTGTGGTGAATGCAGTTGCCAAAAATCAGTGCTTCCGCAAAAAGGCTATGTCTACACTCGTTAATTTAAGTCGACTTAGCATGTCCCCACTCAAAAATTAAGTTGACTTAAAGGGGACCCTGCCCAATCGACTTAGATAGTCCACACTGGACGCCTAGGTTGACTTGTAGGGGCTAGGTGGACTTGGGACAGGTCCATAGTGCCAGGGGGCTCAGCATTTGCCCCATTGTGCCTGGGTACAATGGGGGCTAAGCAGGACAGGGACCTTGGCAGGGCATAAGAGCAGGGTGGGCAGGGTTCTGTCCTGCCCTATGGGGGAGCATGCCAGGCTCTCCCTGTGTCAGCCACCCTGGCAGGGAGGGCAGTGGAGGACCCCTGAAGCCCTTTAAGTCGACTTAAAGTCGACTTAGGGCTACTCTGCGCCCACACTGGCTAAGTCGACTTAATAAAGTCAACCTAGCCAGCAAAGTCGACTTAAAACGAGGTTTAATAAAGTTGACTTTAATTTTCCTTAAGTCAACTTAAGCTGCTGCTTAAGTCAATTTAAGGAAAATGCAGTTTGGACGCGGATTAAATTAAGTCGACTTAAGCAAGCTTAAATTGCCTTAATTTGTAAGTGTAGACGCAACCAAAGAGAGGGTGATCTGGTGATCTATGTAGAACTCAGGTCACGTGATATATACCATATATGTGAAATATGCCATCATATGCCAACAATGCCTCTCTGCCATGTACATTGGCCAAACCAGATTGTCTCTACGCAAAAGAATAAATGGACTCAAACTGGACGTCAAAAATGGTAATCCATACCAATAGGGAAGCACTTCGGTCTCCCTGGATGCGCCGTAACAGACTTGAAAGATTCCAGACTTCAGCAAAAAAACCCTCCAGAAACAGGCTTCAATGCAAAACTGCAGAGCTGGAACTCGTATTCAAACTTGATACTAGCAGACTGGGTCTGAATAGAGACTGGGAATGGCTAGCTCACTACAAAAAATAATGTTTCCTCTTTTGGCAATTCACACCTTCTCATCAACAGATTTGAATACACCTCTTCCTCGCAGACTGAATTGACCTCGTTAGCATTTGCCTTCCTCATAAACTGTAACTCACCCTTGCGTGTCTATATATACCTAATAAAATGACGTTTCCACTTCATGTATCTGACGAAGCTGGTTCCAGCTCATGAAAACGTATGCCCCCCTCCCCCCATTTTTTTCTGAGTCTCTAAGGTGCCACAGGACTCCTCGTCATTTTTACAGGTCACGTTGTCCATCTTATCTTTGGGTATCCGTGATGAATGGGAAATACAGGCATTTCTCACAGCTCTTAGTCCCAAGAGATGGAGATGGAGGACCACTTCAGAAGAAGACTACTTGCCCTGAATCCTGTGGTCATTCAGACGGGCTCTCCTGCTATCAGGAAGGCATCTGTTGTTAGGGTCGGTGTTGATGGAGACTGGATGAACTGAAAACATTCTTCTTTCACCAATCCAGGGAATGTTTGACTCGGAGGACATTGAAAGTTGCTTGTCTAGTCCATCCCTGTTCAGGGAGTAGTCACATTGCAGACATTTCATGAATAGCCAGAAACGTGGAGTCACAAATGTACGTATCACCACGTGCCCGAGAAGCTGGAGGTAATTCTGAGTTGTTTATGGGCGAACCTGAACTGTCTCTATGAAGCTCAACAAGGTACTGAATCTGTGCAGCAGAAGGAATGCTCTTACTTGCACTGAGTCAAGATCATCCCCACTAAACTCCAGACACTGGACAGGGTTCAGGATTGATTTGAGTGCTGAGTTGCAGATCCAGTTGTGCGAATATGTGCGAAGTTATCCAGGTGGCCCACATGGCACCGAAGGAACAAGCTTTGAGAGACAAGTCAACCAGGTATGGGTAGATGGAAACACCCAATGTTCATAGGAGCACTTGGAGAACACCCTGGGTACAGCCCAAAGGGAGTAGCATGTACTAACAATGGTTTTGGCCAAAGGTAAATTGGAGAAATCTCCTGTGAGATGGCCAAATGGAAATATGGGAAGAGGCATTCTATAGATTAAGGGCCAAAAACCAATCTCTTTGCTCCAGAGATGTAATAATAGCTGTTGGAGTGACCATCTTCAACTTCTGAGCCCCCACATATCTGTTTAGTACCTGAAGATCTACTATGTGCCTCCAACCTCCTTTTGATTTGAGGATGAGGAAATATCTGGAGTAAACAGCCATGCCCCTAGCTGCAGTAGTGATCTATATCCTAATGCATTAGTGTCTCATGAGAAGGATCCCTGAAGAAGGACAGGGATGTAGGGTGGTGGGAGGCATGTGAATTGGATGGAATAGCCCTTTCAAGATTTCCAAAACCTACTTTTCGTAGGTGATATTCTTCCAATTCTGTAAGAAATTAGTCAGGCGACTCCCAAATGGGTATGGAAGAATCATATCTGACAGCTGATCGTGTCACAAGAAGTGATTTTTCAGGGCCAAGGCATCAAAATTGGTATTTAGAAAATGAGGGATGAAAGGTCTGGGGCTGAGAAGTTGAGAACTTCCTCCTCTGAGTCCATGGACCTTTTGAACTGTGGTTCACAGAAATGCTGTGATGAGGGAACTGAGGTGATCATGATCCATGTGACGTAAATTTCCTCTTGTGTCCTAGCGTATAGATACCCAGGGAGTGCAGTGAAAAAACTTTTAAAGACTAACATTTATTTATCGCATGAGCTTTCGTGGGAGAAAATCCCACTTCGTCAGACGCTCATCTTAAGTCGACTTAATGAAAACCAGATGTGGATGAGGCTTTGTTTAA
>ML685914.1:110903-136112 GCA_007922175.1 Pelusios castaneus | reverse complement strand
TCCAAGGTTATAAACCCACGCACTCTGATAGAAACGCTCCAAGGTTACAAACCCAAGCACTCTTTTTTATGATGCAGAAGAAAGCAACAACTCACACAAACAAAACCAGAACAGACGGTACCTCTGCGCCGGAGAACTGCTTTGCCTTCTGTGCCTCCTTCCCAGATTTCCGATACGGGTTTTCTGTGACATCCTGTGGCTGCTTCCCTAACTCTGCGGGGTCCATTGAGCTCATTGGGAGAATACTAAACGCATAGAGATACTGGAAAACATGAAAATGACTCAACTGAACTGAGATTCAGCAATCCAAGAGCACTGAGTCGCTAGCTCTGAAAATGAACCGCTAGCTTCACAACAAGAATTCAATTCATTTTACACTTCCATTTTATTCAACCGTTTCGAAAAGCCGCAGCGTATCTGGAAGCGTTGCCGATTACATGGATGCAAGAAAAGAATAGGGAAAAGTGATAAATTTCTTTCCTCTGTTATTCTTGTTCACAATTCCCTCCTCCTTCCCCCCCCAAAAAAACATTTTTCCTTTCTTGGGATTCTTTGGACCCTAGTCCCAACACCTCCAAAAGATCAGCTCCCCTTTCAGACAGAGTTTGTTCAATTCGCAAGTTTTAATTCACTCTTATGAAAAGAATATTTGGCATATCAACCAGCTCCCAGTTCAGATTTGGATGCAGGAAAGCTGAGGCTAAGCCAGATGAAAGATCAACACACAGCAGTTTGCTATTTTGAGCAGAAGGCATTTTTTCAAGCCACCACTCTGCCAAAGGCCCTCAGCTCTTTTCCACCATCTTCACTTCAACCTTCAACAGGCGCTTCATTAACAACCCTACAGAGGGTGGTTTGGAGAATTAGAGAATTATTTTTTAACTGGTGCCATCTGCGATCAGAAGCCTCTTCCAGACTTCTGCTCGTAAAAATATCAGAGGCAGTTTGTTAGAATTGCATCCAAAGAGTGATACAGTGTATTTCTGACTCGCGAATTTTACTTTGGATTCTGATTTTATTGGCTGATAAAGTCGCCCAGAAGTGCTGGATGCTGCCCCCAGATCCCAAGAGCCAAAAGGGAAATTTCCCTTCTAAGAACAATAAGACAGGGAAGCTCCAACAGACCTTGTGACTGAAAAGAGGCTTTCAGGAAAAACACCAACTTTTTATTACTTTTTTTCAATTCTGCAGTCTTTTCATAAAAAAATGATGGGCTGTTGCAGTTCGCCCACCACGTGTGTTTGCGAGGAATGTTGCACGTTCAGTCACCAAGATCCAATGCAGTGTTCAAACACCGTAAGTGGGATTTTCAGGAGTCAATTCTGGCCTACCTGTCTCCACTGAAGTCAATGCTTCTAAAAAGATCTGTCTGCTTTTATGGTAGATGGTTTCATCAATCTAATCTCATTCTCTACCTTTTCTGCTCCCACAGAAAAACAGAAAGCCCCCAATATTTTCAGTAAATCGTAAGAGATTCCATGGCACTTCAGTTCATAAAGAAGCAGGGCTGCAGGGGGGAGGAGGGGAATGGTAACGCAACTGTGAGGGAGGCAGGGATGAACGGCAGTAACTCAGGGGAAGTAGGTTGTAATTTTAAGGCTTTCTCACTAAAATATTTAAGGATTTTTTTAAAAAAAAATAACTTTAACCTTGTTGGAGGGTAAGGCAGACTGTACCCTGTATTCACCCACAATCATAAAAAAACTTTATACAAAGGTAATCCTTGTGAGGTATCATCTGAAAACTCAAAATTTGCTGATCACTACTGTCCTTGGAAAGTACGTGTGGCAACCCTGTATATAAAGTTATAAGATTCCACTGTACGGCATGTTCCAAGTCTTGATAACAGACAAACCAATTCCTCCGAGGCGAAGGGCACCTCAGCCAGGTGTAAACAAGAGCGATGGGTCATTACCTGCTACGTGGCCATTCTTTAGCAGGAAAAGGGGCAGGGTAGAGAAATCTGCAGGGGGTTCCCACCCACATAGTTCGCCTATCGCCCTGCTCCCAGCTAGAAATGCTTTTCAAAGGGAAGACAGAATTATGAAAAGAAGGGGCAGAAGCACCAAAGGACCTCACTCACTCCTCCTTCCTGCCCATCCATTCACTGCCTGAGAAGGAACAAAGGAAACAGCCATAAAACAGGAGAAGAGGTCCTGGCCTACGTCCTTAGACTGGTAAAAGCATATGGTGAGAAAGGCTTTACTTTGAGTTTAACATAATTTGTTATGTACCAGCTGCGATTTATTTTATTTTTCTAATAACCATTTCTGGCTGTTATGCCTCGTTATTTGTATTCACTTAAAATCTATTCCTTTGTAATTAATACATTTATTTTACTACTCTACCTAATTCAGTGTGTTTAAACTGAAGTCTCTGGGAAACTCCATTTGGGATGGTAAGTTTGTGCACATCAAATCTAAGGCTGGGAGTGAATCTGGGTCAGTATAAACACAGCTGGTAAGAGCCTGGACGTGGCTGGCCGCAGCCCCCACACGGATCGATCTGGGAGTTATTTACATGTTATAGACTGTTTACAAGCAGTCAGTAAAGCAATGTAAAGGGCATCTCAGGTAGAAGACAGTGGTGACACCGCTAGTCGCTAGTGTGGCCTGCACCCTGAATACGTCAGAGGGGAAGAGAGATGATTTTTAAATGATTTTGTTTTTACCCTCATTCATCAAACATAACAGGCACTGATATATAACCAGACAAAGAGTCCTGTGGCTCTTTTAAAGACTAAAATGTATTTATCACAAAAGCTTTCATGGGCACTTCCTCAGAGGAAGCGGGATTATGCCCATGAAAGTTTATGAGATAGGCCTGAAATTAGACGCAAGTTTCTAACCATTAGAGCAGTAAAGTTCTGGAATAGCCTTTCAACGGGAGTTGTGGGGGCAAAAACCGTAACTGCTTTCAAATCTGAGCTTGATTAATTTATGAAGGGGGTGATATGGTTACCCTATTTTGGAAATTGACTGATCTTTGGCTACGTGTGGTGGATTTACAAGTGGCCTAAGCGGGGAGAGTACATGGGGTGGGTTCTGAGTTATTACAGAGAATTGTTTCTTGGGTAACTGGCTGGTGAGACTTTTCACCTTCCTCTGTAGCACAGGGCATGGCTCACCTACCGGTGAATTCTCTGTATCTTAAACTCTTTAAATCATGATTGAAGGAGGTAAATAACTCAGTCATAGGTTGCTGGAGTGGGTGGGTGAGGTCTTGAGGCCTGCATTTTGCAGGACGTCAGACTAGATGATCGTACTGGTCCCTTCTGACCTTAAAGTCTGTGAGATAAATAAATGTGTTAGGCTTTAAAAATGCTGAAATAGACTAACACGGCTACCTCTCTGGTCCCCGAGTGATGAGATTCTAATTTTGCTCTGTTGCAAGTCTGTATGTAGCTGTAACATCAAACATCAGCCAACCAGTGACCTCAGCTGTACCCCAAAAGCAAAAAGTGCCCAAGGCCATGTCTGGTCCCACAATAACTATATTTGACAGAAGAAACTAATCAAACATTTGTCATTACCTTTTTCTTGCTTGTATTGCCAACATTGGCCAGCGCTATAAATCTGCTCACATGCTGTGCATTCTCCTGTAGGACCACATGGTTCCTTTGAAAAAAAACAAACATTATAAATGTATTTTTTACAAAATTACTACAGCAGAGGCTACTGTTTGCTAACCTCTACCACTAAAGAACTAGCCGGGGAATCAAATATGTAACTTGCTCCGTTTCCTTGAGAGTAAGTTGCCTGAGACATAGATAAAGATGTGGGCATGTGGAATTCAATTCTACAGCTGCTGAGCACTTCCACCCTGATCCAATGAAGCATGGACACCTGTGCTTAACTTTAAGCATATAGTTTCATCCACTCAAGTCAACAAGACTACGCACACATTTAAAGTTAAGCATATCCTTAAACGTTTTACTTGATTAGGGCCAAAGTGTTTAGCGTGCTATCGAATAAAGCTTGAGTCAATAGAGAAGTTCTGAGGGCAGTAATCAGACCAGAAATATTTAATAAAACTAACCAGACCAGAAAATGTAATAAAAGCAAGTCTGATCCTGGCCCAATACACTGGCCTTAGACTTTGCTTCATTTTTATTTGCAGATCCAATTATTACACTGGAGACAAAAAACAACTTTAAATATTGTTTCATTATTAATTACAACTATTACTCCAATTACAGAAATAGTTATTGCTGCAACAGTAAAATTCTGTTAATATTAGAAAACTAACTAGCTGCTGCCCATTTTTGCCTGAAATACACACCCCTGAACTAAGCCTGGAGATGTTTTAACCACTGATATAGAAGGAATGAACTCATTTTTAGCACTTATCTCTGATTCAGGGTTTCTGTAATATTTAGTAAATTCTAAGGTGGAGAAGTCCCGTAATGATCATATAGTCTGTCCTCCTGTGTAACACAAGCCATGGAAAAACATCCAATCTCGATTTACAAATTGTCAGGGATGGAGACTCCATCATGATCCTTGGTAAACTGCTTCAATGGTTAATGGCTCTCACCAGTAAAAAGTGTGACTCAGTTCCAGTTTGAATTTGTCTAGATTCTGCTTCCAACCACTGGAACATGATATGCCCTTTGTCTGCTAGACAAAGGAAGTACTTACGGACTATAATCAAGTCACCTTTAACCTTTTCTTTGTTAAGGTAAATGGAGTAAGCCCCTTGATTCAATCACTCTTCCTTGAACCCTTAACAACTTACCGACATCCTTCTTGAACTGTGGGTACTACAACAGGACACAGTATTCCTCTTATAAAGATAAAATAACCTTGCTGTCCTACTCAAGAGTCCCCTGTTCACGTATCCCAGGATCACATTCTTTCTTTTTGGCATCACGCTAGGAACTCATGTTCAGCTCATTGTTCCCCACGAATGATTTTCAGTCTTTGCTTGCAAAGACAGAGTCCTACATCCTGCAAGCATGGCCTACATCAGAGGTCCCCAACCAGTAGATCACAATCTACTTCTGAAGAGCAGTTGCCATTGGAACCTATGAGCGTTGCGCCATCTGCTGGTGAAAGGTTGGAGGTCACTGGCCTACATTTTGTTCTCAGATGTATACATTTAGCCAGAGTAAAATGCATATTGTTGGCTTGCACCCTGTTTACCAAGCAATTATTCTAGATCACTCTTAGAGAATGGTCTTCTTTGTTACTTACCATTCCCCCAATTTTTGTGCCATTTGCAAATGTTATCAGAGATATTATATTTTCTTCCAGATCACTATGTAAAAAATGTAGGGCCAAAAACCAGTCTTCATGGGACTGAAAACAGATGTGCTCCATCAGACTATTCCCCATTTACAGTTACGGTCTGAGACCGTAGAAGTTAGCCAGTTTTTTATTTATTTAATGTGTGCCATATTAATTTTATCGTTCTATTTTTTAAAAAAAAAATCAATTGTCACACAGTACCAACTCAAAAACCTTAGAGAAGTCTATTATGTCAACATGTCACCAAAAAAGATAGATGCTGTCAAATGAACTATGTTCCAAAAACCCATATTGATTTGCATATGTTACATTAATGTCCCTTAATCCTTTATTAATTGAGCCCTGCACTGGATGCTCCATTATATTGCCAGGGAATCATAACAAACTGACAGGCCTATGATGACTAGATGATCCCATCATCTTTTTAAAAAAAATAGTTAGCGTGAAGGACTCCAAGACATACTGGAAAGCAAAATGAATGGTCAGGCGAGACCTTCAGTCAGTTCTTTTAAAACTCTTGGGGGCAATGATCTGGACCTGCTGAATAAAAATGTCTGACTTTAGTAGCTTCTATTTAAGTGCTATGACCACCACATAACAGAACTGTACCACATGTATTTTCCCTAAATACATAACAAATATTTATTAAACGCTCCTGCCCTTTCTGCATTACTATTGATAATTCTACCACTTCCATCTACCCATGGATCAGTGTCATCATCAGGATTCTTCGTGTTCCTAATTTATTTTAAAAACTCCTTCCTATTGCTCTTCACTCCATTAGCTATAGATTTCTCCTTGTTTCCTGAGACTTCCGTTTTCAATTTCCTACAATTCCTAACTTCTAATTTGTATTTATTACTATCAGCTTTCTTCTATTTGTTTATACTCTCTCTCTCTCACACACACACCTCTATAAATAAATTTTTCAAAAGCCACCTTGACTTCCCTTTTGAACCCTCATAGGTTTTCGTCTCATGTGGGTGATTGTGGCTTTTGACCCATCTAGGAAGGTGTTCTTAAATGATCCCCAATTATCATTCAAATTTTTCTGAGGAAGTTTTTCCTCCCAGCTGATCTGGATCATAATTGTTTTTAGCTTTGTGAAGTTGGTCCCATTATAGCACCAAGTGTATATATATTACTTGTCTGGACGTTATTCTGTTTGCACATTGTAAATGACCCAGTGATGATCATTTGTAGCTAGACACACATTATTTTTCAGTTCTGTGTTTAGTTCCTCTTTATCTGTTAAGACAAGGTCTACTACAGAATGCCCTGTATAGCTTGCGACACTTTTTGAGATAGGAAATAATGTTTAGAAATTCCAAGGAGGTTATGGTGCTGGTAGCTTGAGACCTCCAGCATGTCTCACTCAAACCGAAGTCCCCCATGATCACTTTTTTCCCCTCCACACACATTATAGACCAATTCATAAGGAAGCGATCATCCTGTTCCATGCGTGATTGGTGGCCTGTAGCCGAGACCAACCAGTACCCCATATTGTTCTTTATCTATTAGGACATAGATGCTTATGGATGATCTTCGTCTAAGTTATCAATAATTTGATAATAGGTTATGCCATTTTTCTACACACCGTGCCTCTCCCACTCGATCCTTCCCAAAGAGGTTAAAACCATTGATTTGAACCTTCCATTGTATGAACCATCCCGCCAGGTTATACCAACTAGATCTAATTTATGCTCCTAAATGAGCAATTCCAGTTCCTTGTTTGTTCCGCCAGCTCCAAGAATTAGAATTTCAAAAATTCAAGTAAAAAAACCCAACTTCTCTTCACACCATTTGACTCCTTGATTAATTTTGTTCTCAACGTTGCACATTTGTGCTAAGTACTCTTATCAGCTCTCCTTCTACCAATCACCTTTTGCTATTAGTTTAACCGGCCTCCTGAATACTTAGCCAGCCTGCCATGCAGGATATTGGAGGTGGAGGCCATCCAAACTACACAGGACCCTCTCCACAGAGAAGGTGGATCAATGTTCCACAAAACCAATGCTGTCCAACCAGACTCTTCAGCTTTCTCTCAGACTATTGTTTCAATTCTTCTGAGTATTGAACCTCCACCAAAGATAATTTATTTTTCTTGGAAAATTGGAGAACTCTTTGTGGGTAAGCTTGATTTTCTTACAGGCTGGACCGAGCTGCCATTCACATGTATGTCTCCCTTCTCTTGGATCTGCTGGATTTAGAAGCACCTTTCATGGTTTCCACACTGAGGATCTCATATCAACAGGAAACTTCTAGGTGTGTGGAAACCCTGCTGCTTCTCTTCCCTCTGGTGGTCACAGTCTGCCTAACCTCATCTGCATCCAATCACGTAGAACTCTGCGTGACCTTTTGGTGAGGAAATGTGTTTTGTGAAGTTGACAGTAGCAGGTAAATTAGTTGCAATATTAGTTTATGGGAATGATGGCCATAAAATATATCTGAGATAAAGTCAGGGGTATGTGATGGAATAAATTAAAACACTTTCAAACTATAAAGAGGCTCTGTGACTTTAGAATTCCTTCCCATACTCACAGGAAATCCAAGCTTTCTTATAAAAGAAGAGTGGTATCTCAAGGTCCTACATACCTATAAGGAAGTCTTTCATAATAGGTCTTCTCCAATGCAGCAAAGTGATATCTTGGCTTCAGACTTGTGGCTAGATTAGATATTAACACAGAGCCACATTTCTTAGTATCCATTTCTTCCTATAAAATGCAAATAAAGCATTATTCTAAAATCCTATAGGTTTGCAATGCAGAGAAAAATGGTTCAGCACAGTTTCTTTGTTCAGGGTACTTTAGAGTTTGCTTTGATATCCATTAAACCAACCCGCAGAGGCAACCCGCAGCGGGCGGGGGGTGTGGGATTCACAGGTCAGGGGGGTTGGGCTTCTATCCTACTGCCCGGGGCTGAAGTTCAAGTCTGAGCTTAACGTGGGGAAGGTCACAATTTTTTTTTCCAAGTCCAAAGGGCATTGCTAGCCCTAAAAGTTTGAGAAACACTGCACTAAGGTACAGATCTCCTATGAAAACTGACTGTGTAAAAAAAGGCACCTTTTTTAACTAATCAAGAGCTTGACTCTACTTCCACTGAAGTCAGTACATCAGGATTGAGCCCACATCTGTGTGGTGTGTATCTAGAGTTGGGCCTGCTCATTTTAGTGACAAAAAAACCCCCGTTATTTACTTATCGCATGAGTTTTCGTGGGAGAAATCCCATGAAAGCTCATGAGATAAATAAATTTGTTAGTCTTTAAAAGGGCCACAGGACTCCTTGTTTGTTTTGCTGAACTAGACTAACATGGCTCCCCCTTCTGGAACTTGTTATTTTCTAGTAACTGTGGTTCTCCGAAATGTGATGCCATCATGTCCTTCACTTAGGTATGTGCATGCCAAGTGCACCAGAGCTGGAGAAATTGCCTAGCAGGACCTGTAAAGAGATGGCACTTGGTATCTCATGGATGAACCCTTGTGGATGAAAGCCCAGAAACAACCCTTCAGTGTGAAAGGATGGAGAGCGTGTCATGGAAAACACATCTGCATCACATCTCAAAGAGCTACGGTTTTGGTAAGTACCCATTTCTTCTTTTTCTTTGAATAGAGGCAGATATGTATTCCACTGAGGTGACTCCCAAGCAATAGGTTGGGTTTGGAGTCTTTCTAAACAAGGACTGTAGGTCCACTCTACGAAAGCCTGTATCCATCCTGCAAAATGCACTTATGAGGTAAAGATTCCCGAACGTATACGTCAACCATGGAGCATTGTAGAACGAGCTTGCACCCACGGATGGTGCATAGCTGAAGTTATTTCATAAGCAGTCTTGATGGAGGATGTTATACATTTGGAAATCATCTGTGAAGGAATAGCTGGACCTTTCATATGATCTGCATATAACACACACAAATGAGATGAAGCATGAAACAGTTTAGTCCTCTCCAGGGAGAAGGCTATATGTTGCCTGACTTCTAAGGCAGGTAGATGCTGTTCCTCCAGAGAGGAATGCAGCTTAAGAAAGGACACAGTTAACTATACCGCTTGGTTCAAATGAAACAGAGAACGGATGCAGTCGTAAAGTTACTTAGTCTTTGAAGAACTGTGTATAAGAAGGCTCTGCCATCAGAGCTTACCGCTCACACTTTCTCCTCATGGAGGTTCTCACGGTCAGGAATACAATTATCTGTCACAAAAACAAAATGACACTAGATGTGAGAGGCTCACATGAAGGCCCCCATTAAGGCCAGTAGGACTGAGTTACTGTCACACAGCGGAACTGGGTCTTGGAGGACGTAGATGAAGGAGCCTTTTTCAGTATCTTGCGATCATGGCTCTGGAGAAGACTGATTTTCCCTGAATAGAAGACGAAATACCTACACAGCTATCAGATGCACTTTCAATGAACTGAACACAAGCCTCAGTGACTGAAGATGCACCAAGTGTTAGGATATAAATAAGGTTTATATAAGCATTTAGGCTGGTGTATCTGCCTGAGATGGTATTCTCGGCCTGCCTCTGGGACTGTTTGCCTGCCTGAAAGCTAAGTCTTGAAAATACATGAGTAAGTAAAGAACAAAGATATAACGTGTTCCTCCTACCTACCCACACCCAGATGCGTCTTCCTTATTACTGTGAGAAAGACAAGGGATGTCGTTAAAATGTTTCAAGGTGCAGTGGAGGTTTGATATATAAATGCTCTGACTCCTCTTCAGACTAACCAACCAGCTGTGAGGTGCAAGGGGGGATGACGGGTGGTGGGGGAAAGAAATACTATAGGGCCAGAAAGTGACCATAGCAAAGATGTAACCTCGCTCCCTGCTCCTCCCATGAGGTTGTACAATAAAAGATTGTACTAAAGTCCCTGCCTCAGACTCCCCTGCCCCCCCAAATGGAAGATGACCATATATTGGAAGAGCGGGTGTCATGCTGTCTGGACCAGGGGGACCATTTATGATATTATTTAACATTAATATTTCAAAATTACAATAATCCAGAAGAGATATGCCACGTTAGGGAGTGAAAGAAAGGTTATAATTTCCTAAAATGATTATATCATTTATGTGTATGTGTCGTATCTCGCTTAGAAGTTATGAATATGTTGCATAGATCTGTATTTCAACTTGTGCTGTGTTTCTGGGAGACACCCCAGACAGGATGGCCATAGCAATTGTCTGCTTGATGGCCCAGGAAGGAAACTCACAGATTCAATGAGCCCAGGGAGAGACCTGAGGATCACCACGACTTGCTCATGTGCCTCTGATCTCCATAAACAGCACAAAAAAGGCCAGAGGACATAAAGACAGATCATCATTTTGTCTTCGGTTCAGTCTTTCAGTTTACAGCCAACACTGAACTCTGGATCATCTACAACAGAAGCTGTGAAACAAAGGACTGAGATCCAGCCAGGAACTGGATGTACACCTAAGCAGGGGTTCTCAACCACTGTGTTGGAACTCATTACTGCGTCGCCACACAGGGGTAAGTGTGTCGCGGCAAGCCGGGTGGCGGGCCGGGCTGGTGTGTCACGCGGATGCCGCCAAGCATTTCATGACCCACAAAAGGTTGAGAACCATGGGACCAGCGGAACTATTCAAGCCTACAAACTCCAAATTCTACTGAGCACCTGACTGCATATGGACTTTCAAATTATTTCTACATATGGGATGGCTTTAATCCTTAAACAATTCTCTCATATTCCAAAGGGGTAGCCGTGTTAGTCTATTGTAGAAAGACAACAGAGTCCAGTGGCACTTTTAAAGACTAACAGATTTATTTATCGCATGAGCTTTCGTGGGAGAAAATTCATTTCTTTCCTTGTACAAGAAACCTTTAGTTTTCGTTACTAAAAGATTGGCTGGCAGTGTGGTATTGTGGGTTAGATACAAACTTATATTGATCTGGTAACACGGTTGATCCTTTGGAGTCAGAAGAACCCCTTTGGCAAAGAGCATGGAGTTTTAACAATGAGAGTCCTGTGGCACCTTAAAGACTAACACATTTCTTCAGGCATCAGCTTTCATGGGCTCCAACCCACTTCATCAGATGGAGTTTTAAGTAACTTCTTTCCTTCTTCATCAGAGCCAGTGGCTGATGGGGAACTGGGGGCTGAAATGCAGTAAAGGGGCTGTTTATATTTTTTTGTAGTTTCTTGATAACCAGTGCTGGAAATCAGAAGCACAGTTTGTGGCTGGTTGGCGAAGTCTGACTTCAGGTCACACGCTAGTACTGGGAGAGTTCGCTCTCATTTTGCAGCCTGCCTTGTTCTTGGCATTTTTAGGTGGCTGCCCCTGGCCTGCAGGGCCACAGGTGGCATGAGGGGGAAGGGGAAGAAAGTTCAAGAGGTAAAAATAAGGCTATCAAGAAAAAGGAGAGGTAAGAAGGGGTTCTGTCATCACAAGCAACCACATCTAGAGGAAGAGGGAGCTCCATCATCATGGAACGATGGTTGGGGGAGAAAGGGAACTCTGTCGGTGCATAGAGATAAGCCGGACGGATGTCAAGGGCTTGGAAAAGGATTATGGAAAAGTGAGCCTGACAGGTGTGAAGATCTTCCCATGGCATTATACTTCATGTAGCCTCAATAAACCCCTTGTGGATTCCCTGTAATTTGGACTCTGCACTGTTGCTTTCCAGAGAACTGTGTCTAGGAACTGAGAGGTGGGTGAGCCTTCTCTGCACGGACTCCAAAACATCGCGGCCAGACACCAGCATTGGTGGGATTCTGCAAGTTAGCGGCCACTCTGAAAACTGCTTCCATTTCACTGAATAGGCCATCCTGGTGGAGGGTTTTCTACTTTCAAGGATTTGTTGGACTGTCATTGAGCACCATTTTTCCTAACCATTCAGCTGTGCTGTGAGATGCAGGATGCTGAACACAGGGTGCATGATGCGGTGTTTCTTCCGAGTGAGTTATGTCCGAATGGGGAGGAAGCCATAGAGGAGACTGAAAAGACAGCACGAGAAGACTGGATAACCAAGACTATCTTGGCCACGCCACGGAAATCAGAATGAGCTTGGCCCAATCTGCCTTGAGGAGGACCTGAGGAATGATTGGGATTGGGGGGAAGTGTATGGGAGAGCGGACTGCCAGCTGAAGTGGAAATCATTGGACCGGGAGCCTGGACTTAAGTCCCCCTCGAGTGCAGAACAGAGGATATTTCCTGTTGCCTCTTGTCGCAATCAGGCCGCTCATGAGGAGGTCCCAAGCGGTGTAGATGACTTGGAGGACACTTGTCTTCAGGGACCACTCATGACTCAGGGTAAAATACCTGCTGAGATAGTCTGTGGGATGGACTCTGACCCTAGAGAGATGAACAGCTGTTGGAGTATCATTCCCCTCGATGGAGAACTGCCATCACCTCTAGGCTGAGCACCCTGAAATGCAGCCCCCTTCTTTGTTCATCATGGTGGTATCATCGGTAAGCATGTGAATGACTGATTCTTTGATATGATTCTAAAAGCAGGACTCGTTGTAGATGGCCTGAAGCCCCTGCACACAATGATATGGAGGGAGACCACAGTCCCTGCACTTTCGGGAACCCCAGGTGTGCCCTCAACCCATACAGGAGCCTTTGGTAACAACTGACGTCATTGGTGAGCAACAGACAAAGGGAACCCTTTGGGACACATCCACTACCTACGTGATCCCATCACCTTTTTAAAAAAAATAAAAGTTAGTTTTCTTCCCGTCTTCTGCAAGGACTCCAGTGCTCCAAGACATACTGGAAAGCAAAATGAATGGTCAGGCGAGACCTTCAGTCAGTTCTTTTAAAACTCTTGGAGGTAATGATCTGGACCTGCTGACTGAATGTCTGACTGTTAGTGGCTTCTACGGAAGTGCTATGAGCTATGAGAACTGTACCACATGTATTTTCCCTAAATACATAACAAATATTTATTAAACGCTTCTGCCCTTTCTGCATTATTATTGATAATTCTACCACTTCCATCTACCAGTGGATCAGTGCCACCATCAGGATTCTTCGTGTTCCTAATTTATTTTTAAAACTTCTTCCTATTGCTCTTCACTCCGCTAACCACAGCTTTCTCCTGGTTCCCTGTGGCTTCCATTTTCAATCTTCTACAATTCCTAACATCTAATTTGTATTCATTATCAGTTTTCCCTTTCTTCCATTTGTTTCACTCACACACCCCTCGATAAATAAGTAAATAACAGCTGCCTTCACTTCCCTTTTGAACCCTTATAGGTTTCATAGTAGGAAGATGGGAAGGGAAGAAAAGCCACAGCAGGAATTTTGACAGATGGAAAAAACAGCCTCAGCTCCATGCACAGATCGTGCGCTGTGCCTCTGCTGAGCAGCAGCACGTTCAGACTAGAGACACGGTTCTCCCACAGATGTCACTCGTGGGCTCCAAGCTCAGCTGATAAGCAGGCTCTTCCTACTACCAGAGATCCTGATTTTTAGTGAAGGGAAAGCTTGAACACAAAACTCAGAAGGTGACTAGATATAATACCCAGACACACACCCCCACCGCCCTCCTGGTTCACTGCTCCCACCCCCTCCTTTCTTCATCCCCACTCCAGCCCTGCTCTCCACTGGACACACTCCATGAACGAACAAGAGATTGTCCCCATTCATGTGAGCTCACCAGCCCCCAAAAACGCCCTTGCCCTGTGCCCTCCCCACCCCTGCTACAAGCATGGAGGCAAATAACCTCAGAGTGGGACTCTCCACAGCAAACCATCTGTGGGGCCACAGATTAAAAATGCAAACTTTGAAAACTTCAGCATTAGAAACATCAGAGTTATGAAGTGACCGGTCAACCACACATCTAATTTGAACTGGAAATATGCAATCCGGCAGCAGCAGAGACAAGCAAAAAATAGTGCAATACTGCGTTAAACATAAACAACCGTAAAAAATTAAGTAGAAACAGCTTTTTATTTCTGCACAGTACAGTTTCAAAGCTGTATTAAATCCACGTTCAGTTGTAAACTTTTGAAATAAACATACTTTTTTGTTGACAGTCGCCAACTTCTCAGCGTTCCAAACAACCTTCTTTCACAAGGTACTCGCAACTCTGAGGTTCTAGTGAATTTCTTCAAACCTTGATTACTTTGTTAATATAAACGAGCCCTCCAAATAAGACAAGTGCAAAGTTTCTAGTTTTAGACTAAGTGTTCCGAGGGGAAATCATATTTTTCCGTGTTCACAAAAATGGACTATTTTTGATCAAATTTTCATCCCCTGCCTCTAGTAGTTCTCCACCCCACCCCCATCACACACATCGTTAGCTAAGACCAAGCACAAAAAATGACCGCAGTAAAGTGACATGTACTAGAAAAGTCAGAACAGGAAAGAGTTTCACTCAGGGTAACAGATATATAAACCTACGGGCTATCACCAGGTGAGCTCGCCATTTAAGAGTGTTTGGATCTGGCCTCACCTGGGTCTAGTTTATCACTCACATTGTTAGACAGAGTCTAGAGGCCACGTGACTGACAGCCAGGCCTGCTGGGATTTAATGGCACCCTATGCTCAGCGAGGAGAAAGTTGGCAGGAGCGGCACAGTGAGAGCAGGCTCTCCAGGAAGGGAGGTCAGGAGAAAGACCAACAGAGACACTGTCGGCCCTCACACAACAGAGCAGAGACCAAGGGAGGTGCTGAGGGAAAGTGAGACAGGGAGCTGAGGGCCAGAACCCAGGGTGGAAGAGTCTTACGTATGGATGGCGGGCAAAAAGTCAAGTGTCCTAAGATGGGTATGGGAAGACTGTGGACTACTGAGCCCTAGGAGAAGAACCAGAACTATTCAGAGCCCACAGAGGGCTGGAAGGACTTATTTGTTTAGCTGGGCTTTCGATTGTCCCCAGAAGAGAAAGACTTTAATTAACCAGAGTATCAAAAGCACTACAGCAATGTACAAGGCCACAGAAGACCTGAGGCAGTAGATGGAGAGGTACGTTGCTGTTACCATGGTCGGCAGGAGGGCCCTGGGTGAAGTCAGCATCACACACGTAAAACTGAGGATGTTAGGAGACCTGCACGTCAGCTAGTGAAAGATTCAAAGGCTTACACAGAATTAAAAATAGATGCAGTTTGTACCGCAAGGATGGCAAACAATTTGTCCATGGGAAAGAGGGCTCCTTGCTAGACAGCTCATTGTCAGAACTCAAGAACACACCAGAACACTTACCCAATTCAAGAGCTCAGATACACACGAGGAAATGCAGAGATAAGCATCCTCAGAACAGAAACCCAGTTAAGCTTGTGATGCTGACAGTTAGAAAAAAGTGTCTTTTAAGCAGTAAACAAGCACATTTAATCTTGACTCTTTCAAGCAAAAAAAACCCTACAAACTTAAACTAGCAATGGCAATTTTGGCTACAAACAGCTAGAGGGAGCAAAGTTAGAGGACTAGTTAACTGCACATTTAACCCACGGCACCTGACAACTGAATACTCACGGGTTTATTTCCGAAGTTCCCCACATCTCTGGGCCAAGGGGATGTCAGCAAAATATCAACACCTTTGAATTTTGGAGTCGATAACAATGAGGTTTTTAGTTCTGTCACATCCTTCGAGCTAAAACTGCAGGCAGGAGCTGGCTGACTCAGCGACTCTGTGCCACTCAGGTAGGCAATCTGCAACCCTGAGGCGCCACTAAAAATACCTTTACGACCTGTAGTAAAACACAAAACGAGATTAAGTATTGTGAGGAACTACTAAAGGGTATCATGTTAACGGAAGGCCAAATTTTGCAATCCTTGCTTATGTACTGTCTTTGCTGAGTGGATTCTCTGTATTTTAAAGTCTTTAAATCATGCTTTGAGGACTTTAATAACAGTCCTAGGTTAGAGGTTCATTACAGGAGTGGGTGGGTGAGGTTTTGTGGCCTGCATTGTGCAGGAGGTCAGACTGGATGATCATATTGCTCTCTTCTGACCTTAGAGTCTACCCTTAAGTCGACCTAAATTACTCCCTGTCCACACTGGGCTTTCATTAAGTCGACTTTCCTTAAGTCAGCTTAGTAAGAACCACCAGTTAGGTGGACCTAACCCTTAAGTGGACTCCTTAAGTCGACCTAAGCACAGTGTGGACGCTTAAGTCCACTTTATTAAGTCGACCTAAGGGCAGTTAGGTTGACTTAACAAAGGACTAAGTCCACGTTCAGGGAAACCACTTTGTTAAGTCAACTTAATGAGGTTGACTTTAAGTCGACTTAAAGTCAACCTTAGTAAGTCGACTTACAGTTGACCTAACTTTTTCTAGTGTAGACACAGCCTATGAGTCTATATCATAATGCCCTTATACAAAACCATTCAGACATGAGGACAGAATAGCAAATCTGGAAGGCGCCCAGCGTGGCTTAGCAGAGAACTCTGTGGTGAGCTGAAACACAAAAGGGAAGCTTGCAAGAAGTGGAAGCTTGGACAGATGACTAGGGAAGAGTCTAAAGATATTGCTCGGGCCTGCAGGGATAAAATTAGAAAGGCCAAAGGACAATTGGAGTTGCAGTTAGCAAGGGATGTGAAGGGGTTCTACAAGTATGTCAGTAACAAGAAGAGGACCAGGGGTGGTGTAGGTCCCTTACTGAATGGGGCAGGCAACGTAGTGGCGTATGATGCGGAAAAGGCTGAAATGCTCAATGCCTTTTTTACTTCAGTCTTCACAGGGAAGGTCAGCTCCCAGGCTACTGCAGTGGGCAACACAGAATGGGAAGAAGAAGAGCGGCCCTCGGTGATGGAAGGTCAGGTTAGGGACTACTTTGAGAAGCTGGACGTGCACAAGTCCTTGGGGCCGGATGAACTGCATCCGAGGATGTTGAGGGAGTTGGCCGATGTGATTGCAGAGCCGCTGGCCATTATCTTTGAAAACTCGTGGCAATCAGGGGAGGTCCCGAATGATTGGAAAAAGACAAATATAGTACCTATCTTCAAGAAAGGGAAAAAGAAGGGTCCAGGGAACAATAGACCAATCAGCCTCACCTCAATCCCTGGAAAAATCATGGAGCAGGTCCTCAGAGAATCCATTCTGAAACACTGGAGGAAAATAGAGTCATCAGGAATAGTCAGCATGGATTCACCAAGGGCAAATCATGCCTGACCGACCTGATTGCTTTCTATAATAAGATGACTGGATTAATGGATGTAGGAATAGCCGTCGACATGATAAACCTTGACTTTAGCAAAGCTGCTGATACAGTTTCCCACAGCATTCTTCTCAGCGAGTTAAGGAAGTATGGGTTGGATGAAAGGACTGCAAGGTGGATAGAAAACAGGCTAGATCATCAGGCTCAGCGGGTAGGGATCAATGGCTCAATATCTAGTTGGTAGCCGGTAACAAGCAGAGTGCCCCAGGGGACCAGTTTTGTTCAACAATCTTCATTAATGATCTGGATGATGGGACAGATTGGACACTCAGTAAGTTTGCGGATGATATTAAGCTGGGGGGAATGGTAGACACGCTGGAGGGCAAAGACAGGATCCAGGGAGACTTGGACAAATTAGAACACTGAGCCAAAAGAAATCTCATGAGGTTCAGCAAGGACAAGTGCAAAGTCTTGTACTTAGGACGGAACAATCCCATGCACTGCTACAGGCTGGGGACCGATGGGCTAAGTAGCAGCTCTGTAGAAAAGGACCTAGGGGTTATAGTGGACGGGAAGATGAATATGAGCCAACAGTGTGCCCTTGTTGCCAAAAAGGCCAATGGCATATTGGGCTGCATCAGTAGGAGTGTTGCCAGCAGATCAAGGGATGTGATTATTCCCCTCTATTCGGCACTGGTCAGGCCACATCTGGAATACTGTGTCCAGTTTAGGGCTCCCCACTACTGAAAAGATGTGGACAAATTAGAAACGGTCCAGAGGAGGGCAACAAAAATGATTAGGGTTGTAATATAAATGTGTAGAAACTGAAGGAACTAGGCTTATTTAGTCTACAGAAGAGAAGACTGAGGGGAGATTTGATAGCAACCTTCAACTACTTGAAGAGGTGCTCCAAAGAGGAGGGAGGTAGGCTGTTCTCGATGGTAACAGAGGTCAGAACAAGGAGCAATGGTTTCAAGTTGCAGCTGGGGAGGTCGAGGTTGGATATTAGGAAAACCTTTCTCACTAGGAGCGTGGTGAAGCATTGGAATGGGTTACCTAGGGAGGTGGTGGAATCTCCATCTTTGGAAACATTTACGGCCCGGTTAGACAAAACCCTGGCTGGGATGATTTAGTGAGAGTGGTCCTGCTTTTAGCAGGGGTTGGACTAGATGACCTCGTGAGGTCCCTTCCAGCCCTATGATTCTATGATTGTATGTCTAGCCCCTGAATTCTTCATTCAGTTCTGGCTGTCCTCTCAAAAAATATTTCTAATTTCTAATATAAGATACAGAGATGGGCAAGAAAAAATGTAAGAGTGTGGAACAGCTTCCGTATGAGGAGAAATTAAAAAGACTGGGACTGTTCGGCTTGGAAACCAGACCACTAAAAACGATAGAGGTCTATAAAATCATAAATAGTCTGGAAAAAGTGAAGAAGGAAATGCTATTTATGCCTTCATAGAACAAAAGAACCAGGGGTCACAGAATTAAATTAAGAGAATCACAGACGATTAGGGTTGCAAGGGACCTCAGGAGGTATCTAGTCCATCCCTTGCTCCAAGCTGGACCAACCCCAACGAAATCCACCAAGCCAAGGCTTTGTCAAGTCATGCCTTGAAAAGCTCTAAAGATAGAGATTCCACTACCTCCCTCAGTAACCCATTCCAGTGCTTCCCCATCCTTCTAGTGAATTTTCTTTCCTAATATCCAACCTAAATCAAATAAGTTTAAATTAGGCCAAATTAATAGGCCGCTGCTTTAAAAAGTACTTAAGCATTTCTTCACACAACACGGTCAGTGTGTGAAACTTGTTCGGGGTTGTTGTGAGGCCTAAGTATAATGGGGTTCAAAAAAGAATGGGTAAGTTCATAGAGGACAGGTCCATCAGTGGGCTATTAGCCAAAATGGTCAGCGATGCAATCATGTATCCTAGCCTCTGACTGCCAGGTGCCAGACCTGAGCAAGAATGATTGCCCTGTTCTGACTAGGGCCAGTACCAGATGCTTTAGAGGGAACGAACAGAAGACAGGATACTGAGCTAACGGGGCAATTGGTCTAACCAGGATGGCCATTATGTTCTCTGTATGGACTAGCCTCCCCTAACTAGCTTCAATCCAGCTAGCGTTGCTAACAACACTGGAAAACAGAGCAGGGCAAGCATCAGCTTGGCCCTTGGCCTGCTACCCCACCCTGAAATCCATCCTGCTTTGTCTTCTCAGCTGTTGAAGCATTCACTATCTGGATTGCAGGCTAGCTGAGGTAGATTAGCTTGTGCACAGGTCTATTGTGCGGACATTCCCTAAAACAAAGGCATAACTGAATCAGGAAGGAAAATTCAGAGTGTATTATGCAATACATAGTTTTCTTTTGCCATTCATTTATTTCCCAACAATTTCTTCCCCAGAGCTGGCAACTTGATAACATCTTTGAAACTTCTCCAACAAGCTCAGGAAGAGCTCCTAAATAGCTGAAAGTGCTGTAAAAGTGCAAAAGATGTCTTTTTATTTTTGTCATCTTAAAAAAAAAAAGCAGAATTAATTTTATTCAAGCTTTCAAAAATAATTCATCTTGCACCTCAGACTCGGCATGAGCGATCAGATGAAATTATTTCTGGAGGAAAGTATCAGCAAGTGAAGGAGGGGGTTGGAATTAAAGGGCCATCACAAGCTTAATTAAGGAATCTCTACCAATGACGACAAAGAGGAGCACATCAGACTCCCGCCATGGAACTCAAATCTACACCATTACCTAGATATGTAATGTTCTCAGCTAGTTCACAGCTGCTGACATCTGGAAAATAACGTACAGTTTCCGGGTTATTTGCACCTAAGACATAGGTTGGAATAGGAGCTGGAGAAGAAACACATTGTTAGTACACTGTTTCAGAACAGAGACATTTATTCAATTCTGCATCTATTATTATGAAATAAAGATTCACTACCAAGGAAATGTACTATAATTTGGGACCCAGAAAGTGGGTGTGGTACCCATTTCACTGAACTAAATAACTACATAAACGTGCAGTGAAGATTATAGCACATTCTAGTATGTATATTAAAGTATTGATTTTTTTAAAACATGGATAGAACAAAATTATCTGGACTGCAAAACTCACTTGCCTACCAAATACTGCAGGAAAATTTCTGTGATGAATTTAAAGGTACTTGTATACTTCAAGCTGGGCATGTAACTCTCAGCTCAAGGAGACATACCCAGGCTAGCTCTGATACACCTATTGTGCTAAAAATAAAATTTAGCCAGTGGGATCAAGCAGCCAAACAGGCTAACCATCCAACGACATGCCTAGTAAGATGGACAGAAGTCACTTTCAAAATTGGATTTTATTTAAAACAGATTTTTATTTAAATTCAAACCAGATCTTTAAATTTTTTTTAAACTAAATCTGAAATTGACAGCCTATGTAAAGGCCAAAACTGTTAAAATAGTTTTAATTAAATACCCGAAGTAGGCAGTGCATATTTGCTCCCAAGTTTTAAAGAACATTAAACCACTGAACTGTTCTATTTAATAAAAAATGCAATTTTTGTGAATTTCTAATTGAGTCTGAATTTCAATCTAAATAGCACCTCACACAAATCACAAGTGAAAAAAAAATCAGTTTTCTAACCAACAAATCATAAAATTTAAAAAACTTGAATGTACATTAAGTGATACAATTGCTTAAATAAATGAGCAGCAAAAAGCACCAAATTTAGTTTATCAGCCACACTTAGTTGCAGTTCACTGTGTTTTAACAGTTGCCAATCAATGGGAATAATGTTTTTCTGTAGGAAAATAACTAAAACGTACAAATGTAAAAACACCATTAAAATCCTTTATTTTAATTTCTTGTGTCCTAATTTAAATCATGATGAAAAATTGGTGATTTTAAATCTATTCACCCTGGTGCCTATACCTCAGACAGGTAATGGGGGGGTTAACCACTCTCACCAATCAGTCTCCCATCTATGCTTTTTAGTGAGTTCGATCAGAGCTAACGCTATATATGTCTACGATATGGGAAATGCAGCTCCCATTTTGAAGAGAAGACACACCCTATTGCCAGGTCTAGACCAGCCACAGAATTCGGCGGCAGTCGAAGGGAGATACACAAGCTACGTAAAATAAATTGGGCATCTCTCTTCGACTTCCTAACGCTCCTTGTTTCCACTACGTTGAGCAGACAAGAAACGTTGTCCGATCAACTCAGCGCACAAGATACAGACCTAACATCCCCAAGCAGCAGAGCCTACTTACTATAATATTTCTCTTAGCAACCTACAGACTGCCCCAAGCCCTTTGCATGCATGTGGGCATCTGCAGCAGGTACCAGAAAGCACACAACCTGATCCTTTTTTGCAGCGGCAGCTACAAGCATTCATGTTGCCTTCGGCTTCCATAAGGCATAGCTGAGTGAGCCTCGCCTCTCTGGCCATCCCTCTGTTCATTTCAGGACTGTACACTGAGCAGCGTAAGAAAGCAGTAGAGGAATGACATGTATGATGAAGATGTTGCTCGGTAAACCCAAAGCCACATCTCACTGGGCCACAGTGATAGAATCAGAGAAGACTGGGGTAGGAAGGGACCTCAGGAGGTCCAACGCCCTGCTCAAAACAGGACCTACCCCTATAATATCATCCCAGCAGGGCTTTGTCAAACTGGCTCTTAAAAACCTCTAAGGATGGAGATTCCACACCATCACCTCCCTCGGAAACCCACCCAACTGCTTCACCGCCCTCCTGGAGAGAAAAGATTTTCCTACTATCCAATCTAGACTTTCTCCACTGCAGCTGGAAACCATCGCTTCTTGTTCTGTCCTCTGCCACCACTGAGAACAGCCTCGCTCCCTCCTCCCTGGAACTCAGTTGAAGGCCACTACCAAATCCCCCCTCAGTCTTCTCTTCTGCAGGCTAAACAAGTCCAGTTCCTTCAGCCTCACCTCATAAGTCATGTGCTCCAGTCCCTCATCATTTGTCGGGACAGACCCAACAAAAAAACCAACAGAACACCACTGGCCATCACCTGCTAAAATTCCTCCAGCACATCATCAAAGATCTACAACCTATCCTAGAAGATGATCCCACACTCTCTCAAGCCCTGGGAGGCAGGTCTCTTCTTGCTTACAGACAGCCCCCCAACCTGAAGCAAATACTGTCCAGCAACCAAACACCATACTATAAGAACACTAATCCAGGAACCTATGCCTGCAACAGTTCCCGTTGCCAACTCTGCCCAGACATCAACTGCAGCAACACCATCACAGGTCCCAACCACGTCAGCCACACCATCAGGAGTTCATTCACGTCCACTAATGTGGTATATGCTACCATGCGCCAGCGATGCCCCTCTGCCACGTACATCGGCCAAACCGGACTGTCCTTACGCCAGAGAATAAATGGACACAAATGGGACATCAGAAATGGCAACCTCCATAAACCAGTAGGAGAACACTCCAATCTCCCTGGACACGCCGTAGCAGACTTGAAAGTTGCCGTACTCCAATAGAAAAACTTCAGAACCAGACTCCAGCGTGAGACTGCAGAGCTGGATGTCATTTGCTAACTTGACACAATCAGACTGGATCTGAACAGGGACTTGGGATGGTTAACACATTAAGAAAAGTGATTGGCCCTGTTCACACATCCTCGCCTTCTAATCAAGTGTGTGAATGGGCCTCATTTACCCCAACTGAACTGACTTTGTAGCACTTGCCCTCCTTCACGCTGGCATGTGTATACACCTCTCCACCGGAGTTTGCACTTCGTGCATCTGATGAAATGGGCTGGAACCTACGAAAGCTGATGCCTGAAGAAATTGGTTAGTCTTTAAGATGCCACAGAGTTCTGTACACAGACTAACACGGCCACCACTCTGGAAAGTCTCAGCATTTTCGTTGCTCGCCACTAGACTCTCTCCAATTTGTCCACATCCCTTCTGTTGCGGGGGGCCCAAAACTGGACACAGTATTCCAGATGAGTTCCAACTAGAGGGGAACAATCACTTCTCTCGATCTGCTGGCAATGCTCCTACTATTGCGGCCCAATGTGCCATTGGCCTTCTGGGCGCGCTGTCGACTCGTATCCAGCCTCTTGTCCACTGTAACCCAGACGTCTTTTTTTGCCAAACTGCTGCCCAGCCAGTCAGTCCCCCGTCTGCAGAAGTGTAGCAGCTCTGTCCCAAATGCAAGACTCTGCACTTGTCCTCATCAGATTTGGGGGGCTTTTTTGGCCTAATCCTCCAATTTGTCTAGGTTACTCTGTATCCTAATACACCAGCTAATATACAGACTCTGCCCTTACCTTTCTTGGTATGTGTCCGGTATGCCTCCCATTCTGTCTCTGGAGTAGAGGCAAAGAAGTTCCCAACACACAAAAGCAGCTAAAATCATTTGGGTGGGGGGAAAAAAACACAAGAGAACTGTTGTAAGAACGGGAATAACTTTACAATGTTTTCTTACTGTCACATTAACGGTGATTTGGGTTTAAGGGTTTATTCCCAAAGTTTTGTTTCACTTGATGTACATAAAAGAGGCCTTGACAAATCTGCCAGACACCTAGGGGCCAGCCCAAAATTCGGCTGCCTCTACATATCTGGCAGAGAATGGGTCCCCCGCCACTGCTCTGCTAAAAAAAAAAAGCCGCTGCTGGCAGCTCTTTCAGCGGCATGGGGAGAAGAGAGAGAGATGGAGGGCTCTTTAGTGCACTGTGCTCGCCACCGAAAGAAACCCCCCCCCTCCCGCCGCTGAAAGCAGCCGCTGCCGGCAGCTCTTTCGGTGGCGGGGGTGGCAGGGAAGAGGGTGAGATGCAGCGCCGGAGGGGAAGAGCGCCACTGTCTCTCCCTTTTCCTCCTGCGCCACCGAAACAACCACCAGCAGCAGCTTTTTTGGCAGCGGGGTTCTTGAACACGCTGTGCTGGCCGCCAAGGAAGCCATGGCGGCTTTTCAGCGGCGGGCACCCAGTTCATTCTGCACGGCAGTGGCGTGGATGCCCTTCGCCCTGGCGCTCTTAGGCACCAGGGAAAAATCCTAGGCGCCACCTAAGATTTCTCAAGGCCTGATGTAAAACAAGAACATTTTTAGCTGTTATTAAGCACATAAGAAAAAAACAAAGGGGAAAACCAGCAGACATTATAAGGTCACGTAAATCTTCAGTCTAAGAAACTCCCTTATTCCTTCTCTAGCTACAGAGCGTTTTCCAGGAGAAAACACTTGCTAGGAGTGTCTCCAATAACATGATTGCAAGCATCCTTTTAAGTCATGATGTGTAAAGACCAGTAACCCAAGATGAATAGAATGGGCAAATGGTTACAGACATTTACCTCGACCTGTTACATGAAATTAAGTGAAAATAGAATCAAAGCTGTTACCTACTACCCCACACTGGTACCCATCCAGGGTGTCATCAAACAGCTACAGCCTATATTTGATGGGGACTCCATCCTGAGAGAAGTCTTTCCTGATTCTGGCCTTCAAACTCTCCAGTCATACCAAGCTCATCATCAGAAGCAAGGTTCCAACAGACCAGGACACACAAACTCAAAGTAACACTAGACCTGCCAGAACAAAGGTGCAACGTATCTCCATTGCTACGCAGATCAGTATCCCCGCCTTTCAAGATCCAGGGGTCCTACACATGGCTGTCACAACATTTGGTGTACCTCATCTAATGCTTTAAATGTCCCAATAACAACTATGTTGATGAAAGCAGAGCATCGCTACACTTTTGAATAAACTCAAAAGGAAAATGATAAAATAATCACCATACCACCTATGGGTGAACACTTTCACAATAGAAAAACAACTGAGTCCTGTGGCACTTTTAAAGACTAACAGATTTATTTATCGCATGAGCTTTCGTGGGAGAAAATCCCACTTCTTCAGACGCTTTGAAGACGCTTCAAAGCGTCTGA
>ML685914.1:28546-110503 GCA_007922175.1 Pelusios castaneus | reverse complement strand
ACCTTGTAGTTAGCTGTGACACTCTGAGTAAAGGCAGGTCTACAGCAGTAGCTCCATAGCTGCCGCTCTCAAGCCAACACTGTGCTGTCTACACAGCAGGCTAAGGTCGGTAAAACGACACTGCTCAGGGATGTGTATTTTTTACACTCCTGAGCAACATATTTTACTGACATCAGCATGTAGTGCAAACATGCTCTAAGTTTCCCAGACCTGAAGAAGAGTTCTGTCTAAGCGTGAAAGCTTTTTTCTCTCACCAACAGAGATTGGTACAACTCTCGTCTCTATAACGCCCCGAGACAAATACAGCTTCAACAATCCTGTAGGTAACACCACTTACCATTTAGCTCACTCTTTTAAATAACAAACATAACTTACAAAAGGTTCTCAAGTAAAGACACCTTTGCTTTCGCTGTTTTTAATTCAGAAATCTTTCAAGAACTCAAGCAAGGTTGCACTTTTAAAGTCTAACAAAATTAGTTCTCCACCTTCAAGCGTCTGACGAAGTGGGATTTTCTCCCACAAAAGCTCCTGCGATAAATAAAGATGTTAGTCTTTAAAAGTGGCCCAGAACTCCTTGTTTGTTTTGCTGACCTAGACGGGCACGGCTACCCCTTCAAGAACTCAGAAAGCTTTTCAGAAAAATACTTTCCTCAGCACCTTTGTATTAAATTTTCAGTAGGAAATCAAAAATCAACTTTAGTAAAATAATCCACTTTGATTAATATAGAGTGAAAACTGGGCCAAAGCCCAGATTCCTGGGTTCTACTTCTGGTTTTGCCATTTACTGAGGCCTGGTCTACACTTAAGGATGTGCAAAATCCACCCCCAAGTGGCACAGCTATGCCATCCCAACCTATGGTGCAGTCACTATTTGGGGAGATGGTCCAACATATTCCTTTCGTCAGCATAGTCTATGTCTATGCTATGGCGTTATGCAAGTGTACTGGCCACTCCTCCATCCCAGCCCCACTCTTTTTCCATCATGTGGGCCCAGCAGGAGCACCCTGGACGGAGCACAGCAGCTACTCCCTCTTCTCCCCCACATAGGCCCCATGGAGGCCTGATCAAGAATAGTGGCTGCTCTCCCCACCCAGCCCTGCGCCTTTCTCCGCTTCTCTCCCACAATATGGGCCTGCAGCAGCTGTTCCTGCCCAGTTTCGTTCCTTCTCCCACCTCCTCCCATCATATGGGCTCCACCCTCCCAGTCCTGCCCGCCCCTACCCCTCTCCCACTGCATGTGGCCCACCATACCATGGATGTGGCCCTCAGGCCAAACAGCTTGCTCACCCGTGATGTAAACATTAAGCATTCTGCTTCTAATTCACATTATGTGCAAATATTCTTCGCACATTATGTTTAGAGCAGGGGTCTGCAACCTGCGGCTCCGGAACCACATGTGGCTCTTTAGCTGCCTCCTTGTGGCTCCTGACTCCTCTGCCAATAAGACCGAGGCTCTGCACCAGGCTCTGGGCTTCCCTCCTACCAGGGGACCCTGCTGCAGGTGCCCTGGCCCAACTTCCCCCAGCCAGGAGGCCACACCCATTGTGGCTCTCAAAATGCTTGGTTATTGAAGGAATTTTTAAAAATGGCTCTTCTGATCTTTTGAGTTGCCGATCCCTGGTTTAGAGGAATCTAATAACATGAGCATTTGGTTTTAACATTATCATAGATCAAGAATGTTTTCTCTCGCTGGTAAAAGCATTATACAGTTAAACATTTCTAATCTAATAGACTAGTGGTTTTCAAACGTTTTTCCTTGGGACCCAGTTTAAAAAAAATCATTTAATCTTGAAATCTAACAATTACATCTTTCAGCAATGCATTCAAGTCTTTTGGTGGTAGCAGCAGGGTCTGCCTGAGGGTCTGTAAACCAGTACTGGGTCCCGACCCATAGTTTGAAAACTACTGTGACAGACCACTGTACAGAAACAGAAATATAAATCTCACATCAAATTCTCCACTTTTCTTCTGAACATCTTGCACTCTTTTGAACAACATATCAAATTTTCCTTCAACATCCCCACAGGCCAGCCTAAGAAGAGAAATAAAAGAGAAGAACATGATGATTTCCATAATAAATCTGCGCATCTTCTAATTTTTAAATCGGTAACATTTAAAAATGCAATTCTGTCTTGTTTACAAACAAGTATTCACACAGTGAATTCACCCATGAGCTTCTGGAAAATCCTGCCTAAAATGTCACTACTGCTTAACTCAGACACGTTTTTCCCAAACAAACAAGGAGTCCTGTGACACTTCTAAAGACTAACAGGTTTGTTTATCGCCTCAGCTTTTGTGGGAGAAAATCCCACTTTGTCCATAAGCGTCTGACGAAGTGGGATTTTCTCTCTCGGAAGCTCAGGCGATAAATAAATGTGTTCGTCTTTAGCAGTGCCACACACTCCTTGTTTGCTTGGCTGGACTAGACTGACACAGCACCATGACCCCTCTAGGACTTCCCAGAACAGGAGTCACTCAGCAATGGGTACCGGAAACCTCAGAGGAGCAGGAAAAAACCAGCCCTGCCTCCTTTAGCCCAGCACCTCTCCCCAAAACCGGTACAATTTTCCTACAACCGTGATCACTGCACTCTGCTGCAGGGTCTGTAACAGAAACCGGAGCGGGGCACCCCGCAGGCCGAGCTACAATTCCCCGGGCGGCAAAGGCGGCATTTCCCGACTGTCCCCCGGCGCGCCCGGCAGTGCCGGGTTTACAAAGACAGGCCGGGGCCGCCCCTCGCCCTACGGCTCAACACGGGCCCAGCCGCCTCCCGCCTGGCTGCCGCCGGACCGCCCCGGGACCGGGCACAGCCGCCTCCCCGCCCGCCCCCTCCGGCCGGCCCCGCCCCGGCTCACACTCTCAGCGGTCTCCCGTTCCCGGCCATCTCCCGCCGCCGGCGCCGCCCGGAACTCGCCCCAACTTCCGGTCTGCGTCCATCCCCGAATCCAGTCCGGGCACCAACCGCTCGAGACTCGGCGCATCACCCAAACCGTTCCCCGGAACCACCAACCGCCCGCCCGAGAGCTGTGTGCGTCTCCCAAACCCTTCCCCCGAACCCACCAACCGCCCTCCCGAGAGCTGTGTGCGTCACCCAAACCCTTCCCCGGAACCCACCAACCGCCCGCCCGAGAGCTGTGTGCGTCTCCCAAACCCTTCCCCGGAACCCACCAACCGCCCTCCCGAGAGCTGTGTGCGTCTCCCAAACCCTTCCCCGGAACCCACCAACCGCCCGCCCGAGAGCTGTGTGCGTCACCCAAACCCTTCCCCGGAACCCATCGCCCGCCCGAGAGCTGTGTGCGACTCCTAAACCCTTCCCCGGAACCACCAACCGCCCGCCCGAGAGCTGTGTGCGTCTCCCAAACCCTTCCCCGGAACCCATCGCCCGCCCGCCCAAGTTCCGCTGCGTACCATGCAGGCCATTTAGTGTCTCGCGGGAAAGGTGCTGGTTGCCCGACGCCCCCCCCCCCCCGGTGCTGTCCAAACACAGGCACCTTCGGTGTATGTCGGGTGAGATGTGTCTCTATGGCGGTGTTGAACGCGTTGTAAGTTTGAGGGTCTCTGTGGCCGGGGAACAGAGTCCTGCCCCTGGGGTGCTTGTAAAGACTGACAGATTCATTTATCGCATGAGCTTTCCTGGGAGCAAACCCCAGGTTGCCGGTGGCAAGCCCCGCCCGGGGGTGTCCAGCCGGGAAATAGTAAATAAAGGGTTTACTATACAACAGCAGTTGCACGGGGCCATAGAATGGGCGTTGCTTGACGTGACTATGACGCAGTTGCACAGGACAGTATTGCCCTCCACCCATGTTGTCTTGTGCAACTCCATCCCTCCCCCCAACTGCTCAAGCTGGGTGACTGGGTGGCAACGCCCACCAATACATGTCTGAGCTACTGTCTTCTAGGCATATGGACAAAGATATAAAACGAGGGACAGCGGTTTCATGCTTTGGCCTTTCTTCTTCCCCCACTTACACAGGAAGTAAGGTTGCTGAGAAGATGAAGAACTGAGGAAACTGGTCTGAGGTTTCAGGGAGAAACCTGTGTATTGAAAACTGTAAGATCCAGGTGAGAAAGCTGCTTAATCTAAGTATTGCCTAGTGTAACCAGGTTTAAGATTTAGATTATATGTTTACCTTTTATTTTCTTTGGTAACTATCACTGACCTTTTATGCCTACCACTTATAATCACTTAACACCTATCTTCCTGTGGTTAATAAATCTGTTTTATATTTTCCCTAAAACAGTGTGTTTTGTTTGACGTGTTTGGGAAATCTCAGCTCAATTAATGAAGGCTTGTGTGCGTCTTCTCCACATTGAGGGAAGGTGCACTGGGAAAGAATCTTACGCTATCAGGTTTCTGACCAGGGCAAGTGGTACAATTCCAGAGTGCAAGGCTAGGGACCTGGCGAGAAATGGCTGGCACCTTTCTCTGTGTGATTTGTGAATGTACAGGAAGGATTCATGCAATCTAGCTGGGCATTGGGCTCCAAATGCTGTTGTGCCAGATGATAACAGTTCTTGGAGGGGTTTGCTGGTAGTCTCTAGCAAGGTATTGTGACAGACAGCCCAAGCTGGAGAATTAGGGAACACAGTGGTACCCCAGTTCAGGTTTGTCCCCAGGGGATCCTAATGAGGGATTGAGGAAAGTAAGGGACAGTCAAAGTCACACAACAGAAACTCCTATTTAGGCTCAGTGGCGATGCTGAGTCACTGCCACAGCTCCATAACGTGTGAATATCTGTCTGTCACTGAGAAGGGGATTTTCCAGTGTGAAAAATCCTTTATTCAGTTTCCTACACTGAGTCACATCTCTCTCATTTAAACTCAGGCACTTGGATTTAGTTCTCTTATTTGACTATTTCGGGTTTTCATAATTCATGGCCTTTGCCCTGCAATCCCACAACTCTGTCCTTGAGAGGATCCAACACCAGCCCTGGCAATGGGCTCTCAACCTAGGTTAGACTGTTGCACGCATCAAGAGACATACAATGGATATCTGAAATTGGAGGTAACTTTTGGAAATGCGATTTTATTCTGAAGCTTCAATACCCAGTACAGAGGAGTCACAGAGACTGAGGGAATTATGCATTTGTGGCCTCCTGTTTCTGCTGATTGGTGGAGGGCACGCACTGAATCTAAGGAACAATCACAGCAGGACTGAGCCTGCTTTCTCTCCCACAGGTGGCATGTTTGGAAATGACAGTTTTGCAAATGACTTTTCTTACTTTTAATAAATTGAAATGCGTCAACCCAAATCCTAAAAGGAGAGAAGTTGGAAAGTCTGCAGAGAGGGAGAGACAAAGGAAAGCGGCTCTGTTTCCTGCATGATCCTAATAAATCCCCTCCGCAAGGCCTGTGAAGGTGGGACACATTCTGACCCTTCTCCAACTCTTCCCCGAGCAGGGATTGGCCTCCCTGCAGACAGGAGGGTGGAGAAGGGGCGACTAACAGTAAGAAGCTGGTTTGATGAGGATGGCAGAAGCGTGGCAGTTTCCACTACAGAAAGTATTCCAAGTCATGCCCCCTCTGAAGTTTAGTCGAGCATAATAACAATTCGAGTACCACCAGCCCCCACCATAGGTAGTGGCACAGCTCCCACTATTAGTGTCCTGATCCAGATCTTTAGTGGAGAACTTCATGTTGTCATGCACGCCGCTAGGGTTGTTTGAGGCCATGGCGTCCCCGGCAGTCCCATTGTAAGAGCCCAGCCTCAGCCTGTAGCCATTGGACTCATCTTCCACACTGAAGAGGTTGTAGTCTGCGTACTTCGTGACGTTTGATGCATTGCGGATGACAAACCTGGCCTGATAGACCTTCTGCTTGGTGATCTGGTAGATGTACTCCAGCCCCAGCCAGTAGTCAACACGCACGTTGCCGAAGCCGTACTGGTAGGTGCTCCAGGACTCCGCCCAGGTGACTTGTGTGTTGTGCCGGTTCCTTTGGAGGACCGTCCAGCCCCTGCCCGTTTCGTTCATTTCGCAGTACACCACGAGGTGGTGCAGTCCTGTCGGCTGGATGACGTAGACGCCGCTGGGGCTGCCCGAGGGGAGCTCACTGCAGTCCTTGGGCGAGGCTGAAAGCAGGAGAGAGTTGCTGACTTAATCAGATCCCATGAAACTAGACACCGAACAAGGCCATAACCAGGGTGGGACAAGCAGCCAGGTGGGTCAGTTGCCCAGTGTGCAAAATAGATCAGCAAGGTAGGGCATGTGGGGTCATGTGCCCCCTCCCCATTACATCTAGCACAGACTTTTCAGTCCAGAGGCTGCCCCCATAGCCTTTAAATTGTGCCCGCCCCATGAAGAGTTACATGTTGCCTCTGGGCAGCTGCAGAGCGAGGAATGCAGGGCAGTGGTGAGCAAATGCCTCAGGGAGCATCTCATGGCGGCCGGGCTCTGTGGGCAGGGGCCGGTTCCAGGGGGTGGCACCAGCTGCGGGCTCCATCTGGGAATTGGCGAGGGCATGTCAGGAGTGCAGCTTGGATTTGAGCCGCCCACTGCCTGGGGGGCACCTGACTGTGCAGAGTGGCTCAGGGAGCAAGGCAGGGATATTTGCTGGGCAGCCAGCCAGAGCCCCAGGCCCCACAACACAGAGACCCAGAGGCCGAGCAGGTTGTGTGGCTCCCAACAGCTTCTGATCTGCTGGCTCCTGGCAGGCAATGATGGTTTTCAAACTGTGCTAAATGGAAGGCAGAAATTGGTGGGGGAGTGTGTAATATACCCCACCCCCACCCCATGCCTCTAGGGGGCACAAATATTTTTGCTCATCCCAGGTGCTAGTTACATCCTGCAGTGGCTACCTCCAGGGTAATGCTGCACGCGTGCAGGAGCAAGCAAAGGCCTGGAAAGGGTAAAATGGGGTTGGGCCTCGTGTCATCTCAGAGAGAATCCAAACACAGCCAAAGAGTTTGGGGTGGGCCACGCCAGGCCGCTCCAGCTTTTTCCCCTGAGAAATTCAGCAGGGATTTGTGCCGCCCCAGGCTTGTAACATCAAAGGGCTCCCCTCTTAACATCCACGGTACCAGGCCATTCTCCACCCACCCAGCTGCCCAATGCCTGGCCCATTCCCCACGCGCCGTGTCCATTTTGTCCGGCTGGATCAGCGCAGGGGATGAGAGGGGGCTCTGTTTCGATGCATGCATAAGGAAGCAGAGAAAAGCACCAGAGAAGCTTTCTTCTGACGTCCTTCCCGGTGTTTAGTGGCCGCGTTTCTGGACCCTGAGCAGGGATATTCCACTGTGAGATACGCTTACCCGTTCTTGCTGCTGGTTGGTCATCAACGTTTCTCTTCATCTGGCTGTGTTCTACTTGGTGCACTGTAGTGATGAGAACAGGGCAGAGATACCAAAGATTATCCCCCAGTCCCAGGAAAGACATTTCCCTGGACATTTTCTCTGCATTCTGGTAACTCAGCTCATTTATTTACTTCTCATCTTTCTCCTACTCCCAAGGGACATGTGATGCCATATTAGGTTTGTGTCCTCTCACCTGCCTAGCCCAGGGTAGCTCTAATCCAAGGCATGTTCTGCCTCAGATGCAGGCATTTGCTTCCCTCGCTCTGTGTGATTTCTGCACCCACTGTGTAGTAGGCGTCCAAGAACCAGCTCCTTTGCACCAGGCATTTTTATCCTCAGCAGGACTTGAAGAGGACATAGAGTGTCACGGGAGTGCATGTGTACGGGGCATTTAGCAACTGCCAGGAGTCCAAGCCACTGCCGGTTATTAAAATCGACTACCCGTTATTCCACTTGCTGCTTTTAGCCAGTTTCAGGCTTCTGTAGGAACTTAGGCAAATGAGGAAGGGGAAGTTGACAACGAACGTGTGCGGTGAGCCTGGCTCTGTGCGTGCTCCCTCTCTGAATATGCTGAAAAACATCGTCTGTGAAAAAGTCTTATTTGGGGTGAAAGGAATTTTCACAATGCTGGACTGTCCTTCTGCCCTGTTCTACAGAGCATGTAGTCTGAGATCTGCAATGTCACTCAGGGATTTGCACAGCCAGTTCCCATTCATTTTAATCCCACAGGCAGACTTGAAAATCACTTCCTTCAGGATTGTGGGTGCCATCGATTGCCCTTCCCCCTTTCCCTCACTTCAGAGTCAATCATAACATTTGTCTTCATAAGGGAAAGTTCCCAGCGGAGCCTCTCTTAGCTGTGGCGCTGTTAATACCAGGGCCTCAATGTGATTTAGCCATTGTGACTCACAGAAGATAGGGCGCTTTGGCCGGGGGCCTTGTGCATTGTTTCGCTGAAATTGGGCCGAGCAGATGGGCCAGAAATACAGAGAACAAAGCTCTTGTGGGATTTTTACATCTTTTCTTGACTGAAACCGGAAAATGCAGAATGACAAAAAGGAGAAAATTGTCTGAACTGCCAATCTCAGACTGCTGAGGTCTGTTTTGAGTTGGGAGGAAGGTCTGGGGTGGTTCTCACTGTATCTGACATAACTCATCTCTCCCTAACACAATAACACCTCATCTGTCTTGCTCATGTTTTGTCTGTGTGGCGGGTCCGGGACACCATAACCTCAGAACACCAATGTTTAAGGATATTGTAGACCACTGGGCTACCCTGATTGCTTATATCTCTTCTCTTATGGTTTGATTGTTTGTTTTATTCTAGTAGGAACCTGGACCATCAGACTCTTTTGGCATGCCAGAGGTCAGGCTGGTCCTTTGTCTCATAGGGTACGACCGACCTAAACAAAGCCGTCCACACTGGGCTTTTATTAAGTCGACTTAATAACACCTCCTCTGAGGTCGACTTAAGGCTTAAGTTGACTTAGGCCAGTGTGGACGCCCTAAGTCGACCTAGGGCTGGGGACAAGGGAGCCCCGCATGGCTCCCTGGCAGAAGGGAGCCGCACGTGGCTCTCTTTTGCCGAGGAGCCACACACAGCTCCCTTGTCCCTGGGGGGAGCCCCTGCTCCCTTCTCCCCGGAAGCCCCGGCTCCCTTTTGGCAGGGAGCCGTGGCTCCCTTCTCCCTAGGAAGCCTCAGAAGGGAGTGTGGCTCCCTTCTTGCCGGGAAGCTGCAGGTCCTGGGGAGAAGGGAGCCGTGCGGGGAGCCACGTGTGGCTCCCTTGTCCCCGGAAGTCCCAGCTCCCCACCAAGCAGGGAGCCGCACGTGACAACAGAGTCGACTTAGCATTTCTAGTGCAGACATAGTCATGCATCCAGGGCCAGATTAATGGGCCTCGGGTCCCTGGTCCCCGTCCCCCAGCCTCTGGCCCCAAGGCCCTGCACCCCAGAGCTGGCAGGGGCCATTCCAGTGTCCCCCAACCCCCTCTGGCACTGTGCCAGGCTGAGAGGTGTAATGTGAGCCGGATCACACAGGGGCCTTAGAGGCTACCATCTGGGGCCCCTCTTTAGCCCAGGGCCTGGGGCTTCATCCCCTATAGCCCCTGCATTGATCCAGCCCTGCATACATCCTGAGGGTCCCTATAAAGCTTTGTGTAGCCTGATTCGAGGGCAAGAACCTTATTATCTTCTAATTAAACTAATTGGTGAGCCTACAACCTGTGTTATATAAACAAGATTAATCTCCTCTAAGTCAGGCAACGATCTCAGAGAGAAATTGCATACCAGACGCACGTTCCTCTGGGGAGAGGTTCACAATTTCATCTAAAGGTCCACTTAAGATATTCAAGTTTTCTATGTCCACGGTGAGAACTGGGGCCGACAGGGCCAGCAGGCCAGCGAGGAGCAGAAGGGACCGGACCGCTGAAAAAGAAGAGATGGCGTGAAGCGAGAAATAGAAACCGCCCCTTGGGGGAGTCGAGGATCGCAGTTCACTGAGCTCCACACTGTTATCAGACCATACTCCCCGTGTGGACAGGTGCCGCTTACACTCTACTTCATTAGCACATCGTTCTTAACCCCGAACTAAGTCGGAGCAAAAGCAAACAGCTTCCTTCCTAACCAAGCTGAGTCGTTACGAGCAGAGCCTTTAATGAGCTGTAGAGTCAGGCGATTCCTTCTCATTGCCCCGGCTCTCGGCAGCATGGACTGTAATGAGGGGTGCTGACTAGGGCTGGATTAAGAGGCCATGGGTTGCCCACTTTTGTGGGCCCCCTCCAGCTTGGCCCCTCACTGTGGGTCCTCCACCTAGGGCCCTAGATCCACATCACGGTAGCCGGGGGCCAGAGACTGAGGCTGCTTGCCAGTTGTTCTGCCTCAGGGCGTGGGGTGAGGCCGGCCAAGGCAGACTGCCATGTCCCACGGTCAGGATTGGGCCTCCCCGGAGTGCAGTAGGACATGCCCTGGCCTGCCCCGTCCTTGAGGGAAGACCAGTCAGCCCAAGGGGGGTGGGCAGGACCACCACAGGCACCTTTGACCCCAGCCAGGCCCCCCTGAGCACCTATACTCCAGCCATGCAGGATTGGGTCAGCAGAGGCCAGAGAGACTGCTGTCTGGGGCCCCCCTTCAGGCCACGGTCTGGGGCTGCAGCCCCTGCGTTAATCGGGCCCTGCTGTTGACTTTCAGAGCAGAGTCCAAACTGCAGGTTAAGAATAAAGTTTCCCTTTCAGGAGAAAAGTGCATCGCTGCTACTCCGTGAAAGCAGGTTGTGTTTGTATTTTCCTCCTCTGATTGCGAGCTCTGGCGAGGCCCGGTGTGGGATAAAAACACAGTGCAGTCAATAGACACGGAGAGCGTTCGGCAGAACCCCAGCAGACCGGCCAGCGTGTGTCTCTCAAGAAACAGGTGACATTAGCCGTCACGCACAGCGCCAGCCATAGCAACCAGCCGTGGGGAAACCAGGGCACACATCCGTGCAGGGGCGGTCTTAGGGATTCCGGGGGCCTCGGCAAACGTCAAGGATGGCCCTGCCCACGCTGGGGGGGGAATCAACCTGGACTTTGCCCCCTGCCTTACTGGGGCCCCCCACCAGCCTTCTGCCCCTCCTGCCAGCCTCACTGGGGCCCCCACTGGCCCCTACCCCCCCGGACTCCTCTGCCAGCCCCCCCCGACCCCGCCGCTGGGAGATTTAAACCAGCTGCGGCAAGGGGGCCCCTCTCCCTCTGGAGCCCTGGGCAAATGCCCTGTCTCCTCCCGACTCCACTAAGACCATATATTAGTATTAGGACTAAATGCAAACACAAATAAAGTGAAGACACCACAGTGGCTCCCATGTGTCCCAAATTACTAAAAAACCCGATGCTGGGGCCTCATTTTTTTCGGGAGGTGTCTGGCTGGTGAGTCTTGCCCACATGCTCAGGGTTTAACTGATCGCCATATTTGGGGTCGGGAGGGAATTTTCCTGCAGGGCAGATTGACAAGGAAGGGCTCTGGTGGGATTTACCTTTCTCTGTAGCACGGGGCACGGCTCACTTGCTGGTGGATATTCTGTACCTTAAAGTCTTTAAATTGTGACTTCAGTAACTCAATCTTAGGTTTGGAGTCTATTGCAGGAGTGGGCGGGCAGGATTCTATGGCCTGCACTGTGCAGTAGATCGTCCCAAATGATTACATCCCTTCTGACCTTAGAGTCGATGGCTATGTCTACACTTACTAAAGCTAGTTCGAATGAGTTAATTCGAACTAGCAAGGCCCCATTGGAATTTTAGTTCGAACTAAGCCAGTGCCATGCATGACACTTGCTTCGTTCGAATTAGTCAGTTGCATTAAGCTCAATGTGCCGGTTAGTTCGAACTAACATGGCCACATTGACTTAATTCAATCTAACTAGTTCAAATTAAGGGTTAGTTCGAAAGGTATAATCGAATTTATTAGTACAAATTAAGGAAGGCCTTAACTAATGAAAGCCTAGGGTGGCCAAGGCTTAAGTTAGTTCGAATTAAGGAAGCTTAATTTGAACTAACTTGCCAGTGTAGACATAGCCTATGAGTCTAAGAGGAGAATTTATCTCACCATAGCAGGCTCAGGACACTTTCTCACTGCCTTCCTGTCAACATCTGAAAGCTATCTGACCATTAATGGAACCCACTGGACAAGGAGGCAGGCTTCCTGTGGACGGGGTGGGAAAACCCTCAAATGGGGATGGTCCTTTCTAGGCAGAGGGTTGGTTTCTCTATTAGAGCTGGGTTAGGCTCTTTCTGAGACGCTGATAGCCACTGAGGCCCCTGTTGTCCGCCTGCTCGGAGCCATTCATGAGTGCGTGAAAGGCTGAGGAGTGTTAATGGTTAGCAGCAATGCATTTTTTTTTGTAAAAAAAAAAAGTGCCGCTACTCAGTTCCCCTGAGTACCATCACAAAAAAAGCCCTGATTAGCCGTACTTACCTTACAAGTTACAAGGCAACTCAGTTAACAAGCCCATACAGAGCAGGGCTGTTCCCTCTGTTAATGACCTCCATGAACGGAAGGAAAACCAAAGAGAGTCCTGTGGCACTTTTAAAGACGAACAGGTTTATTTATCACCTGAGCTTTCGTGGGAGAAAATCCCACTTCGTCAGACGCTTTGAAGATGGGAAATTTACAGAATGGGGGAAAAAATTTCCCATCTTCAAAGCGTCTGACGAAGTCGGATTTTCTCCCACAAAAGCTCATGCGATAAATAAATCTGTTAGTCTTTAAAAGTGCCCTGGGCCTCTGTTTGTTTTTCTGCAATAGACTAATGTGGCTCCCCCTTTGGAACAGGAAAGGAAGGGGCAACCCTCCCTCCCCCAACCTGGGTGCAGAGTGGAGCTCACATGCACGGCAAGGGGCAGGCATCACACAGAGCTGGAGCACAGCCTGGACCCGCCTGGCCAGATAGTGCCATTTACAAAGCTGCGTTTCCCATCTGATGCCACTCTGCTGGTTCCTAGCGGTGCAGGAAAGACAGCAAGTTATTGATTGATTTGGCTTTTGCCCAGTGGACCAGCTGGCACTCCAGACTCCTGTCCAAATATTATAAAACAACAGCTGGAATTCCGAGCAGTCCCCCAAAGCAGCAGGAGGCCCTCCCAAGGCCCCCGGCTCCCGTACGAGAGCACTGGCCGTATAGTCACTCAAATGCTGCGGCATGGGAAACGTCATTCTGGGGAGAAGTTGGGAAATAGCAGAGGTCAGAGACTCCCTGGGAAGGCAAGATGCCAGGAGAAAAGCAGCTGTCTCTGACAGACGGGTACATACAGTGCAGAGAGTGGAGCACACATTCGCTGTCCAGCGCCCAGAGCCCAGACTCACCCATGCCGTCTCTGCAGGGACACTCTGTGGAGCTAGACGCTGCAGGTGCAGACTGGATAAAAAGATGATGGGTTCGGCATTTATAGCTTTCTCCTGCCCTGCGGGTGGGGCATCGGTGTGACTGCTCACACACACCACGCCCCGCTTGTCCTGTTGGCTTCTTGGTTTAATGGTTTGTTTGCTTTGCGTGAGGAGTGAGGAGATCAGGGACGCAGACTGCTGTTGTTCTGGGTTAAGAAACCAGATCAGCAGTGATGATATTTGGTGCTAACAAGTGAGTCTTTGACCCAGCCCAGATTTGCAGCAGCCATTGCCTTAGATGAGGCTTTCCCAGGAATCCATATCCTTTAAAACAAACAAGGAGTCCTGTGGCACTTCTAAAGACGAACACATTTCTTTTTCTTTCTTTCTTTCTTTCTTTCTTTCTTTCTTTCTTTCTTTCTTTCTTTCTTTCTTAAGTGCTACAGGACTCCCAGGGGTTAAAGTAAGGGGGAACACACCGGAACGCAGTTCCGGGGCCCACAAATTTGAGGAGCCAGAGTTCCGGAGCCCCTAAAATCGAAAAATCCAGCAGAACGCATGTTCCGCCCTGCCCTGGCTACTGGCAGGTCCTACGCCCCACCGTTGTTAATCACAATATTTATTGTGTGATGCAGTGTTTGCTAGTTTGTGACAATAATTGCTATAGACATAAACGCCATATAAAATTATAAATATGTTTATGGAGCGACAACCGATGCATGTGGTACTGAGAAGTGGTTGCAAATGCCTACCTGGGTTGGGCCCACACATGCATGAAGAGGGCCCAGACAATACAGGAAGGGGGCCCGGAGATTAGGAGGGTTCCGGGGCCCGTCAAATTATACTTTAACCACTGAGGACTCCTTGTTTTGTTTTGCTGAAATAGACCAACACGGCTCCCCCTCTGCAACATATCCTTTAAGCAGCTGTAAGTGAAAACTCAGTTCAGTCAGGTAGCTCATGTTCCAGAGGGGTAGCTGTGTTAGTCTGTACAGTAAAAACAATGAGAGTCCTGTGGCACCCTAAAAACTAACAAATTTCTTTGGACATAAGCTTTTGTGGGCTTCAAACCACTGCATCTGACAATGCGGGTTGGAGCGCACAAAAGCTTATGTTGAAAGAAATGTGTTAGTCTTCAAGGTGCCGCAGGGCTCTCGTTGGTTTTTCCGGTAGCTCAGTGATGTGGATTCAATGTCCAAATGCTGCAGAGTTAAGAGCTGGCTGAAGTGTTCCTGGGAGAATATGATTTTTTTTATCTAAGCACTAACCATCAGTTGCGGCTGTCAGTTCCCAGCACTGATCTCTCAACACTAGACCTTTGAAAATCATGAGCCAGGCCTCAAAAATGTATGAGTGGCTTCAAAATCAGGCCATTTTAAAATGTACCAAATGTTTGGCTTCTTTTATTTCCTATTTTCCAGCTTTTCTCTGTAGCCGTGAAATGAAATGAAAGCCGAGAGTCTCACAAATTCACGTGGCTCCGGAAGCTGGGGCTTTGTGAAAAAACCACCATTTACTGTGAGAATTGGCCATACTACTGCCGTGGCCGTACTCAGTTTCACCACAGTGCCAATAGCCCCCATCACGGCGCGATCCATACAGCCTGCAGCAGAGGCACTAAAAGTGTTTCATTTATTCTGCCACATGGAGATCTCCCTAGAAATCGACTAACGAGCCTAGTGTGCCCATGGAATAACTCGCTGACTCTTTAGGCGGTCACTAGGTGGCACCAGAGGCCCCTCTGCCAGCTGCAGACGTTCAGAGCACTTGCTGACTCTTCGCTGTCCATACACCCTCCCTTGTGCTGGCCTGTGCCAGGTTGCGATCCCAGGCAGGGCAGGATGGCGGTGAGCTGCCATGTTCTCCCTCTGGGCAGCAGGGAGACTTCGTACCAATCTCCGTTCTAGCAGCATGACCTAGGCACAAAGAGCCGGTAGCATTATCAGTTTCTGGTATATTTCTGCCTTCGGAAGGCTAGGATGGGTTGCAGGTCCCAGGACCATGAACCAACCCTGGGGACACCATGGACAGACCTGGGCATGAACTGCCAGGCGCTGTGGAAGGACGTGAGCATGAATGGATGGAGATGGGAGACACCATAAAAGGAAATGCTGTGGTCCAGCTACCCATGTTAATTGACTATGGCTATTCTGTTGACTCAGGGTTTTCAACAGCTATCACAGTTGTCGCATCTCTCGCTCAATAGCTGGTTTCTGTGTTTTCTCCATTTCATATGGACCCGATTTCCCTGGTTTCCAATGAGAATGGTATGTGGAGAGTGTGTGGAAAGCCTCACAAAAGTGCGGTTATATACAGTATCTTTCTGGGCAGCGAAGTTAGGCTGACTGGTCTGTAATTCCCCAGGTCCTTTGATCCCCTTTTTGAAGACAGGTGCTATGCTTTCCCTGCTCCAGTTTCTGAACCCTTACTGTTACCTGTCAGCTCTGTGTTCCCAGGGAACCCTGGGACAGTACCCAGCCTGTCTGACCCCCCCCCCCCCCCCACACACACACACACCTCTGCCTGAACCAGAACTGATCAGAAGAAAGATTTGCAAAAAGCAATGGAAATGCAGTAGGAGACAGACCTAAACCCCTCCAGACAAGGGTGACATGATTCCTCGTCTCACCTGCATCAAAGATGGGACAGGGAGGGTGCGTCTACACTGGCAACTTAGGTCGACTTAAGAAGGCGTCCACACTGGCCTTTTATTAAGTCGACTTAAGTATTTCCTTAAGGAAAGCTTAAGTCGACTTAATGACACCTCGTTTTAGGTCGACTTAACCCTTAAGTCGACTCCTTATGTCGACTTAAAGCCAGTGTGGACATGGATTAGCGCCTAAGTCGACCTTATTAAAGCGTTAAGTCAACTTAATAAGGTAGACAAGGGCTATGTCTACACTAGAAAAGTTAAATCGACTTTGATAAGTCGACTTAATAAGGTCAACTTTAAGTCAACTTAAAGTCAACCTTATGAAGTCAACTTAACAAAGTCGACTTAACTTTTCTAGTGTAGACGTAGCCGGAGACACCTCCATTAACATTCAGAGCAGAGAACAGAGGTTTCAGGGACCCCACTGAACTCTGGGACCAGAGAAGCAGGGGAGCACGGCATGGTGGGGGAATCTCTGCTCTAGATGCTAATTGGCCCACACCCGAACACATCCCGGTCAGCATTTATCAGACCAGTTCTCATAATGAATCCTTTATTGGTATCCAAAACACTGAATCTGTCCGATTGCATTGTGGGGTCCCTTGAAGTAAAGTCTATCGCCCCATAGGAATGATCCATTCCTATTGTCCAGCCTAAACAAAACAATTCTGCTACCCTCCCCTGAGTCCTCATTTACCCATTAACAAATCTCAGATTCTCCCGTGAACCATTACTGTTTCCCTACAAAACCGCTGCCCGAGTTCAAAATTCTGTTCTGGTGCTCAGCTCTAAACACTGCCACAGCCGCGGGGACAGCACCTTTTCCTGACTGGAATACCTTCACTGATCATGTGGGGCTCTGCCCATCTCAACTGCACCCTCAACTCTGAACTGCGAACCTCGACTGGAGCAAGCTTCACTGAGTGGTGAGACCCCACCCCTCTCTCTGGTTAAACCCTCTTTTATTCCACAGACTTAATTTGATCTCTCTTTCTCGCTCTTCCTCCGGGTATAACTTTCTAACCCTGTCTTTTGTCATCCAACTTGAGCAGGATTTCCCCAACACCCAAAGTGAAACCGTGTGTAATATTGTAACTGGTCGGTTTGTTTGTCTTTCCTTGGACGTCTGTCACTTCTAGGGTCATAAATTCTATATTGGCGGCAATAAAATCACTTTTATGATCAAGCTGGTTGCCAGACTCTTTCCGAACTTCATTTACTCTTTCATGTTCTCGGCTTCCCTATTTTGCTGTGCAGCAACGCGCCTCTTCCCTAAGCCAAAGTTCCCTGAAATGCCCAATCCTGTGGGGTCTGCTGTAAGAGTTATTACTAATCCTGTAGAAGTTCCTACAAGGACAAGTGTGACATAAGACTTGGGGGGAAGTGCCAGGAATGATTCGTTCCTGTTGTCCAGCAGGAATAAAACAACTTGAAAACCACTAACCCAGTTCAAAATTCTCTTCTGGTGCTCGGATCTAAACACTGCACCAGTTTCATGGGGACTTCATTGTTTTCTGATTGAAATACCTTCACTGATCATGTTGGGGGCTCTGCCTGTCTCAAGCACTGTGGACCCTACACTGAATGGCTTGTCTACCTGGGAACCTTGACTGGTTCAAACTTCATTGAGTGGGGAGACCCCAACTCTCTCTCTTGCTAAGCCTCTTTCACCTCTCAAACTTAACTTGATCGATCTCTCTCTCTCTCTCTCTCTCTAGGTGTAACTTTCTAAGCCTGACTTTTGTAATCAAACTTGGGCGAGACTTCCCCAATATCTCAAGTGAAGCTGAGTAATATTGTAACTGATTGGTTTGCTTGTTTCTCCTCTATGTCTTTTACTGCTGGTATCATGGTAAGTTTTACACCTGGCAATCAAATCACTTTTTATGATCAAGCTGGTTGCCAGACTCGCTCTGAACTTCATTAACTCTTTTGTGTTCTTGGCTTCCCTATTTTGCTCTGCCGCAACTCTCCTCTTACCTAAGCCAAAGATCCCTGTAACACCCCCAAATCCTGTGGAGTTTTTACTAAGACAAGTGTGACATACGAGTGTGGGGGAAAGGTGTTGAGTCTGTGGCATATGAGAGAGAGAGAGAGTGTGTGTGTGTGTGTGTGTGTTCAACTGATCCTGGTGATTGAGGAACCCAGCCCTGTTGAACTAAGCCCTGCAGGGTAACTCCACTGAGAGGCAGGGACTTGCAGATGGGAGAAACAGAGCTCCATATAAAAACACAAGTGACACAAGAGCTGGTTGATAAAATTACGGAGACCCCCAGAACGTAACCCTAATAAATGAGACGGACAAATCTGGTAACATCATTCATTGTCCATGAGTTCTGAAAGATACTCGCCTGTGGTTCCAGGATTGCTTCAGCTGACTCCTTAAGTACTGTAGGCCCGGCTCACTTGAGTACATCTAACTTATCTAAATATGCTTTAACCTGTTCTTTTCCTATTTGGCCTAAGATTCTTCCACTTGTTGTTAATATTAATCGTGTTAAGCATCTAATCATAATTAATCTTCTCAATGAAGATCAAAGAAAATAAGTTGTGACAGGTTGGTCCCTGGTTCTGGTCCTGTGTGCCGCTGTTACCTCCAATTCCCCCTCCTGAACCCCAACTTACTCTGCTTTGCCAGGTGACCACTCAGTCCTGAGTCAGTCCACACCAGCCTCCTGCGTGTTATCGGTCCCAGGCAGGGGGGTGCGCCCCTAGGCACCTTCAGTCCCCAGGCACCACATTGGGAACACCCATCCTACAGAGACTGGAACGCACACCCAGTCTCCATAGACACATGTTCATCCATTTAACACTGAAATGGATTGGCCCAGCCTTTCTGATCCACGCCCCCTAATGTCCACACAGCTTTAGGTAAAACAAACACTAGTTTATTGATCAGGACATTATTTTAAGTGAGTATATAGCAAATCAATGCACAATCATTTAATAAAGCCATCAGGACTTAGCACGAGAAAATAAAAGATATGAAATACATACTAAACTGCTAAAACTGTGATGGTTTGCAGCCATTCTCTGCCTATTTCTAGACAGAGCCCAATTCTTCTTGTAGATGTTTCAAGATGGAGTGTCTCTGGCAAAAAGCCAGCAACTTCTCTCCAGTTTGATGTGTCTGTCAATGTTTTCAGTCTCCTCTCCACCTGTCCCTCTCTGTGCTGCTGGGTGATTTCTTTTGTCCCACCTGAGCTAGGCCACTGAATTTGCATGGCCTTTGTGATGCATCTCTCCAGCTTCCGTGCTGTTTCTGTGCTGCTGGAAGAATGTTCTGTCTGTTCCCCTGTCCCCAGCCCATATAACCTGCTTCACGTGGGCACACATACATGATGCTGCAGGAAACATGATACCGTAGTAATCAGGCCGAACATGTTATGAATATTCATAAAGGAGCTTTGCATGGTGTAACTGGCATCAAATCATACAATCACAGTGCAAACGTGAACAGAAACATCACATAGATCATAGCCCAGGGATGCATGGATGTGCATCCTGTGACAGAGATGTTAAACATTTCAGCCATCTCTGTTCCCTCTGTTGTTAGCACTCCTTCCCTGCTAAACAACAGACCTATACTTCACTTCGTCTTTCTCTTGTTCCTCCCTGCCTTTTACATTCCTTGCTCGGTGCCTTCTCATTTCTGATTTTATCCCTGTGTGCTTGTGCTATTCCTTTAGACTCATTCATATCAATTTGACCTTATTTCCACTTTTTGAAATATTCCTTTTCCATCCTCATACATATTGGCTAGAGCCATACTGGCGTTTCCCTATTTTTCCCAACTCCTCTGAAACAGTAGGATAGTTTGCTGTTGTGCCTTTAATATTGTCTTTTTGTGAATTTGTCACTTTCCTGAAATCTTTTCTCCCTTAGATCTCCCTTCCATGGGTGCACACCTATCAACTCTCTGCTTTTTAAAAGTCCCAAGTCTTTATTTTGCTGCTCTCACTCCTTCCTTTCCTTAGAATCTGTCATTTCACAATCACTTTCACCCACGTTGCCTTCCACCTTCAGATTCACAACTTGGTCTTGTCTGTTAATGAGAATCCTATCCAACACGGCTGCCCCATTACCTCCTCCATATTCTGAAAGAAAGAGTTGTCCTCAACACTAAGACAATCTATACTCCGTTGTGTTGTTTTCCCAACAGATCTCTGAGTATCCCAACTCCCCCCCATTACCACCAGGTCCTGTGCTTTGGACACTTCTGTCATTCATTCTAGAAATGTCTCATTCAGCTCTTCCTCCTGATTTGGGGGCCTACAGTAACCCCTACTATGACATCCCCACTGTTTCCCCCTTTTTCTTCACCCAGAGACTTTCCACAGGACTCCTCACCTCTTCCTGCACCTCAGAGCAAGTGTGTTCATTCTTGATACACCCTTCCTCCCGTTTTTGCCCAGTGGTACAATTTATTCCACTACATCGCTGGGTGCTAAGTAAGTCGTAATTTCACTGGTGTACTAAGACCGCCGGTTCCTCCTGTTTGTTCCCCACATGCCTTGCATTCATGTGGAGACATCTAAGATTTTCCAGAGGTCACCCCATTGTTTTCCTACTTGTCTCTTCTATGATCCCATTGCATTTTCCCCATCCCCTCAGCTTTCAGTCCCTTGTCCATGGCACCATTTTTACTTGCCTGTGGGGTTCTGTCATTGGCCCCTTTCAGACCTAGTTTAAAGCCTCCTCAGTAGGTTAGTGAGCTGGTCTCCCAAGAGGGACATGTTCAGAGAAGAGCTTCTAGGATGACCAGTGGACTGGAGAGCATATCTTACACGAGGAGAGTTGGCGAGTTTGTCCTAGCACCACAAAGACAGAGCAGAGATCTGATTGCTCTCTAGAAATACACCGGGGAGGGAGAGAAGCAATTGAAGCTAAGGGATGATGCTGGCAGAAGACCAAATCAGGAACAAGTTCTGGTTGGAAATCAGAAGATGGTTTCTAACGATCAGAGAAGTGAGGTTTGGGAACAGCCCCCCAATAAGAGGGAGATGTGGGAGCAAACAACCTACCGGTAGTTAATGTTAGGATGGAGCGTGATAAGTTTATGAACAGGGTTATATGACTGGGCTGCCTGTGAGTTCACAGACTGGACTATATGATGCAGTAGATCCCTTTCTGTCCTAGAATCTTAGAACCATTGGGTTACAAGGGACTGCATGAGTCTAACCCCTGCCAAGATGCAGGATTTGTTGCGTCCAAACTATCCAGGAGATAAGGCTATCCAGTATCCAGCCTCCTTTTGAAAACCTCCATGACCTCCCAAGGCAGTCTCTTCCATCGTCCAACTTGTCTTACAGCTAGGTAGTTTTTCCTGAGATTTGCTCTAAAACTGCTCTACTGTTGTTTGAACCCATAGCGCCGTGTTCCTCGGTAGAAAAGGACAACAGACCCACCAAGGGCACTTCTCCCCGACTTGCCAGCCGCAATGCTGGAGGGACGATTTCTAGGGTCAGCCAGCTCCTGGTGCCTATTCTGCCCAGAACCTGAAATCCAGTGCCAGCTCAGGTAGTAGATTCTTGGCTATTGCCACCTGGGAACTTACACGTGACCAGCCAAGAGCTGTCAGGTAACATGCATTCCCTATTGACCTGCCCTCGCCGATGGGGCTATTTCCATTGCTTAGTATGTCGTATAGAGCCTAGGGTTCCCCCATCCTGTTTCTTTATTTGCCCAGCTGATCAGAAAGTCCTTCAGAAATGTTTGGAATTGGGCAGTGTCAATAACCGTCCTCTCTGGCTCCCAGCTGTGTGATTGTAGGCGTGGTTTGCATTTCTCAGGACGCGCAAGCAGGGCCCATGTCCTTGTAGACAAACACATTTTTATTGCTGGGAGTTAAAGTTCTGATATAAAAAGGGTGAGGACAGAGTGCTGCCTCTGCTAGAAGGGAACAAATCTTAGCAGAGGGCTCGCGAGCAGACAGACAGTTCAGGTTTTTTGCCCATCTGCTCAGCAGCACCGTCGGAATGGGTGAGTTTTCTTTTCCTACCCAGACCTTTCATTCAGCTGGATCCACCTAGGCAGGTGCCGAGTGCTTTGAGGATAAGGCCATGATAAAGAGTGATGATAAGACAAGGAGCACGGGGGCCCCAATCCTGCATCAAGTTAGCCAGCCATCCTGCCTAGTAACAGAAGGGAGGCCAGAGGGGAGAACATGTAGCTAAGCACCACATTAGTATGAGAATCAGACCCTTGCCTTCCCAGGCATGCCCATTCTCCAGCCAAGTCCTGTCCCCTCTATGACCTGCCCTGTGGAGGATTGTGTCTGGTCCCAACTCACTTACCAACACCCCATACGTCTGTGTCCCCACTCACTCTAGAGTGTGACAGCCTTCTCTCCCCCTTACTCCACAGAGGGACCGGCAGGGCCGCGGCTACTCTCTATAAATACATCAGAGGGATAAATGCCAGGGAGGGAGAGAAATTATTTCAGTTCAGCCCCCATGTGGACACAAGAAGAAATGGATATAAACTGTCCGTCAGGCAGTTTAGTCTTGAAATTAGATACAGGTTTCTGTCCATCAGAGGAGTTACGTTCTGGAACAGTTGTGGGGAGAAAAAAACTAACTGGCTTCAAAACCGAGCTGGATAAATTTCTGGAGGGGATAGGGTGATGGGATAGGCTAGTTTGGCAATAGACCTCTCTTTGACTACTGGTGGGGAATATGCCCATGGCCTGAGATGGGACGTTAGATGGGGTGGTTTCTGAGTTATTACAGAGAATTATTTCTGGGTGTCTGGCTGGCAAGTCTTGCCCACATGTTCAGAGTTTAACTGACTGCCATATTTGGGGTCAGAAAGTAATTTTCCACCAGGTCAGATTGGCAAAGACTCTGGGTTTTTTTCTCCTTTCTCTGTAGCATGGGGCATGGCTCACTTGCTGATGAATTCTCTGTACCTTAAAGTCTTTAACCCGTGATCTGAGAACTTTAATAGCTCAGTCGTAGGAGAGAGGTTTATTGCAGGAGTGAGTGGGTGAGGTTCTGTGGCCTGCATTGTGCAGGAGGTCAGATGGGGGCTCTGTGCTGGGGTCGGATGAAGGGTCTGTGCTGGGATAGGATGAAGGGTCTGTGCTGGGATAGGATGGAAGGTCTGTGCTGGGATAGGATGATGGGGCTGTGCAGGAGGTCAGATGGGGACTCTGCACTGGAGTCGGATGAAGGGTCTGCGCTGGGGTCGGATGAAGGGTCTGCGCTGGGATAGGATGAAGGGTCTGCGCTGGAGTCGGATGAAGGGTCTGCGCTGGGGTCGGACGAAGGGTCTGCGCTGGGGTCAGACGAAGGGTCTGCGCTGGGATAGGATGAAGGGTCTGCGCTGGGGTCGGATGAAGGGTCTGTGCTGGGATAGGATGAAGGGTCTGTGCTGGGATAGGATGAAGGGTCTGCGCTGGGGTCGGATGAAGGGTCTGTGCTGGGATAGGATGATGGGTCTGCGCTGGAATCGGATGGAGGATCTGCCCTGGGGTCGGATGGAGAATCTGCGCTGGGGTCGGATGAAGGGTCTGCCCTTGGGTTGGATGAAAATGTTGCTCACCCAAGTTCACAGATGCAAATGGCGCCTGGTTTGTCTTGGCCAAAAATGCCACTTCAATCGATCTCTGTATGTCCCGACCCAACGTTCTGTTTGCATCAGCAGGAGACAGCCTGGGAGCCTACAGCCTGGCTTCCTCAGGTCAGACTCTCCTTGGGAACCATCAGCCTCCAGGGAGCCACTCTCCAAAGAGTATCAGCTTTCTTGGGGAGACACTGAGCCGCCGCTCTGCTAATCAGAGTCTCACAGCAGATGTTCCTGTTCCCCCAGGGCTCCAGGCTAGGACACGCTGCCTCCAGGGAGGCTTTACCATCTTGGCCGTGGCCGCAGTGACTCTTCTCTGCACAAGTCCTGTCCAGGGTTTGAATGGCACCAGAGTCACCTACCAAAGAGGTGAGTATGGACCCATTGGAGACATCAGCCCCCTGGGCCAGAGTAGAGAGGGGGTTGCGTTGCAGCAGGCCAGCGGCCTACACAAGACACCATTCCCTGGGGCGTTGGCGTTGCTGAGTGTGCAGAGGCAGCTGTTTGCACGCACAAGCGCTGCACCGTCACCATCTCCTCACTGCTTCCTCAGATACCTGGCTTATGACGGAAGCTGTATTTAATCTGAACCAGGCTGCTGCATATAGTAATGGTCTCCGTGAAACAGGCTCTTGTGAAAGGCAAAGCTGTGTCCCTCGCTGCCTTTCTGCTGTGATCACCAGTATATTGCATGTTTCACACGTGTCCCCTACCCACACGGTGACTCTTGCACTGGAATCTCTCCAGCCTCTCGGGAGGCTTCAGATTAAAATTGGGTGAATGGTACAATAAAATAGCTGTGCATGGTTTCTATGGGATTTGCCATGGCAGAGTTGGGGCCCCATTTGTTCACATTCCAGCTGTATCTACTGAGCATCACTATGGCGGCGTCTTTATGATGCCCCAAACAGCACTGTTTAGGGAGGTATAAAAAAAAGTGAATTCGGAATTCATAACCAGAGATATTCTCATCCAGTCACCAAACAGAAATTTTACCACGTGACCTGGGTGTGCAACTAAAATTCCTCAGATTTGGAACATGAGACAAACGGCTGTCAAGTAAGCTAAAGACAAAATGGATAGCCAATAATCTTGAATCAACTCGTCAAAACTGCATGGAGACAACTCCCAAGAAAAGAGGCAAAATTCCTCAAATAAATCATTCTGAATTGTTTGTCGGGGTCTTCCTCAAATAGCCACAGCTGTTCCCTAACATAACTTGATTTTACAGAGATATGGCCAAGAGTGTGAAGTCTGGTGAAGTCTGGTGTGCGGTTCTTCAATTCAGCTCTGTCTAGATCAGCACATTGTTTGCATTTGCAAATGCGTCCTTACAGGAGGAAATCATTCCACTGCAAAAGAGTGCACTTCAGGTCCCCCCCAGACACTGTCATTTATACGCACATGATGTGTCGGACCCGCAGGGACGCTGAAACAATGGTCATGGTGGGGTGCTGAGATCCATTGAACCAAACCTGTCTAGGATTCCATTTTGAGCTGGAAGAGTGGAGGCGTCACAGCTCGGGTTCCAGCACCTCTGAGGACCTTTGCTAACAGTAATGTTCAGATGCTGTTGCCCTGATTAATCCTTGAATCAGAAGTCTGTTTGCAGATCATCACTGATTTTCAAGGAAGGATTAAAGTTTTAGCCAAAGCCACTGGGCTGGGCAAACCCTGTCCCCATCCCTGCTAAGAGAGACAGAAACATGGGCTGCCTTCACCCCCAGCAGGGATCACGCCCCATTGATGTCACCAAGACCTAAAGCAGGGCTCTTCTCTGTCCCCAGAGAGTCAGGGATGGGAGAAAGGGGTTGTGCCATATTTACTGGGTGTATGGGTTTGGTCCGAGGCCCTCTGCTGGGGTGGAGTCAGGCCCCAAAGCAGCGAGTCTGGGCATTACCAACCCACGGAGATGAATGGGGCAGTCCCCCTAACCGAGCTTTCATTCCAGGCACCGCAGACGCAGGCTGATGTCAGAGCGGCAGTTACCCTCAGGTCACGGTTTCAAACTTTTCTTCCCAACCACAAGAAATGGAAACGTAACTTTCAAAAAATTAAACTGAGATTAAACTCAAGGGCTATGTCTACACTAGCAATTTAGGTCAATTTAAGGACCCTTAAATTACTCCCTGTCCACATCAGACTTTCATTAAGTCGACTTAAGAAATCCCTTACGTCGACTTAATGAAAGCTTCAATCGACTTAATAAGAACCACCTATTACGTCAACTTAAGCCCTAAGTCGACTCCTTAAGTCGACTTAAGGACGGTGTGGATATGGAGTAACCCTTAAGTCGACTTTATTATTAAGGGTGTTTAGGTCGACTTAACAAAGTGGACTAAGTCGACTTAGTCCACTTTGTTAAGTCCATTTAATAAGGTCAACTTTAAGTCGACTTAAAGTCAACCGTATTAAGTCGAGTTAACAAAGTCAACTTAACTTTTTCTACCGTAGACAAAGCCAAGGAGCTGGGGCCCCAGGCATGGGCCTATGGCACCTATGCCTTAAGGTAGCCCCCTCCCTCTCTCCCATCTAAGTGCAGAGGGTGCCTGGTTTCCAGATTGGGACGGGCAGATATGGATATGATCCATGATCTGGCTCTGCTCTGGTGAGTTAACTGCTCTGCCTGGCTTTTTCTGTTACTGATCTTTTGTACATGGTATTTCAGACTTCCCCCGAGACTGCAGCTACCTCCCCCTGAATAGCCCCAGCGGGGTCTACGTCATCCAGCCAACAGGCTCTCCCCCTCTGTTGGTGTGGTGTGACATGGACACCGAAGGCAGAGGCTGGACCGTCGTCCAGAGAAATTCTTACAACACAGAGATCACCTGGAGCGAGTCCTGGAGCACTTACAAGTACGGCTTTGGGAACGTGAAGCAAGATTACTGGCTGGGCAATGAATACCTGTCCCTGCTCACGCGGCAGAACACCTATAAGGTGCGCTTTGTCGTGGAAGACAAAGCTAACAATACCCGCTACGCTGAGTATGACATCTTCAGCGTGGAGGATGAGGCCAGTGGGTACCCGCTGAGGCTGGGCAGGTACTCCGGGAATTCCCAAGATTATCTGACCACCTTCCACTCCAGTGGGGGCATACACGACAACGCAAAGTTCACGACAGCCGACAGGGATCAGGACCGATACACTTATAATTGTGCAAACAGCTTTTATGGAGGTTGGTGGTATGACAATTGCCGTAACGTCCAGCTCACGGGGAAAAACTACATCTACTGGTTAGGATTCTGCAACCCCGGAGCGTGCAAATCCTCCACCATTCTGGTGAAACCGACGGACGTGTGCTGATCCTGTCTACCCTCACACAATTCGTGCCCATATTTCTGCAGCTGCCAGTAGCAACGCCTCTGCCTGGATGGCAGGAGTGCTATATTTGCTAGTGGATTTTTACTAGTGTGACATTGAAATCAGCTTTGAACATGTCGTGAGAACCCCCCAAGCTCCGTTACTGCTGGTAGCTGGTTTAACATGGGTCCTGATTTTGTATTCCCTGTATAATCAGTGTCCTCCGTGCTTTCCCACTTCCACCTGCAACCATTCTAGTCTCTGTCAGTGGTGTATCCCTGGAGATTTCACTGTGATAAATCCTCTGTAATAAATTCTGAACTCAGTGTTATCTCACATTATTTTGTTAAAACTCGCAACAAGCGTAGCTCAGTTTGGATCTAAATGCATCTCCATACCTGGCCAGCTTTCTGCTCCCTCATGTTTCTGTAGCTGATTAATCAAGCGACTGAGGTTCTGGCAAATGTGAGGACACAGGGTTTGTTAAAAAGGGGGCATTTATTTCCTGATGGTAAGTTCCAAAGGAGTAGCTGTGTTAGTCTTGTTCAGCGGAACAAACATATTTATTGATCGCATGAGCTTCCATCAGCCGCAGTGGGATTTTCTCCCACGAAAACTCATGCGATAAATAATTGTGTTAGTTTTCAAAAGTGCCGCCAGATTCCCTGTTTGTTTTATGTCCTGATGTTTGTTTTCCAGCTGGGCCCCTCCCTCGCTCTGATTACTTTGCACGGGTTTAGATAAACATTCAATCAAAGCCTTCGAAAAATGCACAGACACATTGCCCTGCCCAGACTTCCTTGCTCCGCACTGTGGTGTCCTGAAATGAGAGGGATGGCACCAGCAGTCAGGGGGAATGAGGTGCAGGCTCCGTTACCACCAGGAAAATCCCTGTGCCAGGCCAGTCAGGAACTGTAGGGAGTCAGGAACCCATTTTGCATTTGTTTAACCCAGGCCAACAAGGTTCAGCAGCTAACAGAGGATCAGGGTGAAGGGCAGAGCTATTAATTGATTCCAACCCACCCCGTTCTGACCCCAGCGTGTCAACAGAGAGTGACACCTGCCATGGTGTCAACAGGGGGGCAGAGTTGCCAGCTCCTGAGTTTCAAAGTTGCTCAAGTATCCCTGAGTTCTGCCACCAGAGTCATGAATTCTGCCCTAATTCAAAATGACCCCTATCACAGCGTCTGGGCTTGCCACTCTTCTGAGCCCTCGCTGCATGACCCCCTACCTCGTATTTGCTCTCTTCTGGGGTGAAATTGCACAATTCATCTATGCCAGGCCACCCCACAATTCATACCCCGCAGGTCTGACTGCGTTTGGGAGTCAGCGACCAGTAGGATACAGTGAACAGACGAGAAGCCGTGTCAGTCTAGTTCAGCAAAACAAACGAGAAGTCCTGGGGCACTTTTAAAAGCTAACACATTTATTTATCTCATCAGCTTTCATCAGATGCAGTGGTATTTTCTCATGCGATAAATAAATGTGTTAGTCTTTAAAAGTGTCCCAGGACTCCTTGTTCACATTAGTGACCAGATACTGCCAGCTTAAACCACAGTATTGATCCTTAACAGTAGGAACAAAGCTTTTGAAGAAAAAGGAGTCTCCGCATGGGGAAAATCAGTTATGGATGGAACATCCCAGGTCCAAATGTGAATTTAGATTTATTTTATAAACTCAAGGGTAAAAAAGAGACAGTAGGTATTAAAAATGAAGTGTATCAGTTTGTAGATGAAAAATGGGGTCAGTCAAATATACACAGATGTGTCCAAAAAAAAAAACCAGGAAGAGTGGGGATGGCATATTGTATAAATGGATACCAAAACTGGGAATGGTGACGGTGGGGAGCCAGCCTGGGCCCAGGTGGCGGGGGGAGGGAGCTGGTGGGGGGGAACTGGGATCAAGCTAGAGGAGACCCAGCAGTGGGGGAAGCTGGCAGGGAAGGAAATGGGGGAGCTTGTCGTGGGGGAGGAAGCCAGCCCAGGGGAGCACAAGGGGCTGGAGCGAGGGAAAGCCAGCTAGGGGTGGTGGAAGCCCTGACGTGCCACAGCGCTGGTGGGGAGGGGAACAGAGGGGGGGCGGCACAGCACTGTCCCTACCCCAGAGTGAAGAAGCACCAGCTGGGAAGGTGAGGGGGGCGGTGCGGGATGGTGCAATGCACACCAGCTGGGTAGGGCGAAAGGGAGTGGGGAGAGCTGACCAGGGACGGCGGGCGGAACAGAGGCCTCAGGTGGGTCGGATCCAGCCTGCGGGCCATATTTTGCCCACCCCTGTCCTAAACACCGGGATAGCAGGGAATGAAACGGTGGATAAAGCAGCTAAAACGCTGTAAGAAATGGAAGGACTGACTTAGGTGTACTCTGGAGTTGGCAGGACTTCCAAAGCCAAGTAAAAAAAATTCAAAAGAGGAATGGCAAAACAATTGGATAAATGAAAAAAAGGAGGTTTTTAAATGTGCCCTAGAGTTGAGGAGCAGGGCACAATTCAGGGCCTGGAGGAGAAGACAAATGAAGTATTAGAGCACTGATTGGCCACTGTGGCTTAAAGAAAAATCCTTTTGAAAAGTAGACACGAAGGTGGACTGTGGGAACTCTCTGTAGGTAAGGGCTTTGATGGAGAAGGGGAACACTTTCAGAGGTGGTTTTAAGGTAAAAACAAAATGACAACATGTTCTTTAGCAAAAGCCTTGGGGAAGTGGAGCAAAGGCAGAGTGGGAGGATATAAATTGCCGCGTATTGAGGAATTACAGCTGGTGGTAGCAAGAGCCATTCGATCAAGTCTTCTTCATCCAAAAGAAAGAGAGAGACAGAGACAGGCTATATAGGGAGGGAGTCTGTGGTCACTGCCAGACAGAAAAGAAGGACGCATTATCTGCACTGAGTTTGCCCCATCAGCCCCTCAGCCGCCTCCTGTCCCTTTATTCACCTGCTCCATTCAGGCTGCAAATTACTCCCCACCCTCAGGCTGTCTTCCCACAGTCCCCTGCCTCCCTTATTCTGACCCCTACTCTCCAACCTCCCCTTTCCCTCTCAGTTTGCGCCTTACTCCCCATCCTCCTTCCTTTCCTCCCAGTTCTCTTTCCATTTTCTGAAGTATACTTCCCAGGCGTAAGCCCCTCAAGACAATAACTGGCCATTTAGGCAAAGGGAGGCAGTGTTTATCACACTCCTCCCCACAGGTTTGATCACCGGTGATGATCCTCCCCCCTGTTCCCCACAGACAACAATTTGGTGTTTAGTAACAAACTTGGCCTGAAGACAGGACCTCCAACTAGTATGTGGGCAACAATGCTACCAAAGACGCACACACATCACCATCCTTGACAGGGAACCCCAAGATGCTGATGGGCTGAGGACCTCAGCCAGGACAGGACCATCAATACAGAGGCACCAGGCGCTAGTGGGAGTGGTGCACCGAAGAGCAGGAGAGCACGAGGAACTTCAGCTGAGACCAACGAGGAGCATGTACGTTTTCTCTCAGATGATATGACGCAAATACAGCTGTCAGTGGGGTAACTGTACAGCGGAGTGGGCCAGGAGCGCAGTCCTTGATAGTCTGCTGATACTGGACCCACTTCTCAAGTCGCAGGACCTCTCCACCTTTGGTTCAACTATGTCTACACTTGTAGGGTGCGTCCACACTTGTAAATTAAGTCGACGTAAGCTTGCTTACGTCGACTTAATTTACCCTGCGTCTACACTATGGTTTCCTTAAGTCGACTTAAGCAAGCTGCTTAAGTCGACTTAAGGAAAATAAAAGTCGACTTAATGAAAATTAAGTCGACTTTTTTAAACCTCCTTTTGTGTTGACTTTAGGCTTAAGTCGACTTTTTCAAGTTGACTTAAGCCAGTGTAGACCTGGAGTAGCTCTAAGTCGACTTAGGGCTACTCCAGGACTCCCCCACTGCCCTCCATGCTGGGGGGGGCACAGGGGGAGCCTGGCATGCCCACCCTGCCCCTATGCCCTGCCAGGGTCCCTGTCGCCCTTTGCCCCATTGTACCCATGGACCTGCCCTAGGTCCCCCTAGCCCCTAGAAGTCAACCTAGGCATCCAGTGTGGACGCTCTAGGTCGACTTTGTAAGTTCCCTCCTAAGTAGACTTTAGCTTTAGATGTGGAGATGCTAAGTCCACTTAACTAAGTCGACTTAAAGTCGACTTAGTTAAGTCGACTTAGCTAAAGTCGACCTAAATTTACAAGTGTAGACATAGGCGTAAAGAGAAGACCTATGAGTGCCAGAAACTAGTTGGACTTGCTGGGTGTGACTGGTGGATTGTATTACCATCGAAATGCTCCATGTCATCACTCACATAGGGTGCGTCTACACTTGTAAATTAAGTCGACTTAAATAGGCTTAAATCAACTTAATTTACTCTGTGTCTACACTTGAGTTTCCTTAATTCGACTTAAGCAGTTCCTTGTTTTAGCTTGTAAAAGCTTGTTTTACTTCGAACTAACCCTTAATTTGAACTAGTTAGTTCAATTTAAGTCAATGTGGCCATGTTAGTTTGAACTAACCGGCACTTTGAGCTTAATGCAACTGACATTCGAACTAAGCTTAGTTCGAACTAGCATTCCAGTGGGGCCATGCTAGTCTGAATTAAATTAATTCGAACTAAATAAAATTAGTTCAAATTAGTTAGTTCAAATTAACTAATTCGAACTAACTTTGGTAAGTGTAGACATAGCCTTAATGATCATTCACAGACTCAGGACATTTACTTGTAAATCGCTCCAAGTCTTACTTCCCCACAATTAATTACGACTGTGTAGGTCACCACATCTATTATATTCTCTTTTAGCATTTTTACTATTTCTGGTAGCTCTGAACTCATTAATTTCCCGAAAGAATTAGAGATATTATAAATTCTTAAAGAAATATTCGTCTTCTCCATTAGGACCTCAACCACCTTATATTCTAGGTTTACATTTTCCTTCTCAACTGCCATGTATTTTATCTTTCCCGTATGAAAATACAAACACCAACCCTTTTCCCACTTTTTGGCCTTGCCTAGAGGCAATATGTTGCAGGGTCGAAGGACGAAAGACAACCAGATGGAGTAGTAAGGTGTGCTTTATTCAGCTACACCATCTAAACCACTCGTTCCCCTTCCTTCCATGACCAGCAACGTGAGCCCCAAGTATTGTTACTCATGATTATTTATCCCTTGTCCTATACATGTTCATTTTCATGTACATGTTTAGTCATTTAATTTACCCCATGCCCTTGTGAGCCTTTATGGTGAATATAATTAAGCCGCCTCTAACATTATTTACTTCATTATACGTAAATGTAGGCACCCTGTACTTGAGGGGCCTCTGAATTTAATTAGGAGACCACAATTCCCATCATGCCTTGGGGGAAAGGGAGGGGACCCTGGCTTTGTGCAGAGGAAGAGACTTGTGGATGGTGGACTCCATTTGGGGAGGATCGCATGGCCCTTTCTGAAACCTGCTGCTGACGGCTCCTGGGGTTTCCGAGGCTGCTGCTGAGAGCCTGCTGGAGGGTGTTCGAGCAGGGAGCTTTGGAGGCTGGTGGCATTGCTCAACCCAAAGCAGGGACAGAGCCTGGAGCAGGCTGAGCTGGCCAGCAGTAGAGGCGATGCCCCCCACCATTTGGGAGCAGGGATTGTAAAGAAAGGGGTGCTGCAGACAGACTGGCTGCACCTGAGAAGAGGCAGAGTGTTGGCCCCTCTGAGCCAGGGCCAGGACAACTGCCATTGGGTTGGGTCCACTCCAGATCTTCAGTGTGGTGCTGGGACTGGACCGATGCACCGAACCGGCAGAGCGCTGTCTCGTCTCCTTCATCAGAACGCCAAGTGCCCGTGCAAGCCAGGGCTCGGGGCTCTGAGCTCTGGGGGAGTGCGCACCCCAGAGGTGGAGTAATAGTGGCCCTATCAATGCCATTTAGATACATTTCATTTATTACTGTATTCTGTGTTTGTTAATTGATTTATTCAACTGCCCATGTGATATTTAACATCAGCCTGTAATGCCAAGTTTCCTCAATTCAAGTAAAGGTTTGTTATCATTAATTTAGGCATATTGAATGTATTGTACACACAATTAGTATTTCTGAATTAGACTCATGCCACAGATTATCAGCATGGGATTAGTCCTGGAGGCGCTCCAGGCACGCGACTGAGTGTGCGCAGGATCCAGCCAAGTGGAGGCATCACCACTTTTAATTGTCTGTAAAAGGAAGGGGACTGCAGCAGAGGGGTGATAGAGGATTCCCACTTAATCCAACTTCACCACTGGGGTATTCAGGATCTCCTTTTTGCCATGAAACCTTGGTACCTGTGCACGCGCGAGTGTTGCTGGCTCCCAAGTAACCCAGGGAGGAAAAGGAGAGGTTACATAAATTTAAACCATTGACTCATAGACTTTAAGGTCAGAAGGGACCAGTATGATCATCTAGTCTGACCTCCTGCAAAATGCAGGCCTCAAGACCTCACCCACCCACTCCTGCAATAGGCCACCAACCTATGACTGAGTTATTTACCTCCTTAAATCATGATTTAAGGCCTTCAAGATACAGAGAATTCACCAGTAGGTGAACCATGCCCTGTGCTACAGAGGAAGGCAAAAAACCCCCAGAGCCCAGGCCAATCAGCCCTGGGGGAAAATTCCTTCCCGACCCCAAATATGGCAATCAGTTAAACCCTGAGCATGTGGGCAAGTCTCAACAGCCACTTACCCAAGAATCAATTCTCTGTAATAACTCAGAACCCACCCCACGTAGTCTCCCCTCTTAGGCCACTTGTGTATCCACCACAGGTAGCCAAATATCAGTCATTTTCCAAAATGGGGTAATCATACCATCCCCTCCATACATTTATCAAGCTCAGATTTGAAAGCAGTTATGGTTTTTGCCCCCACAACTCCCCTTGGAAGGCTATTCCAGAACTTTACTCCTCTAATGGTTAGAAACCTGCGTCTAATTTCAAGCCTACATTTCTTGATGGACAGTTTATAACCATTTGTTCTGGTGTCCACATTGGTGCTGTACTCATGTTATACCAAAAAGAGTGCCCAAGATCTTTTAAAGGGGAAAAGGCAACACGCCGTGTTTATTATAGAAAAGAACAAAATTATAAACTAACTTATACCCACACACATTCATCCACGCGCCCAAACACACCAGAAGCTATTCTGCAGTTTATACAATTACCAGTCCTGATTGTGGCTTTGGTCCGTTGCTGGAGATCGTTGCTCATGGCAGCTACCTGGCCAGGGAAACTGAACACGAGGAAAAGTGGTCTCTGTCGGGCGCGCACCGACACTCCTTCTCTCAGGTGTATGCAGAACTGTGTCCCCCAAAACTTTGGAGTCTCACCCAGTCTTTATAGGTCACGCTGCTCTAGGGGCTCTGTGTGTCCGCTGGTCACCAGGCAGCTGCAGATGTAACTTCCAGCTCGTTTCTTGATAGCTTGATTAATTTTATCCTTTTGTCTCTGGGGTGGATCCTTTTACTTTTGGGGCTGTGTTCACATTCTTCAGCCGTTGGAATGGACTTTGCATGCATCAGGACAAGCTGGCAGTTTGGGACTGGTTCACACATACATACACCCTCCATCCACACTTTGCTCAGACAATGTGAGCTATTCACTTTAGAAATAGTTTCACACAAGATGGGGTACATTGGTCAAAGATGGAGTTTAACATTTCCAAGATGGAATTTAACACTTTCAATATTCCATTTTTAATATGGAGTTTTACATCACTTTACTGTAAATACTGCAGTCAGTGGGTAAAAAGAGGTGTCATGCCTATTGTCTAAGGCCTTGTACACACTACAAAGTTATTGCGCGATAAAGCCCTTTATCGCGCGATAACAAACAGAGCGTACACACACAACTTACAGTTATTCCGTGTTAAGTCCCTTCTTTTTGCGCAAAATGTAAACCACCTAAACGAGCGTGGTTGCTGCTAACGCGGAATAGTTGTTGCGCGATGGCCCGTATGTGTACGCTTCTCGCGCAATGTGAAAATTCCGGAAATGGCCCACAATTCAAATTCCCTCCCTTCTGCACTTCCGCCTGTACTCTATCGCCGTGACGTCATTTTTCCCGACCTCCTCTTCTGTCCCGCGAATTTTTGAATTCACCACTCTCCCTTCTGCCTCGCTGTTCAGTGCTGCTGCCGCTGTGTGCTTCGCTTGCAATGTCGTCGCGCCGCAGCAAACGAGCTCCAGCCTGGACAGCAGCAGAGGTGATGGACTTGATAGGCATCTGGGGAGAGTCCGCCGTGCAGTCACAGTTACGGGGCAGCCGGAGGAATTTTGACATTTTCGGTCAAATTTCAAAAGCCATGACCGAAAAGGGGTACGAGCGAGACACCCTGCAGTGCCGGGCAAAGGTGAAGGAGCTTAGGATAACATTTCACAGAGCCAGAGAGGCTAACCGGCGCTCTGGCTCCGTGCCAGCAACATGCAGGTATTATAAGGAGCTGGAGGCGATCCTGGGCAGCGATCCCACAACCACCCCGAACTGCACGGTAGACACTTCGGAGACTGCACCCCAAACAGAGAAGGCAGCAGAAGGCGACGAGGCAATTGTGGACGAGGAATCAGAGGATGAAGACTACGAGGACGGAGAGAACGGAGCCATCGACCCGGGGAGCCAGGAGTTATTTTCCACCTAGCCAGAAACAAGCTCCACTGATTCCTTCTCCACGCCTACCCAGGAATCATCAGAAGGCAGCTCTGGTAAGTCCCGTTCGCAGTGTTCTCTATTCTAGCTGCTACAGCTCAGCGTATACATGGTTTTTATGCAAGGGGTTTTCATTTTCTGTGTCTTCAGTTCTGTACCTTACAGATGTGTAAAGGTGTTACTAGCATTACATAAAAAGGTCATCAATGTATGCCTCGATTTCCAAGTAGTCGTTCCCTTTCAAGTCACTGAACGCGTTATCCAAATATTTCCAGAGTCTTCTCTTGAAATTACATGGTAGAGCGTTCCTTTGCCCTCCACCATTCAGGGACACTCTTCCTTTCATCCTCGCAAGCACTGCTGCGGGTACCATTGCTGCACACAATCCTGCAGCGTAAGGTCCCGGCTTGAAGTCGGCAACATGAAGGAGATGCATTCTCGCTTGCAGAGGCACTCTAAGCAGTGTGAGATCTGCCTCTATTTCAGCCATCTCGGGCACAGGATCAGAACTAGGTGTGGCAATAGTCAACTCTCTGTTGTACTACCTCAGCAACCCGTCCCAAGCTTTGGGAAATTTGTTACTGCCCCCCCGTAGGTCCCCACTTGTGTATTGAAGGAATGTGTGGGGAGAACAACATTATTTGCTCCTGACCGTGGCGAGAACAATAGCGGCATTCTACATTTTTCATATCTGAACAGGAATGACCTTCGGTGGACAGTCTACAGCTGCAGCAGAGCGTCTGAGGAGGATAAGGCGGAGGCCTCGTAGGAGCAAGGAAGACGTCTTCCAGGAGCTCATGCAGTTCCATGAGGCTTCTGCGAGGGAGACAAGGCAATGGAGGAGGCAGTGTAGGCAGGACAGGAGACAGAGCAGTGCGAGGAGAGAGCAGCAGAAGGATGCCCTAATAGGCATCATGCAAGAGCAGACCAACCTCCTCAAGAGCATGGTCGGTCTGCTCCAGGCTCGCACCCCCATCATCAGCCTCATATGCCTTTCAGTGCATCCACGCCACATTCCCCCCCCAGACAGTTTTTAGACCACCATGGACATCCATGGTGTAATGTTAACAGAACCCCTCCCCCAACGTACGTAGTTGAGTCCCACACCTATACCCACCTTTAGTCCCTACTCCCCTCAAACCCGAGTTTGGATAACTGTTAATTGAATAAAGTTGAAACCTTGTTAAACTTAATCAGACTTTCTTTATTTGTTTCAGTAATTTAACATTAACGGTTTTTGATTTAATGAATGATTAGATGGGAAAAAAACAAAAGTTTTAGAGCTTATTTTTTAATAGTTGAAAAATATAGAAAACGGTTACTAATTAAATTCAAAGGTACAATTTTAACCCACAGTACTAAAATGGGTTTTTAACGCATCCCTTATGCGAACTGCCCTTAGCTGCGCCCCCCGGATACCCCTCGTGTCTGGTTGCTGGTAGGCATTTTCCAGACGTTGTGCCTCGATGGTCCACGAGTTCCTGAATCTCTCCCCCCGGCTTTCACATATATTGTGAAGAACACATCAAGCAGAAATAACTATTGGGATCTTGTCCTCATGAAGATCTAGCCTGCCATACAGCGCACTCCAGCGCGCTTTTAAACGGCCAAAGGCACACTCCACAACCATTCTACATCTACTTAACCGGTAATTGAAACGCTCCTTGTCAGGATCCAACTTCCCGGTGTACGGCTTCATGAGCCATGGCATCAGTGGGTAGGCGGGGTCCCCAAGGATCACCACTGGCATCTCTACACCGTCCACAATTATTTTCTCGTCTGGAAAAAAGGTGCCCACATGTAGCCTTCTGAATAGTCCAGAGTTTCTAAAGATGCGTGCATCGTGCACCTTTCCAGACCAGCCAGCATTAATGTCCATAAAGCGACCACGGTGGTCCACCAGTGCCTGTAGAACCATCGAAAAGTATCCTTTCCTATTTATGTATTCAGAGGCAACGTGGTCGGGAGCGAGAATAGGGATGTGAGTCCCATCTATTGCACCCCCACAGTTCGGGAAGCCCAACTCATTAAATCCTGCGATGATCTCCCTCATGTTTCCCGGGGTCACCATCCTCCTGAGCAGAATACGGTTGATGGCTCTGCATACTTGTGACAGTGCCACTCCAACGGTCGAGCGTCCAACCCCAAACTGATTTGCGACCGAGCGGTAGCAGTCTGGAGTCGCCAGTTTCCAAAGTGCGATAGCCACACGCTTCTCCACTGTCAAGGCGGGTCTCATCCTCGTGTCCTTGCATCGAAGGGCAGGGGCAAGCTCCTGGCATAGCTCCATAAATGTGGCTTTCCGCATTCTCAAGTTCTGTTGCCACTGATCATCGTCCCACAGCTGAAGGACGATTCGTTCCCACCAGTCTGTGCTTGTCTGCCGGGACCAAACACGGCGGTTCAGGCTGTGTTGCTGGTCCGCGAAACAGATCAGAATGTCCGTTTTGTTTTCAATGCTGTCATTATCCGAGACCGAGTCATCCGTGTCATGCTCTGAATCATAGCCAAAGGCAAACCGCAACAGAATCTGGGCTGTGTTCACAATGCTGAAGGCAGCATTCAAGATCATGGCTGAATCCATGGCGATTCAGAAAAGGCAGTGCCGAAAAGAAGGTTGCTTCAATTTGAAATTCGCTCTCGTTGCTATTGGCAACTGCTGGGTAGCGGAATGCACCACGGGAGATGATACTGGGGACTCTGGGATAGGTACCCACAATCCCCTTTGCTTTACTGGAGGACTGTGATCAGAAGGGGGGGGGCTTTGTTCCGTTCGAGCAAGCATGGTGTGTACGCGATCTCGCGTAACAACAGCCACGGGAGAATTAATGCGGAAGAGGATTATTGCGCGTTAAAAATGGTAGTGTGTACATAGCCTAAGGGTATATAGGCATAGATCTTCACAGCAATGCAAGCTGGGAGAGAGTGGCTCAGAGAGGAAAGGCCCCCACTTCCCCAGCCAAGCAAACGCCAAGACTAGCTGTTTGAGCCCCATGCTCCCCAACAGCTGGACAGGGTCCACAATCCTATTTACAAGACATTATAAACTAATGTAATAATGTTGCAAATAGGGACCTGTTACAGATGTCAATCATCATGAACCAATTAGGTTTAGAGAGGGATTGATACAAGTTATGGATGAAATCAATAAACCAATTAAGGTGAGAGAAAGTTATAAAACTAATAAACCAATTAAGACCAATGATTGACACAAATTATGAATGAAACCAACAAACTTATAAAACTAATAAACCAATTAAGGCCAATGATACAAGGATTGACACCCACATTATACAAACAGCAAAATCACCTGCATATCCCTACACTCAAATAATTCCTATTCTTCCCTGATGTTAATCCCTCTGATGTATTTATAGAGAGCAATCATATCTCCCTCAACCTTCTTTTGGTTAGGCGAAACAAGCCAAGCTTCTTGAGTCTCCACTCATAGGGCAGGTTTTCCACTCCACAGACCATCTTTGTAGCCCTTCTCTGCACCTGTTCCAATTTGAATTCATCCTTTTTAAACATTGGGCATGCATTATATTTGGATTTTAGTTGAGTCAGCCCTGTTGGGTCCCCTTTACCTAGGATCGGTTGCTTTCGACATCCTCCTCTACCCGTGTATGGCAAGGAATCTGGCTTGGTTTACAGGTAGGTAGACATGTCTGAAATATAGGAGGGGCCCCATCTTTTAAAATTAAGGAAAATAGGGAACTAATAGGGAGACGTGTACTTATTTGCGAATTGCTTAAGCAGATTCATGTGGCCAACATATAGGAGGTGCCTGTTTTCTCTTCTAAGCCTGGGGGTTACTGCGGAGAACGGTTAGGGCCCCTCTGGCCTGGATCCTGCCCCCAGCTCCCTGTAGGCCTGGGCATGCCCTGAGCTCCTCTCTTTTCCCTTACCCACAGAATATACCCTGGAATTTTCAAAGCAAGCTTTCCAACCAACTGTGTTTCCAGGGACATATGACACTTGCTTTAGTTTTCATTTCCAGGATCTTTCGTTTTAGTTCTTAATTGTGTGCTATCAAATTATGTGTATTCCCACAAAAGACTGAAATCTCCCCACACCCAGTCCTCGAACTCCATTAACTTCATTCAAATTGCCAGGAATACAGTCCACTGGTAACTTGCTACAAATATTTTCCTCGCAGTCTACTACGATTATGTTTTTTCTGATTTTTTCTCTCCCTTTCTGATGTGCAATTTATCATTTCTATCAAAAATGTAATTGATCTTTCTTTTCCCATTATAGTACATGGCCTGTGCCTTGCCTGTTCCTTCCACACTGCTTATACAAAGAGGCTATATCTGTGTCCACACTTCCCCATATCCTGTGGTGACTGTCTCTTCCCTTTCCACACGATGTTTTCAGAGCCTCCTTACAGCTTCTGAACGATAGGCCTACAGCCACGGAGGGCCTGGCCCAGTCCGCACTGAAAGCCCCTCTGCCTGTTCGGAGTAGTCTGACCTAGGACAGCCAGGCCAGAATTTTCCACTCTGCCTTTGAAAAATGCCACTAAGCTCCAGTGCTCATCCCAGGCTTTGTAATACATTGTTGCCAATGCTCATTATTTGATGGCTCTGCTTATTATATTTGGGGCTGCTCTTAAAGCCCCAGCTCCCGGAGCCATGTGATCAGCTGAGATGATCAGATTTCATTTTGAAAACCAGTACCTCAGCGGCTGCCATGGCTCCGGAGAAAAACTTGGCAGTGCACCCTGAGTGCAAGCTGATGGCTCAGAAACCAGAAAGCAAATAAAAAACAACCTGACATTTATTTTTTGCTTTAAAATCGCAGGAATTTAAGCCAATCTCCTGATTTTGGGGGCCTGAATCAGGACCGTGTCCTCTAAACTGGCTCCTGAGCTCTAATGCCCCTTGTAGTCAGGGTAAAGATGGTCAAAAGTCTTTCAAACAGACTAAATTTAAAAACCACTGTTACTCATAATTGTACCAGCCCTATAATATATTGAGGACTATGCTGGAATCACAAGTTAGTGCTTTAAAAGTTGCAGAGCTGGGTGGGGAACAGATCCCTTGTCATGGTTGCAGACGAGGTGGATTTCTGTAGGAAAGGGAGCAGAGCCAGCATAAGGAAGGTGGGGTGAATGGAGCCTCACTGCTTTAGAGAGCAGCCTGCTTTCTCTCCCTCTGATTTTGGCTTTTTGTGTGTCATTGTTCTGAATTCTAGTGAAATGGGCATTTATCTACCATCTCTACCCGTAAGTCAGTGATTCCCTGGTGAAAGAGGGACATAAATGGTGAGGCCAAGCCAAACAGGTTGATAGGCCCTTGAGTCAAGAATGATGGGTGTTTCCAAGAAAATGCAAACTGGCCCTAAGACCACACAGCAGTGAGCCAGGCATTTCCGTTGTTGACACTGCCTTATCTAAAAAGGAGTAAGGAATTATCTAAGCAAATAAGTAAGTAAATGGCGAGGACAAGCCAAACAGGATCTTCAGATCCTCATAACATGGAGTGGGGAACTGGTTGTCTTCTTTACAACGCAATGCCTGTAATTCATAGAATCATAGGGATGGAAGGGACCTCATGAGGTCATCTAGTCCAACCCCCTGCTAAAAAGCAGGACCACTCCCACTAAATCACCCCAGCCAGGGTTTTGTCTAACCGGGCCTTAAAAATCTCCAAAGATGGAGATTCTACCACCTCCCTAGGTAGCCCATTCCAATGCTTCACCACCCTCCTAGTGAGAAAGTTTTTCCTAATATCTAACCTCAACCTCCCCAGCTAATTTGAAACCATTGCTTCTTGTTCTGTCCTCTGTTACCATCGAGAACAGCCTAGCTCCCTCCTCTTTGGAGCACCCCTTCAAGTAGTTGAAGGTTGCTATTAAGTCTCCCCTCAGTCTTCTCTTCTGTAGACTAAATAAGCCTAGTTCCTTCAGTCTCTCCTCATAAGTCATGTGCCCCAGCCCCCTAATCATTTTTGTTGCTCTCCACTGGACTCTTTCTAATTTGTCCACATCCTTTCTGTAGTGGGGAGCCCAAAACTGGACACAGTATTCCAGATGCGGCCTGACCAGTGTCGAATAGAGGGGAATTATCACATCCCTCGGTCTGCTGGCAATACTCCTACTGATGCAGCCTAATATGCCATTGGCCTTTTTGGCAACAAGGGCACACTGTTGGCTCATATTCATCTTCCCGTCCACCATAACACCCAGGTCCTTTTCTACAGCGCTGCTACTTAGCCGATCAGTCCCCAGCCTGTAGCAGTGCATGGGATTTTTTCGTCCTAAGTGCAGGACTTTGCACTTGTCTTTGTTGAGGTTCAACAAAGGTTGAGGTTTGTTGGGCACCCCACTACAGAAAGGATGTGGACAAATTAGAAAGACTCCAGCGGAGAGCAACAAAAATGATTAGGGGCCTGGGGCACATGACTTATGAGGAGAGACTGAAGGAACTAGGCTTATTTAGTCTGCAGAAGAGAAGACTGAGGGGAGATTTGATAGCAACCTTCAACTACTTGAAGGGGTGCTCCAAAGAGGAGGGAGCTAGGCTGTTCTTGATGGTAACAGAGGACAGAACAAGGAGCAATGGTTTCAAATTACAGCTGGGGAGGTCGAGGTTCGATATTAGAAAAAACTTTCTCACTAGGAGGGTGGTGAAGCATTGGAATGGGCTACCTAGGGAGGTGGTAGAATCTCTATCTTTGGAGATTTTTAAGGCCTGATTAGACAAAACCCTGGCTGGGGTGATTTAGTGGGAGTGGTCCTGCTTTTTAGCAGGGGGTTGGACTAGATGACCTCGTGAGGTCCCTTCCATCCCTATTATTCTATGATTCTATGAAAGGAGAGTGTCCTGGAGCGATACTGCTGACTACGGATGGCCAGAGCCCCATGTACTACATTTCATGGTCACGGACTCCGCCCTTGCTGCAGGACCCATTATTTTTTCCATTTTGGAAAAAGTGTGGCTATGTCTACATTTGAAAAGTTAGGTCGACTTTATGAAGTCGACTTAATAAGGTCCTCTTTAAGTGGACATTATTACATTGACTTAACAAAAGTCGGCTTAACTTTTCAAGTGTAGATGTGGCCCCTTTTTTACCTTATTAAGTCAACTTAACGTTTAAATCGACTTAATAAGCTCCACCAAGATGCTAATCCCCGTCTCCACTGGCTTAAGTTGACTTAATAAAGTTGACTTAAGTGCTAGTTTGAATTAAAACAAGGTGTTATTAATTCAAACTAATTTTTCCTTAATTCAATGTAAGGAGCACCTTAAATCAATTTACAGAAAGCCTATTGTAGACGCGGATTATTTTAAGTCAATTTAGGCCTCCTTAAATCGACTTAATTTATAAGTGTAGACGCACCCTATGTTTGTAGGTTTTGTGGTGGCAAAGGAAGTTTTCCAGCTATACTTAGAGCGTTACTCACATAATGCAATTTTCCTGAATTTGCAAAGAGCCTGACATAACTGCTCAAAAAGGTGTGAACGGCCCCATTCGTCTCTGAAAATTCAAAATAACCATTTCATTGTCAGCAGCCGCAATCACTGCCAATCTCAGCCACTCGGGATCCTAACCTGAACAGCCTGTCTCCTAGGATTCTTTGACTAGTTCAATCTGTTCTGAGACCCCCAACACTCTCTCTCTCTCAGTCCAGGTATAATTTTCTAAGCCTGATCTTTGTAATCAAACTGGGCTAGATTTCCCAATACCCCAACTGAAGTTGGGTAACTGTTTGATTGTTCTTCCCTTTTTTTATGGTGATTAATGTGGTAACTTTTTGTTTCTCTCTCCTTTTATGGTTATTGCGATTAGTCTCATAAGTTTTATATACCTGACAATAAAATAAGTTTTGTAATCAAGCTGGTTGCCAGACTCTCTCCAAACTTCAATTACTCCTGTATTTCTCTGCAGGAAGGCTTCTTTTACCTAGCCAAAGATCCCTGTAATGCCCCCCAAACCTGTGGGGTTTGGACATCAAGGGGGTTACTACTAAAACAGCAGTAAAGTGATGTGAGGAGAGCAATGTGCTGAGCCTGTGACATACAAGGGTGGCAGCTGGAAATTGCTGCTTTGTGGAGACCAGGGGCATATTAGAGGAGCATCTCAAAAAAGGGCTGTTTTGATCCAGCCTGCTCGAGGGGTACTCTATTCCAGTGCGGAGCCAGGGGCACAGAAGGGCGGCAGCAGAGAAGTGCTGTGTAAACCCAGCCTGCTGAGTTCAGGGGCATATAAGGGGTCAGCTGAGAGACCCAGTCCACATACCCCAAGGTGACAGGCAAATCTGGTAAAAAGGCCCTGATACTCTGCTGAGGAGGGACTTCCCCTAAGCCAGGCAGCATGCTATGCCAGGCCAGCCTCTGCAGCAGGTAAGGGCACCCTTAGAACAGTTGTAGTTGGTCTCTGCTGTGCCTGGCTCCCAATGATTGATCAGATAACAGAGATTTCCGGGGTTCTGGGACATCCAGCATGCCTTGTTTTCCTCCAGCCACATTCCTGCATCAGTAACAGAAAGAGGCCGGGTGAAAGGGTCTGCCAAGGCATGGATAACTGGCTTTGGACAGGTCTACGCTGGTGATGGACTGGCACAAAGCTGCCAGCAGCCCTGGGGCCTCTGGTCCATTGGGCACTGAAAACCCCTCTGCCTCTTCAGATCTGGTACGGCCAGGCCAGCATTTTCTACTCAGCCTTTGGAAAGCGCCACTAAGCTCCCGTGCTTGTTGCAGGCTTCATAATCGCACTGTTGCCAACGCTAGTGATTTGATGGCTATGCTCGTGATATTTGGGGCTGCTTTCAGAGCCCCGGATCCTGGGACCATGTGAGCAGACGAGAAAGTCAGATTTCATTTCTAAAACACGTATCTCTGCTGCTGCAGCAGTTGTGGAAGAAAGCTCAGCAGTGTGACCTGAGTGCAGCCTGATGGCTCAGAAACCAGAATGGAAAGACTAAAAACCTGACATTATATTTGCTTTAAAATCGCAGGAATTTAAGCCAGTCTCCTGTTTTGGGTGCTTGAATCAGGACTGTGTCCTCTAAACTGGCTCTTGAGTGCTAGTGCCCCTTGTGGTCAGGGATCAAGATGGTCAAAAGCCTTTCAAACGCACCAGGTTTTAAAACCACCATCATGCAAAATTGTAACCACCCTGTGGTGTATTGAGGACTATGTTGGAATCACAAGTTATTCATAGACTCATAGACTTTAAGGTCAGAAGGGACCAGTACGATTATCTAGTCCAACATCCTGCAAAATGCAGGCCTCAAGACCTCTCCCACCCACTCCTGCAATAGGCCACCAACCTATGACTGAGTTATTTACCTCCTTAAATCATGATTTAAGGACTTTAAGATACAGAGAATTCACCGGTAGGTGAACCATGCCCTGTGCTACAGAGGAAGGCGAAAACCCCCCAGAGCCCAGGCTAATCAGCCCTGGGGGACAATTCCTTCCTGACCCCAAATCACTTAAACCCTGAGCACGTGGGCAAGTCTCAACAGCCAGTTACCCAAGAAACAATTCTCTATAATAACTCAGAACCCACCCCACGTATTCTCCTCTCTTAGGCCACTTGTAAATCCATCACACGTAGCCAAATATCAGTCAATTGCTTTCAAAGCTTCTGTGCTGGGAGGAGAGGGGTTCCCTGGTCATTGTTGCAAGTGAGGGGGGTGTCTGTAGGTAAGGGGGCAGAACGAGTGTAAAGAAGGTGGTGTGAATGGAGCCTCACTGCTTCAGAGAGCAGCCTGCTTTCTCTCTCTCTGGTTCTGGGCTCTTGTGTGTTATTGTTCTAAATTCTAGCAAAATGGTCTTTTATCTTTCATCTCTAACCATAAGTAAGTGATTCCCTGGGGAATGAGGGAAATAAATGGCGAGGCCAAGCCAACCAGGACCTTGAGTTGAGAAAGATGGGTGTTTCCCCTGTTTCCAGGTAAATGCAAACTGATCCTAAAACCACACAGCAGTGAGCCAGGGATTGCCATTGTTGACAGTGCCTTATCTAAAAAGGAGTACGGGTTAATCTAAGCAGATAAGGAATTAAATGGTGAGGACAAGCCAAACAGGATCTTCAGGTCCTCATAACATGGAGTGGGGAACTGGTTGTCCTCTTTACAAAGCAATGCCTGTAATTCCATGCTTATCTCCTGTCAGCTAGTCAAGCATAAGGGCTTTAATAAAGTCATTTTATATCCCAACCTTCCAGCTGGAGTCTTTCATGATTTTAGCTAATTTCTCTGTGTTTTAACAGCAAATATCTATGTTCATCTAAGGGACCCAAACTCTAGCTCATGCCTTCTCTGTAATGAGAGGGGAGTGTTCTGGAACTACGCTTTGGACTACAGATGGCCAGAGCCCCATGTACTCATATTTCATGGCCCTTGCTGCAGAACCCATTCTTTTTTCAATTTTGGAAAAAGCATGGCTGCAGGTTTTGTGGTGGTAATGCAAATTTCCAAACTATACCTAGAGTGTAACTTATATAGTGCTTTTTCTCCAGAGTTTGCAAAGAGCCTGAAAGAACAGCTCGGAGAGGTGTGAACGGCCCCATTCATCTCTGAAAATTCAAGATAACAACTTCATTGTCAGTTGTTGCAATTATTGCACCGATGAGCATTTTGTCAGAAACAGCCAGTAAGTATTCTGGAATTCCAAAATGACGGCAACATGGGCGATTGTACGAGTGGCTCAGTAAAATTCCCCGTTTTACGATTTGTCTGAAACTGAAGTGAATTTCCTTTACTATGTCACAGAATTCAGAGATCGTGCCATAAAACTACAAGCCAGAATTAACTACAGGCTAGTTAGTTCGACCTCCATAGTATGAAAGGTTTTGGAAAAAATTTGAAAGAGAAAATAACTTAGGACATTGATGTTAACAGTAATTGGAATGACATACAGTCATGGTTTCACAAAAGATAGGTTGGCCAGAGGAACCAGGTGCCCTTCTTTGAAAAGTTAACAGATTTTTTAGACAAAGGGTTTGCAGTTTTATGAAATTGTGTCATTCCAACAAAAAGGCTGAGATCCCTCAAACCAGCCCTATTTCTCCATTAACTTCATCCCAAACTGCATGAATACAGGCCATTGGCAAGTTGGTAATTTACACATATTTTCCCTGCTCTGATTATTTTCCAGTTTCTGATGTGCAATTTATCACAAGTGCAATCAGCCTTTCTTTTCTCCTTATTAACATATCATTCCTTGGTGCTTATACCATGAGTCCGTATCCGTGTCTACAGCCCTCTGTTTCCTGAGTGTATTGTCTCTTCCTGCTGCATCTGATGCTTTCAGAGTCTCCTTAAAGCTTCTGAATGTTACCTTATTAACAAATTTGTTCGTTAGCCTATCGCTAGCTTGCCTTGCTGCAATGACCCTCTATCCACTCCGGTAAGTAAGACAAGTTCTCGACACGTGAGCCCCATGTGCCAAACTCTCTACGTTCCTGGGAGACAGTCAGTGTCATAGAATCACAGAATATTCGGGCTGGAGGGACCTCATGAGGTCATCTAGTCCAACCCCCTGCTAAAAAGCAGGACCACTCCCATTAAATCACCCCAGCCAGGGTTTTGTCTAACCGGGCCTTAAAAATCTCCAAAGATGGAGATTCCACCACCTCCCTAGGTAGCCCATTCCAATGCTTCACCACCCTCCTAATGAGAAAGTTTTTCCTAATATCCAACCTCGACCTCCCCAGCTGTAATTTGAAACCATTGCTCCTTGTTCTGTCCTCTGTTACTACTGAGAACAGCCTAGCTCCCTCCTCTTTGGAGCACCCCTTCAAGTAGTTGAAGGTTGTTACCAACTCTCCCCTCAGTCTTCTCTTCTGTAGACTAAATAAGCCTAGTTCCTTCAGTCTCTCCTCATAAGTCATGTGCCCCAGCCCCCTAATCATTTTTGTTGCCCAAAGCCAGCCCAGACCCAGGCTCTGATGGACTCTCATTCATGGTTTGTCACCTGATCATTCTGGCTCCTCAGTGAACGAATGCGTGTCCCCAAAGACATCAGTGACAGAGCCCCCATCTCTCCCAGACCGGGGGATGATCACAGAGACAGCCACGGAGCTGTGAGTGGTTCAATATATTTCAGACTCGCACTCAACAGATTCTCTCCAGTCCTACCACAGTCCTCTGTGGAAAGGTGAATGATACAAGAGCTGTGTTTAGACTGAGCAGCAGTGGGGTGGAGGGACTTGGGCAATAAGGGGGAAAGTCTTTGCACAAAGGGACTGTCCCAAACTCAAGAAGGGACGGCAGGCCACACCAGGAAGCTGTTCCACACCCTGAGGTGCCAAGTGTCTCTCCTGCAGCTTCATGGCTTCTGGGAAAGACATGGCCTGGGCATCCAATGTGCACACGGCTGGCGCCCCAGCCAGCCCCAGTTTGTTGGGGCCTCAGTTCTGCAGAATGTGGCCCTGCAGCTCACTCGGGGCACAGGAGCTGGCTAGCCCTTTGGGTCAGATCCAGCAAAGCATTTCAGGGGGCTCTGCTAGAGCAAGGTCACAGAGCTCAGTGCCAGCCAGACTCAGTCCCTGGCCCAGCGCAGGACTGTGACCCAGCTGGAGGGGTGGGGGTCCACTGGCACCAGTTCCCTGGGACCCAGACTGGGCCCAACTGCTCATTTCCCCCTTTTGCGTATGCAGACGACAGATGGGAACAACCATTGACCATGGAACTACTGACATTACTCGGTAAAGAAGAAAACCAATCCCCCACTATGTCTTCTGAGGCATTCAAGACCCTACCATCCTGTATGGCCAACCTAGCCATTTATTGCTTTATTTTCCTAGGGAAGCCCATACTCCTGGTTAGATACAGACAGCGTCAAGAATGGAAATCCCCGGCTCACCACTGTGTGGTCCGAGGGTCGGTTTCCGTTTCCTTGAAAAGAGGGGCAACCCCATCATTCTTTGTGTTCTCCAGGGTAGAGAGACCACTGCGTGGCAGCGGCTCTTTCCTCGCACACATGCAAAGTTTATTGATAATAATGATGAAGGTCCTGATACTCCGCTGAGGAGGGACTGGGCACTTTTCATACATCCTCAATCCCCCTAAGCCTGGCAGCAATCTATGCCAGGCCAGACCCCTGCTGCATGCAAGGGCAGTGTAAGCCAGGCGACCGGCCCTCCACGGCTAGCTGACTGGCCTTTCTCTTAGTCTCTCTGCCCGATGATTCAGGCAGGGGCGCAAGCGGGGTTGCCTCACAACCCGCAGGCGAACAGGCAAAGAAACTCTGTCTCTGGCCCCTCGGGCGGGGCAGGCTGCATAAACAACACTGTCTCTGGCCCCTCAGGCGGGGCAGGCAGGTAAGCAAACTGTCTCTGGCCCCTCGGGCGGGGCAGGCAGGTAAGCAAACTGTCTCTGGCCCCTCGGGCGGGGCAGGCAGGTAAGCAAACTGTCTCTGGCCCCTCGGGCGGGGCAGGCAGGTGTTGATGACTCAAATCATCAGTGTTCAGACTCAGATTTCAAACCAAACAGCCAGCTTTATTAAACTCTGCTGCAGCAGGGGGCTAGGGTCTGAACTAGCCAGCCTGCCTTACCAGTAGCCCAGATGCTATATAAACTAAGGTGTTACATATTCATGGCCCATCTGAATATCGGCCCAGAGACAGCAAATTGCAACAAATTAGTAACAGAACATTACATAACACTCCAGAAACTTCTATGTCACTCAAGGTGGAATCCACATTGGTTTCCTGTAGAACTCCATTTTGAATTACAAACAAGTTAGCAGGAACAGAACAAGTTAGGGAGAGCGGTCACAAATGAACTTCTTACCTTTTGAGTTCCATAATATAACATGTGTAACTTAGCACTCTGCTTTCATTCCAATAATACAAACTTTACACAGACCTGCAAGAACATGCAGAGACTTTCTTTTTTACTTCCACACAGGTAAGCAAACTGCTGCAGGGCCCTTGGGCGGGGCCGGCAGGTAAGCAAACTGGCACCCAAGTCTCCACTTCAGGAAGGAGAGACTCACCGCCAGCCAAGGCTTCTGGGGGTTCACCAGAAGGGGGGAGGCAGGGGGACGCAGGCCCACCCAACTCCACTGCGTCCCAGCCCAGGTCCTATCCGTGGCAGAGGGGTCTACCACGGGCCCGGCGGAATCCCCACCAGGGCACACGGACTCAGGCTCGGGCATCACCGAATCGTAATAAGCTTCTTGGTCCCCTGGGCCACTTCCTGCCCCCATCCCTGCTCTGGGGCCCCGTCGTCATCCTCCTCGGGGTAGTCGCCCAGTGGGAGGTCACAAAGCCCGTCCACGTCATCCGCTAAGGGTAACTCCTCCAGGTCGCAGCCAGCCTCTGGGGGTGGTGCGTCCTCACTGGCCAGAGGGAGCTCCTCCAGGTCGCAGCTCGGTACCGGGAGGCGGTCGTCCGAAGGGTCCGCAGGCTGTGTGGGAAGCTGTAGGTCCAGGGACTCCTCTGGGTTCAGGTTCCTGGGTGGCCGGTCTCGGTGGGCAGTCCCGGCGGGGCCCAGTTGACCGTCGGGGCCCTGGGCCCCAGGCCACAGGCAGGTCTTCAGCAGGGTAGTGGTCAGGCGGGTACTGGGGAGGGAGCAGAGAGACACCCTTCCCCTTCGGCTGTCTCCCTCTCACTGAGCTTTCCGGCTTCCCCTTTATACTTCCTGTCCCGCCCCCCTGCTTCCGGCCTGACGGACAGGCTGCGTCCAGCTCCACCCACCCAGGTATAACTGGGCCCAGGCTGTCTATCTCCGAGGGGGGCCACACTCCCTCACTACAGACGGTCTCAGATCTGTGGTAGTTGGCATCTGATGCCCACACCCCCAAAAGATTGATCAGGCAGCAGAGAATTCAGGGGCGCAGGGACATCCAGCACACCTTCTTTTCCTCCAGCCATGTTCTTGCATCGGTGACAGAAAGAGGCCGGGTGAAAGGATCTGCCAAGGCGTGGGTAACAGGTTTTAGGACAGATCTACCCCCGGGACTGGTGGACTGGCACAAAGCCGCCTACAGCCCTGGGGGCTCTGGTCCAGTGGGCATTGAAAGAATCTATGCCTGTTCAGAGTACTCTGATCTGGTATGGCCAGGCCAGCATTTTCTGCTCCGCCTTTGGAAAATACCACTACGCTCCAGTGTTCGTCGCAGGCTTTGCAATGCAGGGTTGCCAACGCTAGTGACTAGATTGCTATTTTCCTGATATTTGGGGCTGCTCTTAAAGCCCCGGCTCCTGGAACCAAGCGATCAGATGAGATGTTCAGATTTCGTTTTTACAACCAGTACCTCTGCCGCTGCCGTGGTTCTGGAGAAAAGTTCAGCAGTGTGTCCTGAGTGCAGCTCAGAAGGCAAAGACCAAAAACCTGACATTTATTTTTGCTGTAGACTCTCAGGAATTTAAGCCAATCTTCAGGGGCTTGAATCAGGACCGTGTCCTCTAAACTGGCTCCTCAATTCTAGTGTTCCTTCTGGTCGTGCACAAAAAATCGTCCAAAGCCTTTCAAACACACCAAGTTTAAAAACCACCGTCACTCAAAATTGTATCCTCTCTGTGGTGTATTGAGGACTATGCTGGAATCACAAGTTATTGCTGTCAAAGCTTCTGTGCTGGGAGGAGAGGGGTTCCCTGGTCACAGTTCCAGGTGAGGGGGACGTCTGTAGGAAAGGGGGTGAAGCAAACATAAGGAAGGTGGTGTGAATGATGCCTCACTGCATTAGAGAGCAGCCTCCTTTCTCTCTCTCTGATTTTGATCTTGGGTGTTATTGTTCTGAATTTTAGAGAAATAGTCATTTATCTATTTATCAATAGTCATTTATCAAGCATCTAAGCCAGATAAGTTCTTCCCTGGGAAAACAGGGAAATAAATGGCGAGGCCAAGTCAAAGAGTTTGGTATGCGCTTGAGTTGAGAATTGTGGGTGCAAACTGCTCGTAAGACCACACAGCAGTGAGCCAGGGATTTCAATTATCGACACTGTCTTATCTAAAAAGAATAAGGAATTACCTAGGCAAATAAGGAAGTAAATGGCGAGGCCAAGCCAAACAGGTTGGTAGGCCCTTGAGTTGAGAATGATGGATGTTTCCCCTGTTTCCAGGAAAATGCAAACTGACCCTAAGACCACACAGCAGTGAGCCAGGGATTTCACTCATTGACACTCCCTTATCTGAAAAGGAGTATGGGTTTATGTAAGCAAATAAGGCAGTAAATGGCGAGGACAAGCCAAACAGGATCTTCAGATCCTCATACCATGGAGTGGGGAATTGGCTGTCTTCTTTACAAAGCAATGCCAGTAATTCCATGGGTCAATAGTGGCTGATCGTTATCACCTGTCAGGTGGTCAAGTGTAGGAGCTGAAATAAAGTCATTTTACATCCCAACCTTCCATCTGGAGTCTTTCTTAATTTTAGCTGGTTTCTCTGTGAGTGTGTGCAAATATCTATGTTCTTCTCAGGGATCCGAAATCCAGTTCATGACTTCTCTGTAATGAGAGGGGAGTGTCCTGGAGTTACCCTTCAGACTACAGATGACAGAGCCCCATGTACGCCTACATTTCATGGTCATGGACTCAGGCCTTGCTGCAGAACCTGTTATTTTTTCAATTTTGGAGAAAGCATGTTTTTGTGGTTGCAAAGATAATCTTCTAACTGTAACTTCAGTGTAACTCATGTAGTGCTCTTTTCCTGAATTTGCAAAGAGCCTGAAAGAATAGCTCTGAGGGTTATGGACGGCCCCATTCATCTCTGAAAAAGGAAGTTTGCCCACCTTGTCTGGTAACTGGAGTTCTTCTTGATGTGTGTCCTTGTGGGTGCTCCACCTTAGGTGTGCGCACATCCCGACGTCCCAGTTTGGAGAACTTTCCAGCCATGCTCGTTGGAGCCGTATGGGCTCTTTGGCACCCTTTCGGTGACCCGCCCTCAGTTCCTTCTTGTCTCAGGAACATAAAGGGTAAAACTCTGAAGCAGAGAGGGCAGGAGAGAGGGTGGTGGAGCACCCATGGGGACACACATCTTAGAGAACTCCAGTTACTGCACAAGGTGGGTAACCTTTCTTTCGTCTTTGAGTAATGTCCTTGTGGGTGATCCACCTTAGGTGACTACCAAGCCGTGTCTCTGTTAGGATGGAGAGACTTTGGAGCACTTAGATTGCATCCATGACAACACTGAGAGCCCTAAGGCCATATCAGATTTAGAGGCTTGGTCAATTGCATAGTATTCTGTGAAGGTATGGGTGGAGGCCCATGTGGCTGCTCTACAGATCTTGGTGATGGGAACACTCTGTGGCTATGTCTACACTAGAAAAGTTAAGTCGACTTTATTAAGTCGACTTAATAAGGGTGACTTTAACTTAAAGTCGACCTTATTAAGTCGACTTAACAAAAGTTGAGTTAACTATTCTAGTATAGACGTAGCCCATTTTCAACCTTATTAAGTCAACTTAACACTTTAAGTTGACTTAATAAGGTGGACTTAGGCGCTAATCCCCATCCACTCTGGCTAAAATGAGGTGTTATTAAGTTGACTTAACTTTTCCTTTCCAGCCCAGGGTGGATGCGGAGTAGTTTAAGTTGACTTAATTTGTAAGTGTAGACGCACCCTGTAAGAATGCAGTAGTGGTGAGCACAGCTCTCATAGAACGTGATGTTATGTTATCTGGTAGTGTTGTCTCCGCGAGTTTGTAGGAAGTATGGATACAGTCTGAAATCCCTTTTGAAAGTCTTTGTTTAGAGATAGGGTTCCCTTTGCCTCTTTCCGCTGTGGAGATGACTAGTCTGTTAGTTGTCCTAATAGTCTTTGTTCTCTCTAGGTAAAATGTCAGAGTGCAGCAAACTTTGAGAGCATGAAGTGTCACGTCTTGGGCTATGTCTACACTAGAAAAAGTTAGGTCAACTTTGTTAAGTCGACTTACTAAGGTCGACTTTAAGTCGACTCAAAGTCAACCTTATTAAGTCGACTTAACTTTAAGTCGACTTAGTCCACTTTGTTAAGTCGACCTAACCACCCTTAAGTCAACTTAATAAAGATGACTTAAGGGTTACTCCACGTCCAACCGTCCTTAAGTCGACTTAAGGAGTCAACTTAAGGCTTAAGTCAAACTAATGAGTGGTTCTTGTTAACTTAAGCTTTCATTAAGTCAACTTAAATTTCTTAAGTCAATGTAATGAAAGTCTGGTGTAGACATGGAGTAATTTAGGTCGACGTAAGCCTCCTTAAGTTGACCTAAATTGCTAGTGTAGACATTGGCTGGAATGGGACTTCAGCATGAAGGCTGGTAAGTGTATTGTTTGGTTCAGGTGAAAGGAAGATGAAATTTTTGTATGAAGTTTGGATGAGGTTTAAGGATGACCTTGTCTTTATGAAATACAGTGTATGGTGGGGATGCCATCAATGCCGCGAGCTCACTCACGCACTTGTCTTGCAGACATTATGGCAGACAAGGAAAGCCACCTTCATGGACATGTGGGTGAACAAACATGTTGCAAGTGGTTCAAATGGTGGTTTCATGATGGTTGTGAGCACAAAGTTAAAATCCCGCATGGGAGTGGATGGTTAAATCTCGGGGTATAAATTTTTTATCCCTGCAAGGAAATATTTTACTAGAGGGTGGGGAAAAAAGAGGGGTGTTCATGATATGGTTATGGAAAGCAAATTCCAAAGGGGTAGCCATATTAGTCTATTGTAGAAAGACAACAGAGTCCTGTGGCACTTTTAAAGACTAACAGATTTATTTATCGCATGAGCTTTCGTGGGAGAAAATCTTCAAAGCGTCTGACGAAGTGGGATTTTCTCCCACGAAAGCTCATGCGATAAATAAATCTGTTAGTCTTTAAAAGTGCCACAGGACTCTGTTGTCTTATGGAAAGCAGTGATTGAAGCGAGGGGTACCTTCGTGGAACTGATCGTGAGACCTGTTTCCTTCAAATGTAATCCAGTATTGTTGGAATGGAGGTTGACGAAGGAGAGGCATTGTGTTGTTCGCACCAAAGGGGAAACCTAAGCCACTTTTGAAGGTGAGTCCTTCGAGTGGTTGGTTTCCGATTGTTCAGTAGGATTTGTTGTAATGGTTTAGAGAATGTAACTCATCATGTTGGAACCAACAAGGAACCATGCTGTAAGATGTAGTTTTTTCAGGTCTGGATGGAGAGTGAGACCTTTGTGTTGAGATGGTATGTCCTTGAGAACTGGAAGAGTAATACGTGGCTGTGTTGATATCTGAGTTAGGAGAGTGAACCAAGGCCGTCTGGGCCAAGCTGGAGCAATCGCAATTACTGTTGCATTGTCGCGCTGGACTTTTAGGATCGTTTGTTGGATTAAGGGAATGGATGAAAAGGCCTATAGCAGGCCTTGTTTCCAGGAGCAGAGAAATGCATCCCTTAAGGATCCCTGCCCATGCCTTCTCTGGAGCTGAATGCTGGGTTTTTGCACTTGTAATAAGTGGCAAACAGATCTATGGGGAGGTAGCTCCAGTGAGTGAAGATATTGTCCAGCAGGTCAGTCTGAATTTCCCAATCATGTTCCTGTGCAAATGATCTGAAATCCACCATGGAGTTTTTCATGCCTAGAAGGTACGATGCAAAGATTTGTAACTTGTTTGCAATGCACCAGTTCCGGAGTTTTATGGCTTGGGTGCAGAAGGAGTTTGATCCTGCTCCTCCCTATCTGTTGACATAAAACATACAGGCGATGTTATCTGTCATCATCTTTATGTGTGGGTGAGCGATAATGTGGTGGAAGTGAAAGAAGGTATTGCATACTGTCCGAAGCACTAATAGATGTATGTGAAGAGTTGATTCTTGTGGTGACCCTTTTCCCTGGGTGGTAGGTTGTTGAAGGTGGGCCCCCCCAACCCAGAAGGGATGCATCTGTGGTCATAATGATAGACGAAGTGTTCTGAATAAATGGTGTGCCTAGTTTCAGATTTTGGGGTCTTGTCCACCTTTGTAAGGACTTCTTGATTTCCGGTGATACGGTTACTATTTTGTCCAGGGAGTGGTAGCACGGTTTGTACACTTTTGTTAGCTATAGTTGGAGAGAGCCCCATCTGGAATATTGTGTGCAGTTCTGGTCTCCCATGTTTAAAAAGGATGAATTCAAATTGGAACAGGTGCAGAGAAGGGCTACAAGGATGGTCTGTGGAGTGGAAAACCTGCCTTATGAGTGGAGACTCAAGAAGCTTGGCTTGTTTCGCCTAACCAAAAGAAGGCTGAGGGGGGATATGATTGCTCTCTATAAATACATCAGAGGGATTAATATCAGGGAGGGAGAGGAATTATTTGAGTACAGTGCCAATGTGGACACCAGAACAGATGGTTATAAACTGTCCATCGAGAAATTTAGGCTTGAAATTAGACACAGGTTTCTAACCATTAGAGGAGTAAAGTTCTGGAATACCCTTCCAAGGGGAGTTGTTGGGGCAAAAACCATAACTGTTTTCAAATCTGAGCTTGATAAATTTATGGAGGGGGTGGTATGATTAGCCTATTTTGGAAATTGACTGATATTTGGCTATGTGTGGTGGATTTACAAGTGGTCTAAGAGGGGAGAGTACCTGGGGTGGGTTCTGAGTTATTACAGAGAATTGTTTCTTGGGTAACTGGCTGTTGAGACTTGCCCACGTGCTCAGGGTTTAACTGATCACCATATTTGGGGTCAGGAAGGAATTTTCCTGCAGTGCGGATTGGCCTGGGCTCTGGGGGTTTTTTGCCTTCCTCTGTAACACAGGGCATGGCTCACCTCCCGGTGAATTCGCTGTATCTTAAAGTTCTTAAATCTTGATTTAAGGAGGTAAATAACTCCGTCATAGGTTGGTGGCCTATTGCAGGAGTGGGTGGGTGAGGTTTTGAGGCCTGCATTTTGCAGGAGGTCAGATTAGATGATCGTACTGGTCCCTTCTGACCTTAAAGTATATGAGTCTATGGCTATGTCTACACTGGCAAGTTAGTTCAAATTAAGGAGGCCCCTTTTTGACCTTAGTAAGTTGACTTAATGTTTTAAGTCAACTTAATAAACTTCACCTAGGCACTAATCCCCGTCTCCACTGGCTTAAACTGATTTAATAAAGTCAACTTAAGCGCTAGTTCGAATTAAAACGAGGTGTTATTAATTCAAACTAACTTTTCCTTAATTCGACTTAAGGAGCAGCTTAAGTCAATTTAAGGAAAGTCCAGTGTAGATGCAGAGTAAATTAAGTCAACTTAAGCCTCCTTAAATCGACTTAATTTCTAAATGTAGACACACCCCTTGTTATTAGTCTCTTCCTGCAGGAGCAGCCAGGTATGTTAACTGGGATTTCAGGACATTAACCCCTTTAGGGTGCATATGGGGGCTACACAGCCCATCACAATGGGGGGAAGAGAACTGTGGGGAGCTGAGGGCAGACTGAAGGGGAGTCAGGGGCATGGAGGAGACATGGGATGCAGCGTACTGGGAAGGCAGGAGGAGCCTGAAGGGACCAAGGAATAAGCGTAGCAGGAAGGCAGAATGTGGGGGGAAAGGACGAGACAGAGGCAAAGTGGCCAATAACCCATAAGGGTCAGAAGCAGGACTGGAGCCAGGGGTGAGCAGAGGGTGAATGTGGCTGGGGCAGGAACGGAGGCAGGATAGTGGGAGGAAGGGCAGCTCCTCTGGTCCAAGGCTGGGGAGGGTAAATGGCACTCGCCCTGAGCAGGTTGCGATATTCATGGCCCCACCCCCTCAGGCTCAGACACCCCAAAGCAAGCGACACCCCCAGGATACGTCATTCGGTGACACCGCCAGTTCGCAGTCAGTCGCCCGACATTTGGTGTTTTCTGAATGTTTGGGCTGAGTCACAGCAGCCGGAGATGCTGGGCCCACCCCAGGCCAGGTGTTACGGCCCACGGCACCTCTGGGTGGGCCAGGTCAGCATTCTCCCTGGTGGCTTTGGGAAGCAGAGGACTCAAGATCATCCCAACAGCTGGCAGCTCCCTCCTCCCCGCCCTGCCACTCTGTGTGATGGGCTGCCCCAGCTCCCCGAAAAGGGGGCCAGGGTCAGGGGTTCCTCCATCCCAGCTAGCAGAGGGCCCTGTGCGAGGTCATGCCTCAAGCCCCCCTCACAGAGGGAGGAGCATGTGTGAGGGGCCCCCCACTAGACGGAGTGGCACCTGTCCCCATATGTAGGACCCCCATGTCCCGGAGCGGCCCTTTGCTCCAGGGGAAGCTGTCTCCGTGGTCCTAGGGAAGGATTGAGCCCCGAAAGCTGCCTGAGGGGAAGAGGCCGAGCTGATTGGGGCTCCCTCTGCCCCTGGCTGCCGAAAGGGCAGAGTGGTGGAAGACAGTTCCCTTCTCCGGCCCCTGCTCTGGGGGGATGTGAAATGGCAGGGCCCTCCCATCTCTTTGTGTCACTCCACTGTCCGCCCTAGAGAGGCCATCGTGGCAGTCGCTACAGGGAAGGGGGCTAGGAAAGGGGATGTGGCTGTGCTGCGTCCTCCTTGGCCCTAGCTGAGGATCTGCCTGCCACACAGGTAGCGTTGCAGGGTCTTGGCTGGCGGCGGTGTGGGCTATAGCCTGCCCGGCTGGCACGCCCTTTGCCCTGGGTAAATGCTAACACAGGAGCAGGCCTTGTGTGTGTGTGTGTGTGTGTGTGTGTGCACGTGACACTTGGCTCTGCATCTCCTCATTGAACTGGGATCCCAGCTTTCTGCCTGGGTGCCCAGGAGCGAACCCTCTGACAGCTCTCTGTCTGGACACAATTATTCAGGAGCCTGGGGGCCAGGGTTTGAAATACTTTGGGGGCCCAGGCCCATCTGGAATTGCAACTGGAGGAGAGAGAGAGTCCCCTGCCAGACCGCTGGCAGAGCCATTTACACCTGTGCCCAGAGGGGGTCAATGGCAACAGCATTTCACACCCAACAGAATGCACTTTGCATGGGGATAAGGGACTGCAATAGGCGCAGGACTGCCCACTCAGGCCTGTGGTGGACTTTATTCGCCAACCTGTCCAGCAGCAGTGCCCTGCTGCAACTCCTTTGAAGTCAAGGGGCCCCATTCCCTTCTCCTTTACACCAAGGTAAACCTGGAGTAACTCCACTAAAGCCAATGGTGTGACACCCTGGCAAACCTGCAGCAACGAGTAAGTAAGGAATGAGTTTCCCTAGCATGAAACCCCAGCCACGCATCCCGTGCCGAGTCACAATGTAGGCAAGCCTGCAGCGATGACCATCAGATTCCCTGAGTAGAACGCCGGTGAGTAATGTTCCCTCTAAGGTTTGGCGGCTTGTGTGCAAAATTTTCAAGCCGTGTGCAAAACTTTTTCTGAATAAAATGTTTGTGTAAACTCACACAATAGAAATTATAGGCATTAATTGAAGTTAAAGTGATTGTAAATAGAATTAATTAATTGTGTTTAATTAATTGAATTTGAGTGAATTTTGAATTGAAATTTAATTTTTAGAAAGGTTTTTATTTAAAATTAATTTTTAACAGTTTTGAAAGAAAGAAAGAAAGAAAGAAAGAAAGAAAGAAAGAAAGAAAGAAAGAAGCAGGTACGAAGAAAGAAAGAAAGAAAGAAAGAAAGAAAGAAAGAAAGAAAGAAAGAAAATGGAAGACTAAGAGAAAGAAAGAAAAAAGAAGGAAGAGAAAGAAGGAAAGAAAAAAGCCGAGAAAAGAAAGAAGAAAAAAAAGAAAGAACGAAGCCGAGGCCGCTGGTGGCAGGAACCCGACCGTGGCCGGCAGGGCAGAGCAGAGCAGACCCTGGCTCCGGAGGCCGATTCCGGCCCTGTGCCAGGAGGCCGAGGCCGTCGGCGGAGCAGAGCCGACCCCGGCCCCAGGCCGGGAAGTTGAGGCAGCCAGCGAGTGGGAGCCCGGGAGCCTGCCCCAACCGCGGCCACCCCACTGCCCCAGCTGCGTGGGGCAGGCAGGCAGGCAGGCCCGCGCACCTGCCCCAGCCCTGAGCCTGCGTGTTCCACCCTGGGGGTGGGGAGGGCCAGCCCAGAGGCCTGGCTCAGGCTGGGTCTGCCACAGCCTTGGGAGTCTGCAGGGGGCGGCAGGGGTTACCGGGTTGCGCAGGGGTCCCACCGGGCTGCGCGGGGGTTGCGATTGCGATTGCTGCTGCATGGCCGAGCACCCGCGCAGCTTAGAGGGAACATAGCTGGTGAGGCACGTGGGATGAGAACCAGAACCGAGCAGAATGGGTGTTCCAGTCTCACCTATGTGAGACTGTGTGGGGGTGTGAATCAGCACTCATTTCTGGAAATGCAAGTTTATTCGGAAGCTGGAATGTCCACAAAGGAGGAGAAAAACCATTTGTGGAAACCCTTCTTGGTTTGTGTACTTCTCACCTGCATGATCTTCAGCCGCCGCCCACTGAAGTCAGGAACTCAACATTTCATGAACAGTCAGTACAAGACCATGTACATTCTCTCTCCAGAACTGCTACATTTGGAAGTTACAGTTTTTTCAAATGATTGTTCTGATTTTTAATATAATTAAGATGAATTGACCAAAAGGGGAAACACCTAGAAGAGGAAAGCTCAGGAAGTCTACATGGAGGGAGAAGAGACCTTGATATTTCTCTCCAGTAAGGCCTAAGCAGGGCATTAGATTTGACCATGACAGATTCAGACCCTTTTCCATTCCTTCCACAAGAGGGATCGGCCTCCCTGCAGAGAGGAGGGTGGAGAAGGGGCGGCTAACAATAAGAGAATGGTTTGATGAGGATGGCAGAAGCGTGGCAGTTTCCACTACAGAAACTACCCCAAGTCATGCCCCCTCTGAAGTTTAGTCGAGCAGAATAACAATTCGAGTACCACCAGCCCCCACCATGGGTAGCAGCACAGCTCCCACTGCTAGAGTCCTGATCCAGATCTTTAGTGGAGAACTTCATGTTGTCATGTATTGCACTGGTTGAAGACATGGCGTCCCCGGCAGTCCCATTGTAAGAGCCCAGCCTCAGCCTGTAGCCATTGGTCTCATCTTCCACACCGAAGAGGTTGTAGTCTGCGTACTTCGTGACGTTTGACGCATTGCGGATGACAAACCTGACCTGATAGACCTTCTGCTTGGTGATCTGGTAGATGTACTCCAGCCCCAGCCAGTAGTCACCCTGCACGTCGCCGAAGCCGTACTTGTAGGTGCTCCAGGACTCGGCCCATGTGATCTCTGTGTTGTGCCGGTTCCTCTGGAGGACCGTCCAGCCCTCACCTGTTTCGTTCATTTCACAGTACACCACAAGTTCATGCAGTCCTGTCGGCTGGATGACGTAGACGCCGCTGGGGCTGCCCGAGGGGATCTCACTGCAGTCCTTGGGCCGGCCTGAAGGCAGGAGAGAAATGCTGATTTAACCTGATCCCATGAAACTAGACACCAAAGTGTCTGCACATTCTGTGCTGGCTACATTTGGGACAATGCAGCAATACTGCTTTCTTGCAGGGGCCAACAAAGGTCTGGAAAGGGTTTACATGGTGGTTGGATTTCACATCATCTGAGGATAAAATCGAAACTGAGGAGGCCGCAAGCAGTCAAATGTCTGCATCTACACTACAAAAAGTTAGGTCGACCTTGTTACGTTGACCTAATAAGGTCGATTTAAATCGACCTAAAGTCGACTTAACAAAGTAGTTTCCCTGAAGGGGACTTAGTCCACTTTGTTAAGTGGACCTAACTGCTGTTAGGTCGACCTAATGAAGTGGACTTAAGCGTCCATACTGGGCTTAGGTCGACCTAAGGAATCGACTTAAGGGTTAGGTTGACCTAACCGGCAGTTCTTATTAGGTCGACCTAAGCTTTCATTAAGTCAACTTAAGGAATTTCATAAGTTGACTTAATGAAAGTCTGGTGTGGACAGGGACTAAGTTAGATCGACTTACGCCTCCTTAGTCGACCTAACTTGCAAGTGTAGACATAGCCAAAGTGCATGGGGTGAGCCAGGCTAGAACAGACCCACCCCAACCCATAAAGCCAGTCACTTGATCTGTTCCCTCCATGTTTCTCTGATTGTAATCTGATCTGACCTGGCCACAGATGAGATCCTGATCTGGGGTCCATCATCAATGTCTGGATGGATGATGGCAGAAACCCAATACTAGTCAGTAGTTCAGTCCCAGCACGGGTAAGGAACAGGGTGAGGCCACATTATCCCCATCTGACATGTAACATAAACTAGGCCGCATTTGTGCAGTGAAGGCATATAAATGTGCCCATGTGACGTGTGAGTCCAGGGATGAATAAACATGGGCATGCCAGTGAGAAACAGGGCATAAGGTTGGTCAATCCCCAAAAGACCAGGCAGAGCTTCTGCCATACTCGGGGAAGGAGCCCCAAAGGTTTACTGCCCTGGGAAACTTCACCCCACCATGTAGACTATTGCCTCACAGCCATCACAATAGCCATGGATTTCTCCTTGCTTGTCACTGGCCATTTCCACAGGGCTGGACACTCATTATGTCTCATTTTTATCTTGGGTTTAGACTCATCGATGTTGAAATCACACAGTTCTCCTAGACAGGCCACCCCTTCCTACCACAAAGGAATCCAGCCCTGGTGCACCAATGAATTTAGTCAAACTAATAGAGGCCAAGGTGCCAGAGAATTCCAGGAGGCCCTGGATGGAAAAAAGCCTATCTGCAATATTGTGGGGTGAACAAGCCTTGGAAGAGCTGAGGAATGCCAGCCCCATCACTTGCAAACAAACTTCTTGTGCTTCACAGCTACAGAAGGCAGGTACAGGCCACCAGATACCCATGGTCCTGTCAATCCACACTGATCCTTCAAAGTGTTCTACCAGCCACCTTACAGAATGCAAGATTGCACCTTTGATGGATCCCTGCACCAGTTCTAGCCAATTTTCATTCATACGGGAAGGCCCTAGTACTCTTCCAATATCCTTGCTCTCTGGTGGTGGGCTGGTATTTAGAGAGACAGACAGACAGAGTGCTCAACATGAAGGTGTTTCCTGCCCAAAAGAGCTTTCAGCTGAAATGAAAGAAGTGGAGGGGACAGGAGGCTCTGGGAAGCCCAGAGGAAGGTGTAACTTGGGGGGATACTTTTTCATGTGTATAATAGTGTCTGAGTGAGTGTGAGTTCACTCCTGGTAGTGTCTACATTCCAGGCTTCTGCCAGCACTGGCAACTCAGTCAGTGGTGTGGGGGGAGGGGGGAGATCTTGGCCTGAGAACATTATGTCAGCAAACGCCCTTAGTGCAGATGATGCTATATCAGTAGACTGCTCCTTTACCAGGATGGCTTGTTTCACTTTGGGGCTGTAGGGAAAGTTTGCTGGTAGGAGCTCTGATCACACGGCAGGGCTTTTTTGATACAGCACATACAGCTACATCAGTAACACTTTCCTAACGTAGACCTGGCTTGGGATTTTCAGAGCTGCCTAGCAGAGTTTCAAATCGCTGGGATTTGGGTAGCCTGCTCCCTTCGGCTCTTTTGAGAATCCCAGCCTGAGTCTAACAGGCCATTGAATGTGGGAGGCTGGGGTCATGTCAAGCCAAATGGAGAAGGTGCCTCATGCACAAGGCTCAGTGTGGGGAAGGGCTTCAAGCAGGAGTGGGGTGGGTGGGGCGATGGAGCTAACGTTGTTGGCTAAAGGAGGGGGGGCCCAGGCAGTGAGAGATGAGACCAGAGCTATGGGCAGAGAACAGTAAGGCATGTAACCATGGTGGGGACCTGGAGGGGGTGACACAGGTGGATCAAGAACCAGGGGAGATTATCTGTAGAGCTGCACTGATGGTGAGCTGGAGGGAGGCAATGTTGGGCCGTCTAAGAGGGTGGGTCCAGAAAACTGGAGACCTTATGCACATGACACAATGCCCTAATTTGCACATGCAGTGAATAGAGAAATTCCCCTTCTCCAATTCTTCCATCCCTTGTGCCTCCTCCTGCCAAATTCATAAATTCATCCTGTCAAACCCATCGTTTCCCCCAGGAGTTACCCACATGGCTCCCATCTCTGCTTCTCAGGGTGCCTCTTCACACCCTCTGTGTCTCCCCACCCCTGCATGCTTCCCCCTTCCCTCTCTCCCTGGTGCCCCATATCCACCCCTTTCAGACCCTGCTGCCCCCCAGAGCACCCAGCATGCCCACAGCTAGAGCCACATCCCAGTCTCTCTAGCCACATCTCTGGAGAGCTGTACCATAGCAATCCTACCTGTGGCCTGGTCCCAGCAAGGCCCCGACCTCAGCCACTCACAGCTCTGCAGCTTTCCCCATAGGGAGCCCCCCAAGAGGGTCCCAAGCTGGTGGGATCCCAGCCAGACTGGCCGGCCGGGGCCATGCTGGTACCAGGACAGCAGCGATCTGCTCCCCCGAGACCGAAAGACAAAGTGGGACAGAGGAGAGGGTCTGGCCCTGGTGCACCCCAGAGCTCCCGCTAGAGCCCACAGGAGTGCAGAGCAGGGCCACAGGTGACACCAGTCACTGCAGCTTGCTGGAGTTAGGGGAGGCTTCTCAGGGGTTTTGATAGCCATTAATTGACCTCTGGGCCCTGCTGTGTAGTGCCTTTGTAGTGCTGGGCTGGCTTTGGGACAGACACAGGTTATAGATTAGAAACAGAGTTCAAATTACTAGAGCCCTGCGTGGATGCAAATATGTGGAGCTGTATCCAATCTGCATCTGCAAGAAATGGTCTGCAGATATCCACGTTGTATCTGCGGATGCGGATATAATGTTGATATTCATGGATATCCGTGTATTTGCAGGGCTCTAGCCCTGCACAGATAAAAATATGTGGCTCCGTATCCAATCTGCATCTGCAAGACATGGTCTGCAGATATCCGCGGATAGATCCGTGGATTTGCAGGGCTCTACAAATTACACAATGCAAAGCAAGGGTTGGGCATGGCACTAGCCCCCGCCCCCCCCTCCCCCCGCTACCCCTGGGCAAGTGTAGGGTATGGCAACCATCAATGTTACCTGTGCACACCACGCTGGCATCTTCCCCATGGCCACAGTTGTGTTCTCCCCAGGGCTTTAACGTGCATTGAGTGAGGGCAGATTCTCCTCCTCCACAATTGACATCATCCAGGAGGATGGGACCAGATCCTTGTCCAAAGTGAGCCCCACCTGGTGCCGATATTGGGTCACCACAGTCCAGCTGCCGACACACCACCGCTGCATCGTTTAAGTCCCAGCTGTCGTCACACACAGTGCCCCAGGCACTGTTATACATAATTTCTACCCTCCCAGCACAGCGGTTGGGTCCATTCACCAACCGGATGTGACCTGGGAAAATGCAAGTCAACAGTTAAAGAGAAAGAGGCTGGGGAATGGTGCATGGGAAACGGGAGCTACCTCTTGGGAGATACATACCATTTTCAAAGGTCTTTGGCTGTATCCTTGTGACATTAGAAATGGCTCTCTTAAAGATGTGCGGGTTGTAAATGTCCATGGTGAGAGCTGCGACTGGCAGGGCCACCAGACATGTGAGGAGCAGGAGGTAAGGATGTAGGACAGCTGAAATAAAGAGACAGAGTGAGGCTGGAAACACAAACCTTCCCTTCAGGGAGTGTAGAACCATAATTTCACTCAGCAACACAGATAGTAATAGAGACTGAGTGATAGAGTAATCAGGAACAGTCAGAATGGATTCACAAAGGGCAAATAGTGTCGGACCAACTTGATTGCCTTCTATGATGAGCTGACTGGATTTGTGGATGAGGGAAGAGCCATTGACGTGATATACCTCGACTTTAGCAAAGCTTTTGATACAGTTTCTCGCAGCATTCTCGTCGGCAAGTTAAGAAAGTATGGGTTGAATGAATGGACCGTGAGGTGGATAGAAAACTGGCTAGATCATTGGGTTCAGTGGGGATCAATGGCTCAATGTCTAGTTGGCAACCAGTAATGAGTGGAGTGTCCCAGAGTTTGGTCTGGGGCCGGTTCTGTTCAACATCTTCATTAATGATCTGGATGATGGGATAGATTGCACACTCAGTAAGTTCGAGGATGACACTAAGCTGGGGGGAATGGTAGACACGCTGGAAGGCAGGGACAGGATTCAGGGAGACCTAGACAAATTGGAGAATTGGGCCAAAAGAAATCTCATCAGGTTCAACAAGGACAAGTGCAAAGTCCTGTACTTAGGATGGAAAAATCCCATTTACTGCTACAGGCTGGGGACTGATCGGCTAAGTAGCAGCTCTGTAGAAAAGGACCTGGGGGTTATGGTAGATGGGAAGCTGGATATGAGCCAACAGTGTGCCCTTGTTGCCAAAAAGGTCAATGGCATATTGGGCTGCATCAGTAGGAGTGTTGCCAGCAGATTCCCCTCTATTCAACACTGATGAGGCCGCAACTGGAATACTGTGTCCAGTTGTGGGCTCCCCACTACAGAAAGTATGTGGACAAATTAGAAAGAGTCCAGTGGAGGGCAATGAAAATGATTAGGGGGCTGGGACACATGACTTATGAGGAGAGACTGAAGGAACTAGGCTTATTTAGTCTGCAGAAGAGAAGACTAAGGGGAGATTTGATAGCAACCTTCAACTACTTGAAGGGGTGCTCCAAAGAGGAGGGAGCTAGGCTGTTCTCAGTAGTAACATAGGACAGAACAAGGAGCAATGGTTTCAAGTTGCAGGTGGGAAATTCGAGGTTGGATATTAGGAAAATCTTTTTCACTAGGAGAGCGGTGAAGCATTGGAATGGGTTACCTAGGGAGGTGGTGAGATCTCTGTCTTTGGAGATATTTAAGGCTTGGTTAGATAATACCCTGGGGGTTTTAGCAGGGGGTTGGATTAGATGACCTCCAGCCCTAAGACTCTATGACTATGTCTACACTTGTAAATTTAGGTCGACTTTAGCTAAGTCGACTTAGCATGTCTACACCTAAATTTAAAGTCGACTTTGGGGGGGAACTTACAAAGTCAACCTACAGCGTCCACACTGGACACCTAGTTCAACTTCTAGGGGCTAGAGGGACCTAGGGCAGGTCCACGGGAGCTGGGGGGGCACCCCTTGCCCAGTGCCAGGGGGCTCAGCCTTTTCCCCATTGTACATGGGTACAATGGGGCAAAGGGGGACAGTGACCCTGCCAGGGCATGGGGGGGCATGCCTGGCTCCCCCTGTGCCCACCCCTCAGCAGGGAGGACAGTCCTGGAGTAGCCCTAAGTTGACTTAGGGCTATTCCAGATCTACACTGGCCTAAGTCGACTTTAAAAAGTCAACTTTAGGCTTAAGTCGAATTAAAACGAGGTTTAATAAAGTCTACTTAATTTTCATTATGTCGACTTTATTTTCCTTAAGTCGACTTAAGCAAGCTGCTTAAGTCAACTTAAGGAAAGTGTAGTGTAGACGTGGGGTAAATTAAGTTGACTTAAGCCTGCTTAAATTGACTTAATTTACTCTCAGTCTACACTACGATTTCCTTATGTCGACTTAAGCTGCTTGCTTAAGTCGACTTAAGGACATTTTAAGTCAACTTTATAAAACCTAGTTTAAAGTCGACTTACTGGCTAAGTCGACTTTATTAAGTTGACTTAAGCCAGTGTAGACGTGGCTTAGCCCTAAGTTGACTTAAAGTCGACTTAAAGGGCCCCCGGGGCTCCCCCACTGACCTCCCTGCCTGGGTGCCTGGCACAGCCAGAGCCTGGCGTGCCACCCACAGGGCAGGACACAGCCCTGCCCACCCCGCTCCCGTACCCTGCCCTTGTCCCTGTCCTGCTCAGCCCCCATGTACTTTAGTACAATGGGGAAAATGCTGAGCCCCCTGGCACTTTTAAAGGTGTGCCCCGCCTCTCACCATGGACCACTCCCAGGTCCACCTAGCCCCTAGAAGTCGACTTAGGCAGTGTGGATGATCTAAGTCGATTTGGCAAGGTTAAGTCGACCTACATTTACAGTGTGTTCATGCTAAGTCGACTTATTTTGACAAGTGTAGACATAGCCTTAGAGAGACGGTCCTGTCCATTTGCTGGATCAGAAAGAAGCCTTGAGTCCTTGCTTTGTCTGTTGGTGTCTGGAAAACTCCATTTGAATCAGTCCCCCAGAGGATGGGTACCTCTCTGGAAGTGTTCACACCTGAGCAATTTACATTAATCCACTTCCCACCCCCCCTCACATCCCCCACCACCACACACACTGTTTTTGGTGCCTGGAGAAGCCATGGTAATCTTCCCCCTGGAGTTACATACAGCCTCTTCCCACAGTAATCTATAAACCAGTCATAAACTGAATACAATGTGGTCCCCCAAATATACCCCAACCGCAGGAGGTACTGCTAGGTGGAGGAGCAGCCTGATGAATGCCCTATTCCTAGTAAAGAGCACAGCAGTGTATTCGCTGTCCAGTGCCCAGAGCCCAGACTCACCCATGCTGTATCTGCTTGGACGCTCTGCGGAGCTAGGCAGCAGGTGCAGGCTGGGTGGAGGAATTCATAGCTCCCACCTGCCCTGTGGGCGGGACACTGCTGTGACTGCTCAAGCACACCACGCCCCGTTTGTCCTGTTGGCATCTACACTAACAGTTTCATGGTTTATTTGCTTTGTATCTCTAACAGAGCTGACCTGAGACACAGGCTGCTGCTGTTCTGGGTTAGGAAACAGAATCAGAAGTGAAGCAATATTTGGTGCTAACACGTGATTCTTTGATACAGTCCCGATTTGTGGCCTCAGGTGGGTCTTTCCTGTAAGTAGCTTTGGAAACCTCGATTCTTGGCAGCTATCGAATACCATCCAGAGTCAAACACCCACACTGGGTCCATACCACAGCTCTCAAGATAGTAAAGACACTTAGCGAATTGAAGTAACCTAGAGATGTGGGTTTAGCATCTGAATGGCACTGAGTTGTAAGCCAGATGAACTATTCATGGCTGAATGTGTTTTTAATCTAAGCACCAATCATCCTAGAGGACCAGTCCAGATTTGTGATACCCAGAGCTTCAGAGAACACTTTCCTTTGACTTTGCTATTGACTGGCATTTGGACCTGCTTCCCCATCCCCATGTATAATTTCCACTATACATTATGGTGCGGATGGACATGAGGGTGTCACAGGATGCACATCCGTGCACCCCTAAGTTATGATCTCTGTAACTTTTCTGTTCACGTCTGCAATGTAATTGTATGGTTTGATGCCAATTATGCCATTCAAGGTTCCCTTTTGAATGCTCTTCCTTATTGTTACGGTATCATATTTCCTGCAGCATCATGTACGTGAACAGATGTGAAGCATCAGGACAGTCTCAGCACAGAGACTCTAGAGATACATGACAAAGACAATGAAAAGCTCCCTGGCTCAGATGGAACAAAAGAAATCGCCTCAGCCCAGGACAAGGAGGGGCTGATAAGGGATTGAAAACAAATACAGACACTTTGAACAATTAGGGGTTTTTTGCCAGAGAAACTCCATCTTGAAACATCCTCCAGCTTCAAGCAAGATCTAGGCCATGCCTAGTAATAGGCAGAGAATGGCTGTAAAAAGATCTGTCAGCCGAACATCTTGTGAGTAATCTTGGACCATGAGGTTAAATTAGGCAGTGTTGTTAGATTAGTGTGTGTTTTGTATCTTTTATTTGTTTGTGGTAACTCCTGACTCCTTTTATTAAGAGATTGCGCATTGATTTGCTATATACTTATTTAAAATCGTACTCTACCCAATACACTAGCATTTGTTTTATCAAAAACTGTGTGGGCTTATGTCGATTTAATTTACTTTGCATCTACACTGGGCTTTTCTTAAATCCTTAAGCTCCTTAAGTTGAATTAAGGAAAAGTTAGTTTGAATTAATAACACCTTGTTTTAATTCGAACTAGCACTTAAGTCAACTTTATTAAGTCGACTTAAGCCAGAGCAGATGCAGAGTAGTGCCCAGGTGGACCTTTTTAAGTCGACTTAAAATGTTAAGTTGACTTAATAAGGTCGAAAAGGGGCCACAACTACACTTGAAAAGTTAAGTCCACTTCTGTTAAGTTGACTTAATAAGGTCCACTTTAAGTCGACTTAAAGTCGACCTTATTAAATCGACTTTATAAAGTCGACTTAAATTTTCAAGTGTAGACATAGCCTATGTGTCTACTGTGATTGTGGAAGGGTCTGAATCCCTGTAGGACAGAAGTTCCTGGTGTGGTTTCTGGGGTGCTCGCTCGGGGAGAGGGTACACACACACTGCCTTGGACTAATTACACGCAGAAGGTTAGCATGAACTGACTCAGGAGTGAGTGGTCACCTGGCATAACGGGGTAAGTTGGGGCTCGGGAGGGGAGCTCGGCGGGGTCACAGCGGCACACCAGACCAGATTCTGGGAGGGCAATGTCACAGAGGGTCACGTGGTGAGACCCTCCTCTCTTCCCAGAGCTGTAGATCTCTCCATGTCTTGCTGTGCAGCCAGGGCTGGAAATCTGTTTGCTGGCCTGCCTGTTGCCTAGTGGAGAGGGTGTGAAGCAGGGATCCCTGTCCCTTCTCTACGTCAGGGGCCCAGCTGAGAAGCAGGAGTCTTGGGTAGGACGCAATGCAGTGGGCCAGGATGCGAGCAGGCACTTCTGGAACAGCATGGGAAATGGTTCATCCAGTCTATGTCTCGGAGGTTGCATTCACTTCCAAACCCTGGCTTTGCACCAGTGCCTTGTGGGCTGGACTGAACCAGTGGCCACAGCCCTGTGGCTTTGACCATAGTCTGGCCCTCTCACCTGGTGCTGGCTCTCCTCTTCCACAAACGGGACCAGGCCTTTGTTACACTAACACGGCACCGAGCAAACCCCATATCCGCTGGCCTTACGCACTCCAACGCATGCCATCAGCCTCACGTGGCTCAATCAGCGAGACACTGCTGGGCCCCATTTCAGTCTCTGGGGGTTGTGTCACTTCCACTGAGGGGCCAGCGTAACATGAGGCCTGACAGCTGGGTTGGGGTTTCTGGGTTCTTTTACCTTCTCAACCAGCTGGTATTGTCCCCTGCTGAAAAGTGGCCTAGAAAAGCCTATGGTCTGAATGCCGCTCTCCTGGCTCACCCGGAGCTAACCATGCCCCTCCACTCTTGGGCCATGGAGCTTCTCTGAGCCTCAGTGCAATGGGAGGAAGGATGGATTAGGAGACACAGGCTAAGCGACGTGCCATGTCGCACAGGGAGTCGGCAGCACATTGCCTATGAAATCATTGGGTGTGTTCTCAGGCACTTCCCCGGGGCCAGCATCACCCAGGACCCCACCAAAACCAAACAAAAACTGGTCGCCCTTTTCAACGTATGATCCCCGTACACCAGACTCTCAGACAGTTGCTCTGAAACGGGCCATGTTCCTGGGAAACAGTCAGTGTCACCCAAAGCCAGCCCAGACCCAGGCTCTGATGGACTCTCATCCATGGTTTGTCTCCTGATCATTCTGGTTCCTCTGTGGGCAAATGTGTGGCCCCACCGGCATCAGTAACAGAGCCCCCATCGCTCCCAGACTGGGGGGTGATCACAGAGGCAGCCACGGAGCTGTGAGTGGTTCAATATATTTCAGACTCGCACTCAATGGATTCTCTCCAGTCCTACCACAGTCCTATGTGGAAAGGTGAATGATACAACAGCTGTGTTTAGACTGAGCAGCAGTGGGGTGGAGGGACTTGGGCAATAAGGGGAAAAGTCTTTGCACAAAGGGACCGTCCCAAACTCAAGCAGGGACGGCAGGCCACACCAGGAAGCTGTTCCACACCCTGAGGTGCCAAGTATCTCTCCTGCAGCTTCATGGCTCCTGGGAAAGACACGGCCTGGGCATCCAGTGTGCACACGGCTGGCGCCCCAGCCAGCCCCAGTCTGTCGGGGCCTCAGCTCTGCAGAGTGTGGCCCTGTGGCTCACTCGGGGCACAGGAGCTGGCTAGCCCTTTGGGTCAGATCCAGCAAAGCATTTCAGGGGGCTCTGCTAGAGCAAGGTCAGAGAGCTCAGTGCCAGCCAGACTCAGTCCCTGGCCCAGCGCAAGACTGCGACCCAGGGAGTCAGCTGGGGCCACTTCAGCTGGGGGAGGGGGAGAAGGGGGAATGTCTACTGGCACCAGTCGCCTGGGACCCAGACCAGACCCAACCTCTTTCCTCCATACATGTGGCCAGATGACAGATGGCAACCACCAGCCACTGTTGACCCATGGACCTACTGAAACTGCTTAGCTAAGAAGAAGATCAATCCCCCACTACATCTTCTGAGGTGCTCAAGATCCTACCATCCTATATGTCTGACCTCGCCATTTATTGCCTTATTTGCCCAGGGAAAGCCCATGTTCCTGGTTAGAGTCAATAATGGGAACCCCTGGCTCATGGCTGTGTGATCTGAGTGTCCATTTCCATTTCCTTTGGAAGAGAAGAAAGACTTGCATTTCTTCGTATTTTCCTGGGTAGAGAAAACCCCACAGGGCTCTACAGGCAGCAGCTATTTTCTCTCACACATGCAAAGTTTCATTATTAAAAATGAAGGCCCAGATACTCCACTGAGGAGGGACTGAGAATATTTAAACTCTCTGCACTCCTCCAAATATCAGCACCACTCTGAGCAGGCCGGAGTCTGGCTGCTTCTTAGGGCTGCCGCAGAACTGCTCTAGTTGGCATCTGCTGGCCATGGCCCCAAAGGGTTGATCAGACAGCAGAGATTTCGAGTGTGCACGGGACATCCAGCACGCCTTCTTTTCCTCCAGCCATGTTTTTGCATCAGTAACACAAAGAGGCCCGGTGAAAGGTGTCTGCCAAGGCACAGGTAGCTGGCTTTAGGGGTTGTCAATCCTCCTGGAATGGCACAAAGCTGCCTGCAGGCCTGTGGGCTCTGAAAGCCCCTCTGCCTCTTCAGAGTACTCTGACCTAGTACAGCCAGGCCAGCATTTTCCACTCAGCCTTTGGAAAATGCCACTAAGCTCCAATGCTCGTTGCAGGCTTTGCAATGCAGTGTTGCCAACGCTTTTGACTAGATTGCTAAGCTCATGATATTTCGGGCTGCTCTTAAATTCCCAGCTCCCGGAGCCATGTGATCAGATGCAATTTTGTTTTTAAAACCAGTACCTCTGGCACTGCCATGGTTGTGGAGAAAAACTCGGCAGTATACACTGAGTGCAGGCTGATGGCTCCGAAACCAGAAGGCAAAAACAAAAAACATGACATTTATTTTTGCTATAAAATCTTAGGAATTTACACCAGACTCCTGATTGTGGAGGCCTGAATCATGACCGTGTCCTCTAAACTGGCCTCTGAGCACCTGTGCTCCTCGTAGGCATGGAGAAAAATAGTCAAAAGCCTTTCAAACACACCAAGTTTAAAAACCACCGTCACTCAAAATAGGATCATCCCTCTGGTTTATTGCGGACTGTGTTGGAATCCCAAGGTCTTGCTTTAAGAGCTGTGGTACTGGAAGGGGAGGATTCGTTGGTCATGGTTGCAGGTGGTGGGAGGGTCTGTAGGAAAGTGGATAGAGCCAGTGCAAAGAAGGTGGGGTGAATGGAGCCTCACTGCTTTACGCTATGTCTACACTTGTTAATTTAAGTCGACTTAGTGTGTCTACACTTGAAATTAAAGTCAACTTAAAGGGGAACTTAGAAAGTCAACCTAGAGCATCCAAACTGGACACCTAGGTTGACTTCTAGGGGCTTAGGGGGACCTAGGGGAGGACCACAGGGGCAGGGGGGCACCCCTTGCCCAATGCCAGGGGGCTCAGCCTTTGCCACATTGTACATAGGTACAATGGGGCAAAGGGGGACAGGGACCCTGGCAGGGCATAGGGGCAAGGTGGCCAGGGCTCTGCCCTGCCCTGTGGGGGGGCATGCTAGGATCCCCCTGTGTACCCCCCCGGCAGGGAGGGCATTGGTGTAGCCCTGGGATAGCCCTAAGTCGACTTAGGGCTACCCCATGTCTACACTGGCTTAAGTCGACTCTAGGGAGTCGACTTAAGCCTTAGGTCTAATAGGAAGGTGGTGTTATAAAGTCAACTTAATTTTAATTAAGTTGACTTTATTTTCCTTAAGTCGACTTAAGCAAGCTGCTTAAGTCGTCTTAAGGAAACTGTAGTGTAGACGCAAGGTAAATTAAGTCGACTTAAGCAAGCTTACGTCGACTTAATTTACCAGTGTAGATGCAGCCTTAGAGAGCAGCCTGCTTTCTCTCTCTCTGGGGTTTTGGACTCTTGTTTGTTATTCCATTGCTTTCTAAAGAAATAGTCATTTTTCTCCCATATCTAAACAAGATTAAGTGTTTTCCTGGGTAAATAAGGAAAGAAATGGCAAGGCCCAGCCAAGCACGTTGGTAGGACCTTGAGTTAAAAATGACAGGGTTGTCCCCTCTTTCCAGTAAAATGCAAACTGACCCTAAAGCCACCCTAAGACACAGCAGTGAGCCAGGGATTTCCATTATTGACACTGCTTTATCTAAACAGGAGTAAGGGCTTATCTAGGCAAATAGGGAAATAAATGGCAAGGCCAAGCCAAACAGGTTGGTAAGCCCTTGAGGTGAGAATGATGGGTGCAGACTGACCCTAAGGCCATAAAGCAGTGAGCCAGGGATTTCCATTATTGACACTGCCTTAGCTAAACAGGAGTAAGGGTTTATCTAGGCAAATAAGGAAATAAATGGCAAGGCCAAGCCAAACAGGTTGGTAAGCCCTTGAGGTGAGAATGATGGGTGCAAACTGAACCTAAGCCTTTAGACCACACAGCAGTGAGCTAGGGAATTCTGTTGTTGACACTGCCTTATCTAAAAAGAGTAAGGAATTACCTAGGCAATTAAGGAGGTAAATGGCGAGGACAAGCCAAACAGGATCTTCAGATCCTCATAACATGGAGTTGGGAATTGGTTGTCTTCTTTACAACACAATGCCAGTAATTCCATGGGTCAGTAGTGGCTGGTCATAATCACCTGTCAGCTGGTCAAGTGCAAGGGCTGAAACAAAGTCATTTTACATCCCAGCCTTCCAGCAAGCATCTTTTCTGGTTTTTGTTAATTTCTCTGTGTGTCGGGAGTGAATATCTATGTTTTTCTCAGGGATCCAAATTCCAATTAATGGCTTCTATGCAATGAGAAAGAAGTGTTCTGGAGCCGTACGTCTGACTATGGATGGCCAGAGCCCCAAGTTTTCCAACAGTTCATAGTCATGGATTCACCCCTCGTTGCAGAACCCAAAGGGGGAGCCGTTTTAATCTATTGCAGAGAAACAAACAGAGTCCTGCAGCACTTTTAGGGGATATCTACACTTGAAAAGCTAAGTTGACTCTCTTAAGTCGACTTAACAAGGTCTACACTAGAACTCTAAGTCGACTGCCTGCATCCACACTGGCAAGTGCTAGGTCAATGGAGATCCATGGCTCGGGGCCCCAGAACAGCGTTCCAGGGCAATTCCAGGCTGGCATACTTTAATCCCTGGGCGGGAGCACAAGGGCCAGCTTCCCAGCGCCCCTGCCCTTTGCCTCACTGGCTTATGCCTAGAGCCGGCCTTGGAGCTGCGGCTGGGGAAAATGGAGCCGTGGCTCCCCAGCAGAAGAGAGCCGCAGCTCCCTTCTCTCAGGGAGCCGTGGCTCTCCCCTGAGCCCTTGCTCCCTTCTCCAGGGGTGTTGTGGCTCTCTTCTCTCCAAGAGCTGCGGCTCCCTTCTTGCTGGGGAGCTGAGCACGTCTCCCTTCTGCCAAGGAGCCATGGCTCCTTTGTCCCGGTGAGCCACATCTCCCTTCTCCCCAGCTGTGGGTCCCCCAAGCCACAGCTCCCTTCCCCGAGCCACAGCTCCCCCGAGCCCTGGCTCTCTTCTCCCCAGCCTTAGGTTGACTTAATCAATTAAGTCAACGTAGGCCATCCACACCGGCTTTAGGTCGACTTAACAGGTCAACTTAAATATTAAGTCGACCTAAAGAGGGGGAGTTATTAAGTCGACTTAAGGAAGCACTTAAGTCAACTTAATGAAAGCCAGGTGTGGACGTGGAGTTCTGTAGGTAGACCTAAGCGTCGTTAAGTCGACCTAAGTTTCAAGTGTAGACATACCCTCTAAGACTAACAGATTTATTTATCGCATGAGCTTTCGTGAGACAAAGTGGGATTTTCTCTCACGAAAAATCATCAATAAATAAATCTGTTAGTCTTTAAAAGTGTTACAGGACTCTGTTTGTTTCCATGTGTTCCTAAGTTTGCTAAGAGCCTGAAATAATAGCTCTGAGAGGTTTGAACAACCCTGTTCATCATTGAAACCTCAAGATAACAATTTTATTGCCAACATAGATATAACAATTCATAGACTGTAAGGTCAGAAGGGACCAATGGGATCACATAGTCTGATCTTCTGCATAATCCAGGCCACAGAATGACCTGCCCACTCCTGCAGTAGACATCTAACATATGATTTCCAGAGGGGTAACCGGGTTAGTCTGAGTACAGCAAAAACAATGAGAGTCCTTTGGCACCTTAAAGACTAACAAATTTCTTTGGGCGTAAACTTCTGTGGGTTCCAACCCACTTTGTCAAATGCAAAGCTTAGGCCTGAAGAAATTTCTTAGTCTTTAAGGTGCCCCAGGATTCTCGTTTTAATACATGATGGAGTAATTAAAGTCCACAAATCTTGGTTTAAAGACTTCATGGTACATAGAAACCACCAGCAATTGAACCATTCCCCATGTTACAGGGGAACGTAAGAAACCCAAGGGACCCTGCCAATCTGCTTTGGGGGGAAATCCCCTCCTGACCCTAAATATGGTGATCAGCTAATCTCTGAGAACGCGGGCAAAACTCACCAGCCAGACACCCAAACTGTTCTCTGCATCAATCCAGAATCCACCCCATCTACCATCTCATTATAGGCTATTGGCATGTTTACCACTAGTAGTCAAAGATCAGTTCATTGCCATGTTAGGCTGTCCCATCATACTATGAATTTATCCAGATCAATTTTGAAGCCAGTTAGGTGTTTTATCCCCACTGCTCAGCTTGGAAAGCTATTCCAGAATTTCATCCTCCAACAGTTAGAAACCTGTCTAATTTCAAGTCTTAACTTCCTAATGGTCAGTTTTTATCCATTTGTTCTTGTGTCCACATTGGCACTGAACTTAAATAATTCTTCTTCCTCCCTGGTATTTATTCCTCTGATGTATTTATAGAGAGCAACCCTCTTTTGGTTAGGCAAAAACAAACCAAGCTCCTTGGGTGTGTCTACACTGGCAACTTAGGTCAACTTAAGGAGGCTTAAGTCGACCTACACAGAGCCGCGTCCACACTGGGCTTTTATTAAATCGACTTAAGCGCTTCCTTAAGTCGACTTAAGAACACCACCTCTGAAGGTCGACTTAAGCCTTAAGTTGACTTCTTAAGTCGACTTAAAGCCAGTGTGGATGGGTGTAGCAGGGTGAAGCAGCAGGCCTGGGAGCCAGGCCCAGGACGACTCCTACCCTTCCCCTGCTGGTCAGAGGACAACCCTGCATGGGGTGGACATAGGAACTCCAGGGGCGGAGTCAAGGGGAGAGGGGGCCATATAAAGAGACGGACCCAACCTCCAGAGAGGGAGATTCCTAGGAGGTGGACAGAGCTGCCACCAGAGCCTCCTCAGCGGTGGAGGGACCGGCCACCCGAGCAACCCCTCTGGGAAGAACCTACCACCCCTCCAGGTGAAACACTCGAATTCTGGGCAACCAGGAGAGAGGGCCCCCGTGGTATTATCCCCCAGGGGAGGACCTGGAGGAACTGCCCTTGACATTGCTCCCAGAGGGCCGGGGAGAGGAGCCAGCCCAGGACCATCCCTACGACATGGAGGAGCCGCCCTCTGCGGAGGAACCTGAGGGCCCCTGCGACCTAGAGGAGCTACCCCTAGAGGAGGAGTTGCCGGACCTGCCGCCAGAAGATGCAGAAGGCCTGACTAGCCTCCCACTGGCGACGTACCCTGACCTCTACCCCCGGGGAGGAGGCAAGGAGATCTGAGGGCTGAGGTAAGGAGGAAGCAGCCCAGGGGCAGCGGGTTACGGCATGGCCGGGCCGGGGGCAGCAGGGTTTGGTTATACCCCGCTGACTCCAGTGGCAGACTTCTCTGTCGCTGGATAGGGCCCTGGGCTGGGACGCAATGGAGTGGGTGGGCCTGCGTCCCCCTCCTTTCCCTTCCTTTGCACCTAGGGAGCTTCCGTCTACCCCTGACCACCCGGAGCTCCCAATCCCCTGCAAACCCAGTTGAGAGGTTTGTGGCTTCTGTGTCTGCCCCGCCCCGCCTGGGGACCACGGGGGCCATTGACTCTGTGCCTCGCCCTGCCTGAGGTCTGGGAGGCCACCGACCACTGTGCTTGTGCCTCGCCCTGCGTGAGGGCTGAGAGGCCACTGACCGCTGCGCCTCGCCCTGCCTGAGGGCTGAGAGGCCACCGACCGCTGTGCCTTCGCGTCACCCTGCCTGAGGGCAACGAACTACACGGGGTTATCCAGCCTGGCTCGGGGGCCAGAGCCGCCGTGTGGAACGGACCTTGTTACAATGAGAAATAACGCTAAGTCGACCTTATTAAGTCAATTTGAAGCCAGTGTGGATGGCTGTGTCTACTGTTAAATCGACTTAACAAGATCAACTTAAAGTGTAGCCACTCTAAGTCAACTTAACAAGGTTGACTTAAAGTCAACCTTGTTAAGTCGCCTTAACAGAGTCGACTTAACTTTATAAGTGTAGACATAGCCCTTGAGTCTCCTCTCATAAGGCAGATTTTCCATTCCACAAATCATCCTAATAGTCCTTTCCTGTACCAGTTCCAGTTTGAATTAATCTTTCTTAAACATGGGGAACCATAGCTGCACGCAAATATTCCAGATGAGGTCTCACCAACACTTTGTATAAGGGTACTTATAGCTCCCTATCTCTACTGGAAATACCTCATCTGGTGCATCCTCAGACCACATTAGCTTTTTTCATAGCAACATCACATTGACAGCTCATAGTCATTCTGTGATCAATTAATACTCTCAGGTCCTTCTCCTCCGTCATTTCCAATTGATGCATTTCAAGCTTATTGCAGAAATTCCTGTTATTAGTCCCTAAATACATTGCTTTGCACTTACCACTATTAAATTTCACCCTGTCTCTATTACACCAGTTCACAAGGTCATCCAGATCTTCCTGTATGATATCTCAATCCTTCTCTGTTGGCAACACTTCCCAACTTCCTGTCATCCACAAACTTCATTAACACATTCCCAATTTTTAATGCCAAGGTCAGTAACAAAAAGGTTAAATACGATTGACCCAAGGACTGATCCTTGAGAAACTCCATTAGTAACCTCCCTCCACTTGACAATTCACCTTTCAGTATGACCCGCTGTAGTCTCCCCTTTAACCAGTTCCTTATCCACCTTTCAATTCTCATATTAATCTCCATCTTTTCCAATTTAACTAATAATTCCCTATGTGGAACCAAATCAAATGCCTTACTGAAATCTAGGTAAATTACATCTACAGCATTCCCTTTGTCTAAAAAAATCTGTTATCGTCTCATAAAAAGAGATCAGAGTGGTCTGGCATCCTGTTTTTTGTCCTAATTTCTGTTAACCTCGATGTCCTTAACTAAGTTCTCTTTAAATTTTTTTCCAAGACCTTGCATACTACCGAGGTCAAACTAACAGGACTGTAGTTACCTGGATCACTTTTCCCCCCTTTCTTAAAAATAAGAACTACATTAGCAATTCTCCAGCCATATGGTACAACCCTGGAGTTTACAGACTAATTAAAAATCCTTGCTAATGGGCTTGCTCATGTTCCAGTTTTCTTAAAATTCTTGGAAAGCAATTGTCTACCCCCACCCCCCGATTTAGTCCCATTAACCTGTTTAAATTTGGCTTCTATCTCGGATGTGGTAATTTCTACCTCCGTGGCCTCATTCCCGTTAGCCTCCCTTTCACTATCCCCTAGCTCTTCATTAGCCTCACGAAAAATGAAGGCAAAGTATTTGTTTATATAATGGGCCAAGCCTAAATTATCCTTAACCTTCACCCCATCCTCGGTGCTTAGCGGTCTCACTTCTTCTTTCTTTTTTTTTTCCTATTTATACGATTGTAAAACCTTTTACTGTTGGTTTTAATTTCCTTTGCAAGGAGTCTTGTGGCACTTTTACAGACTAACAAATTTATTCATTGCATGAGCTTTCACGGGTAAATTTCCACTTTGTCAGAAGTGTGAAAAGGGAAAAGTTGCAGTAAGTTTTCTGTAAGTTTTCCATTTTCAAGGATCTGATGAAGTGGGATTATACCACAAAAGCTTGTTTGTTTAGCTGAACTTGTCTGACACGGCTACTTAAAATGTATGTTTAGAATGTAAAATGTACGTTTGGCTCTCAAAGAAATAAACCAACCTGTCAGTGAACTGAAGAGAGTCAAGTTCTGTCCCTGGTCACCATCGACATGTAGAAGAGGAGCCTGTTGCTTTTCATTCCTGGTGTTGGGGAGCCACCTGTGGTCATTTCCTGACACTGCCTTTTCTTCAAATAGGGCTTTTCTTTTCTTTTTTTGGAAGTATTGTTTTCCTTAGAGAGAAAAAGAGGCGCATTAATTTCCCAAGGGAAGGTGACTCTGAAGCTGCTGTGGAGGAGAAGGCAAGTTCAGCAAGAAACCAGGGGGAGTTGACCCCGGGATCTCCGGTTTTCAAGGCAAGTTCCAAAGGAGTAGCTATGTTAGTCTAGTTCAGCAAAAGAAACAAGGAGTCTTGTGGGATTTTTAAAGACTAACAAATGTATTGCATTTCTCCCACGAAAGCTCATGCAATAAATAAATTTGTTAGTCTTTAAAGTGCCACCAGACTACTTGTTTTTTTTTTTCAAGGCAGGTGTTTTAGCCAGCTTAGCCATGGTGCCAGGCTCTGAAGTTTTAGGTGAAGCATAATAACCAATTGATTAATAACAAAAGGATTTTAAGAAATTCCATGTACAGGGAGCTCTGCCAAATCGGAGCCTGTAGTCACATGCCAACAGGTGTCAGGGCTCTGAGCTGAACAGCAGCAGTCAGAAACTGATAGTGATGTTCCCTTCCCACTATCTGGTCTACTGTGCAGCTGTGCTTCCCTGATCTCCCACTTCTTGACCCTGACTGACCCTACTTTGCTAGGTGGATACCCACTCCTGGGTCAGTACATACCAGCCTCCTGCATGTAATCAGTCCCAGGCAGTGGAAGTGTGCTCACTAGCCACAGGGGGGCAGTGATCCAGCATGGCCACTATGCCACACCAGGAACTTCCATCCTGCAGGGATGGGGGCCCTTCCCAGATCGCTGTAGGTTCATAAACTCCAGTCCATCAGTTTAACAAAGAAAATGAAATGCAAACAGCCCTTGCCCCTTCACACAGTCTAAAGGCCACAGAGCTACAGATAAAACAAAGTATTTTACTGATTAAAACATGATTTGAAGTGAGTATATAGAAAATCAATGCACAATCCACTAATAAATCAGTAAGGAGTTAACCAGTAGCAAATGAAAATGTAAGATGCATTCTAACCTAGGGTTTACTGTTGGAGTCCATTTCAATCTTACCCACCTGATCTTACCTGATGGTTTTACAGCCAGTCACTGTCTTTCCCTGGCAGGGCTCAGACTTTGTTTGTAGGTGGAGATGTTTCAAGATGGAGATTCTCTGGCAAAAAGCACCAAGCAGCTCACAGTGTCCCCTTTTTCAAACCCTCTCAGCCCCTTCCTTTTCTTGGGATGAGGTCATTCTTCCTACCCGAGCCAGGGAACTGAGTTTGCATTGTCTTTGTTATGCACTATATACTTCTTTACAGCGTAGGTGAGAAGGGACAGCTCTGCTTGCCTGCTGAGCTATGAGAATTACATGGGGACATGTTTCACATAGGTATGCATACATGATGCTGCAGGGAACATGATACCATAACAACAATACAGCATATGTTATGAGCATTCAAAAAGAAAAACCTTGCGTGGCATATTCGGCATCAAACCATACAATTACACTGCAAAGGTGAACAGAAAGGTTACACAAATCCTACCATAGGGGTGCCGGGGGAACCCATGACAGCGGGGGTCAGTTGGGAAAACTGAAACTGGAAAAACCTCTCTGTGCTGCAGTGAAAGCCTCTCATTTATCCTTGAACAGCCACACCCCTTGCCTTCCATCCCCTGCATTCAGTCCCCTGATGCCTGATCCCCGGTCCCTGCCTGTAACCTTCCCCTGGTGCAATCTGGACTTCTTTATTGCTGCATCACCTCATTCCCCCCACTCCTGCAACCCATCTTCCTCTGCTTTGTGCTCTCCACACATCACCTCCAGTACGCAAACTGCTTCCACTTAAGTGAACGAGTGTGTCTAGAGCAGGGGTCGGGAACCTATGGCTCGCGAGCCAGATGTGGCTCTTTTGATGGCTGCATCTGGCTCGCTGCCAAATCTACCTGCCGGCCCCCGCCCCTGCTGCAGCCTGCCCCATGCGTCCGGGGCAGCGGGGTGGCCGCGGCCGGGGCAGGCTCCCGGTCTCCCACCCGCCGGCCGCCTCAACTTCCCCGCCCGAGCCGACCCCGTCCCACCCCCGTTCGGGTCCCCGCCGGTGCTCCCTCCCAGCTGCAGACTACTGCTGCGGCCGGCTGGGGAGATTCAAATCTCCCGCCCTGAGCATGCTCAGAGAGAGCGTGCTCAGGGTGGGAGTGGCCTGGCAGAGAAGCAGCTCTGCCGGCCGTCCCTGCACCTCCGAGCCTCCGGCCAGGTAAGGGGGCTGGGAAGGGGCTAGAGGGAGGCCTGGGGCTGGGGCCGGTGCTGGGGCCAGAGGGAGGCCTGGGGCTGGCGCTGGGGCCGGAGGGAGCGGGGCAGCTGGGATCAGCCTCCGGGGCTGGGGTCTGCTTTCCCCCCCACCCCCCACCGGCGGCTTCCTAGGGCGGCTTTC
>ML685914.1:3727-27720 GCA_007922175.1 Pelusios castaneus | reverse complement strand
TTTTCCTTTCTCTCTCTCCTTTCTCTTTCTCTCTCTCTCTCTTTTCTCTTTCTTTTTTTCTCTTTCTCTTTCTCTCTCTCTTCTCTCTCTCTCTTTCTCTCTTTTTCTCTTTTTCTCTCTTTCTCTTTCTTTCTTTCTTTTTCTCTCTCTCCTTCTCTCTCTCTCTTCTTTCTTTTTCTCTCTTTCTTTCTCTCTCCTTCTTTCTTCTTTCTTTCTCCCTCTCTCTCTATCTCTCTTTCTTTCTCTCTCTCTTTCTCTCTTGCTTGCTTTCTTTCTTTCTTAAAATAACCCAACCTTTAAAAATTAATTTTAATTAAAAACCTTTTTTAAAGGTTTTTTAAAAACCTTTCTAAAATTAAATTTCAATTAAAAGATTCAAATTCAATTAATGAAAACATAAAATGCACACATTTACTTGTATTTAGTTTTAAACATATTGTATGGCTCTCACGGAATTACATTTTAAAATATGTGGCGTTCATGGCTCTCTCAGACAAAAAGGTTCCCGACCCCTGGTCTAGAGAGCTACTCTGTGGATTGTGCAACACAATCGCCCCAGCCACTGCCCACGCTCCCCCGTGCAAGTCTAGGAACCTCCCACTCACAGTGGGCCCACTGAGCCATGGAAGTGAAAGAAAGAAAGAAAGAAAGAAAGAAAGAAAGAAAGAAAGAAAGAAAGCGATATGCAGCAGCCTTTCTTCTTATGCCCAGGGGAGTCTGCAACATACTTCAAAGGAAAGGCACTGCTTTGGGGAACCCAAAGCAACCAACGAATCAATCACGGAAAGCTTTCAAGTAACTGGAAGTCAAAACATGACAAGTGAGATTCGGTCAAGAGCAACACGAGCAAGACGCAATCTAAGCTAAGTTGAACCCCTGAGGCAACCTTATCAATTGAGTTGATGCTCACCATAGGCTGGCTGGTTTTCCTTCGGTCAGCACTTGTATTGCTTGGCGGTGTGCATGTGTGCGTGCATGGAGGAAGAGCATGGCAAACGTCTCCTTTTTTTAGAAGCCTCCTTCTCCCTCTGGGGCTTTGTGGTCCATCCTCCCGCAGGATCAGGTGACAAACGATGTCGTTGTGTGGACTCATTTGTGTCCTAGGTCTGGGAGTATTGCCTCCTCAGGGGCTACAAGCCAGACAAGGTGAGAGAGGAAATCCATCTGAGAGTCCAGTTAGATTCTATCTTGACGCCCAGACCAGCTCTTTGTTCCTGCAAGCCTGAGCTGGCTTGGTGCTTTGCACACCTTGAGGAGGTGTGAAGTGCCCCTCTGCTCATGGAGAGCTTTGCCTGGATGTGTTTCAAGGCACGAGGACACATCTTTGGGAATATTACAGAGCGAAGCTGTGACCAGCGCCTCCTGGGATAACCTCCTGAACATGCAAAAATCAGGGCAAGCTGCAAAACCAGGAGCCAAAGTCCCCACACACTGATGGGTGGTACTTAAACCAGTCTCCCTATCAGTCACAGCCAGGCCTCTGGTTCCCCACAGCCCCTTTATTGCACTCCAGCTCCTCTGGCTCCCACCTAGTCGCACGGTCCCTTAAAGAAATAGGTTCTTCTGACCCCAAAGGGCCAGCCACAGCACACAGAACAATATAAGTTTGGATCTTACCCAAAACACCACACTGAGAGCCAATCCTTTAGTAATTACAACTGAAGGTTTAATATAAAAAGAAAGGACGCAAAATATGAGAGATGTTAAAGGATCAAAGCGAATCACACACATACAAATGATTTAGAGTCCATGGAAAGCAGTTTGCAGGTTTGTTCCTCTGGTAAACACCCAGCACCTGGGTGGGCCTCAGTCCTTTGTCCAGTTGCAGACGAATAGTTCCAGAGATGGGTGTTGGCTGTAGACTGGGGATTGTTGAGACAAAATGGAGCTGGCTGTAGCTCCTTTTATCACCTCTGGCCTTTCCCATGCTGTGTGTTTTTCCCAATCAAAATGGAGTTGAGTCACATGGTCAGTCTGGATGATTCACTGGCTGGGTTTCTCCCCAGGCCCATTGTACCAGTGCCTCCCTTGATGGGCCATTAAGAAGACAATGAGTGCAGACCTGCAGTCTGGGGTGTTTCTCAGAATCACACAATTTGGAATACAAATATAGCTATCAGCCTCATACCTTCTAATACAGATGTGACACCTACAGATAGACAAAATAATCATTTCTAGCAAGTTACAACCTTTCTATTGATACCAAACAGGGCATAGATCCCATGGATTATTGCAATTATGAATCGTTAATATAGAAAACAATCATAAGTGGTCCCCTACACCCAGACAGCATCACAAAAGCCTCCGAACCATAAGCATGAAATTGCAAGGAAGGTTCTCCTACAACAAGAAGGATCAGCACCTCAGAAGCACACCAGAGAGACCTTGTAGGACACACTCTGTGTAAACAACAGAGGCTCGCACTGTAAGGGTGAAGACAGGGGTGCCAGACATTATAATGCTGAATGCGTAGTTCCCGCGCCAGGTGCTGTACAATTAAGCCTCACCTCTGCGCAGCCACTCCACTTCTTGTGCCTGGAGGGTCTCTGCCTCCTCACTGAGGCTATGTCTACACTTGTAAATTTAAGTCAACTTAATTTACAAGTGTAGACGCAGCCTGAATGAGACAAGAAACACAGCAAGAGCCTTTCTAAGGAAGCACTTGGGGCATCATTCACCCTGGGACCATGTGGCTGAAGGGAGCAGGCGTCTGATTTGGAATCAGACGACCGTGGTGTTGAGTCCCTTAGTGGTCTCCCCAGCTTCGCTTCCATTTTGGTCGAAAGCCCTGCTTCCTTGCAGGCTGGAAGATCTTCTGTGATGCTCATACCAGTGCTCTGAGCCCCCTCAGAGCGGGCAGAGCACATGGACAGGCTAACGCTTGAAGCCTGGGGGCTTCTCCACTGGACTTGGCCCACCCCAGGTTGCCAAAGAAATTGGGCTGGCACCAAGGGCGCTTTCCCTTTTCAAATGTGTGCCCGTCCCTGTGCTTGAGCAGGCTTTCTAAAGAGCCCTGTTGGAGCCCTGGATGTTTCGCTCTTTTCACCAGCTGAGCTAAAGCCTCATGGGAAAAAATCTTCTCCCTGCACTCCGGAAGGAGCATGTTGAGCAGACTCGGGGAGCGGGCATGCCGTGGGGCAGGCCCTGCTTCCCAACCATCTTCTGACGTTGGCTTCAGAGCCCCAACAGCCATTCCACACGCTGCTCTGCAGGGTGCATTAGCCATACCAGGGGGTGGAACGGAGACTGGCCAGGTGTCTTGGCCATGCATGGACTTCCGTGTGTCTTGCCCCACACTCCGTGGCTGGGTGGCTTTTAAGGCTTCCCTGGGAGCTGTCAGCTTCAGCCACTCCTGCTTTAGATGCTCAGGGAGTAAAGGTGGGCTTGACCGCAGCCTGGACCAGGGCCAACCCTAAGGTGGGGTGGGGCCGATGGCCCACCGGCTTGTGCATTCGGGCCCCCTCCCTGCACAGGGGGGCCAGGTGGGCCAGCCCAGAGGGGCCAGGCTCCACATAACCACCCCTCCCCTGGGCCGGCTGCTCCGCTCCTGGAGGTGGAGCAGGCTGGTCCAGAGGCTTAGCTCTGCTTCCCCACTCCACCCCTGGGCATGGGAAGGGCCAGCCCAGAGGCCGGGCTTCGTGCTCTGCCCCACTGCACTGCCTTTGGCTGTTTTCTCCCTCCTTTCTTTCACAAGAGATAGCAGGCAGACAAAGAGCAGACAAAAAGACCCCTGAAAACCTTTCTCTCTTTCTCCCCAGCCACAACCCATCAGCAGGCTTTCTCCTCTTCCTGGGCTCCTTGCCTCAGAGTTCTTGCACCAATGCAACCTTCCAGCCCACCATCCCCCAATCCCCTGATGCCTGTCCCCGGTCCCGTCCTGTGCTGTTTCCCTGATGCATCACCCCAATGCTCCACTCCTGCAGCCTGTCTTCCTCTGCTCTACTGGGAGAGGGCCCGCACTCCTGCACTCTTTACGCTCCGCCTCCAGCATGGACGCTGCTCCCAGTTCAGTCACTGAGTGCTTCTAGAGAGCCACTCTGTGGATTATGTAACAGAAGGATCCCAGCCACTAAACCAGCTCTGGCATCCAATCCTAAGAACCTCCATCTTACAATGGTCACTGACGCCCACTCAACAAGGGAAGCTCAGGTGAGTTTCTCAGTTAAATCAAACAATTGATATGAACCAGCCTTGTTACTGCACGTGGAATTTCCAACACACTTCTGTGAGTAGAAGAAGACAGGGAGCCTCAGAGGGGGATTGGGTCGAACTTTACCGTTTATTGCCTGCCTGTTCCTCCTCGATACCCTGAGTGAGCAAAGGGGATGGGGGCAATTACAATCCTTTTATGCTTGAAAAATATGTAAAAGTTTACATTCAAAACAACTCCCCGGACTCCCTTTTTCAGTTTCATTAACACCCAAGTAATAGAATCATAGACTATGTCTACACTAGAAAACATTAGGTTGACTTTGCTAGGTCAGCTTAATAAGGTCGACTTTAAGTCGACTTTAAGTCAACCTTATTAATTCAATTTAACAAAGTGGTTTCCATGGACGTGGATTTAGTCCACTTTGTTAAATCGACCTAACTTAATAAAGTGGACTTAAGCGTCCACACTGTGCTTAGGTCAACCTAAGGAGGGTTAGGTCCACCTAACCGGCAGGTCTTACTAAGTTGACCTAAGCTTTCATTAGGTCGACTTAATGATTTTCTTAAGTCGACCTAATGAAAGCCTGGTGTGGATAGGGACTAAATTAGGTCGACTTAAGCCTCCTTAAGTCGACCTAACTTGCAAGTGTAGACATAGCCATAGAATCGTAGGGCTGGAAGGGACCTCGTGAGGTATCTAGTCCAACCCCTGCTAAAAGCAGGACCACTCCCATTAATGAATATGATAACTATGGGGTGAATATAATTATACCCCCTCCCCCTTTTATTTTTGTGTGTATGTTTAGTCAATGGTGCGCAGGCATTTAACGTTACAACATGCTATTTTTTTGTAACAGCAACACCTATAAATTACAGACTAAACATTTAGCAAGGGAGGGAAAGGAGGAGGAAGATGACAAGCACGTTCCCTCCAAGGATCTTACGCAGGAGAGGGAAGACGCATTCTTTTTGTTACATTTCTTGCACAAGTTGCGAGAAGGGAAAAAGAAAAGGGAAGATGAAACATTTTCACTAGTATTTCATTTATAGGGAAGCAAGGCCTGCCCGTAGTAACCCTGTCGCCATAGTAACCTGTGACTTACGCCAGGCCGTTTGTCCATCACTAAATTTACTCTCCTACCACTTCAAACCAAACGTCCATCTTTAGGTAAAACAAAGCGACCAACCAAAGGATTTGAAGAGAGTCCATGCACAGGGAGCTTGGCCAAAGGCGAGCCTGGAGTCACAGGCTGACGGGTGTTGTTGTGGGTGGGGTGGGCGCTCAGCTGGACACCAGCAGTCAGAAAGTGGTAGTGGTGGGGGTCAGTTGGAAAAACTGAAACTAGAGAACGTCTGCCTGCGCTGCAGCAGAAGCCTCTCATTTCTCCCTGCCCAGCCCCTCCTGCCCCCCCCATGGAAATGACCACCCCTCCCCTGCACTCAGAGACTCCTGTGCAGATTTTTTACTTTTCATACGTTTATTCGGCCTTGCACTCATATTTTCCCCCATCGAAATGACCAAGGACATTTCAAATGAGAAAAAGACGACAAATCACGTTAAAAACAAAGGAACGGCTAAGAAATCCTCAGCCGGCTTCTACCCATCGCTGGGTCCTTTAGCAGAAGACAATGCATGGCCCTGTGGTCCCAACATGCTCATTCCAATCTGGGTAGAGGCTGAGAACCATTCCCGCAGTCGTGGGATGGAGTATTTTGAAGGGTGCTTTCTGTGCTATTGCACATGGCTAGAAAGCAAACCCCAGCGTCCCCTGGTGCCATGGGAGACAGGTTTGCTGTGTCAATTCTCCCTTTCTGATGACTTCAAACCCTGCCATTGTCCTTTTTTATAATTTATCTGGCATTGGGAACTGCCTCGTCTTGTGGCTGAGTGGCAGAGCCATCCTGGGGGGGCGGGAAGGGGGCAATTGCCCCAAGCCCAGTGGTTACGTGGGCCCTGCACTGTCCCACTCCTAGTGGGGCACTTCGGTCTGCCTGCTCCCCGCTGCCTGCGGTGGCAAGCCAAAGGCAGTGGGGCAGGGAGGAGCGCGAAGCCTGGCCTCTGAGCTGTCTCTTCCCACTGTCAGAGCAGACCAGCAGGCCCAGGGGCAGGGCGGGTGTGTGGGGCCTGGCATCTCTGGGCCGGCCCGTCCAGCCCCCCACCCCAGCACATCAAGTTCCGTCCCTGGTCACCACCAACGTGTAGAAGATGAGCCCGTTGCTTTTCATTCCTGGTGTGTGAAGCAACTGTGGCCATTTCCTGACACTGCCTTTTCTTCAAAGAGAGTTTTTTGCAGAAGTATTTTCCTTGGAGGGAAAAAGAAGTCAACTGATTTCCCCAGGAAAGGTGATCCGGAGGCAATCATGGAGAAGAAAAGTTTCAACCAGGCACCACTGGGAGTTGAACCCAGGATCTCCTGTTTACAAGACAGGTGCTTTAACCAGCTGAGCTATGGTGCCTGGCTCTATAATGTTTTTGCAAGTAGTCCACTTGATGCTCCAAGTCATCACCAGCACCTTCCATCTCCTAAATGCCCTGCAGACATTGAGCGATCTGGTTCTCTGTGCACAGAAAAGCAGTGCTGACAGAGGCTGCCTAATGTGCCCCAGAGGGGTGGCAGGGGAGTCTGTCAGGGAGCAAGGCAGCAGCAGGATCAGATGATCTGTCCAGCCCCACTCTCCACCTCAGAACCTCACCTGGCTCCCAATCACCTCCCCAGTTCTGCCCCTGAGCCTGGCAGACTCCCAGATTCCAAAGGGAGAAAGGAACAATGTGATCATCTACTCTGACCTCCTGCACAATGTAGCAGGCTCCCCAACTCCATCCCTCTTGCCCAGCAGGCTCCCAGCCCCCCAACCCTGAGCACCAGCTGACTCCCAACTTCCTCTGCCTCTGAGCCCTGCTCCCAGGGGCGTTGTTGGCGTTGAGCCGAGTGGGTTCATGCCCTGAATGTCTTGCCCCAAGCCTCAAGCTGTAGCAGACTCCCTGCCTGTGTTAGCCAAGCTAAATGCAGGGAGACTGCTCTCTCTGTTCAGGTAAGTGCTCCGGTGCTGGGAGGTGGGCCTGCAGGTGGGGTCATTTTACACCTGGATGGGTGGGCAGTTAAAAAAAAAACGACTTGCGAAAAGGTAAAGTGTTAAGTGTTATCTATTTTGCAAGTCATTGCTATCTGGAAGTCTGTGAACTGACAACAGAGTCTTGTGGCACTTTTAAAGACTAACAGATTTATTAATCGCATGAGCTTTCGTGGGAGAAATAATAATAATATTATTAATATTAATAATATTAATAAATAATAATAATTAATAAATAATATTAATAATATTAATAAATCTGTTAGTCTTTAAAAGTGCCACAAGACTCTGTTGTCTTTCTACAATAGACTAACACGGCTACCCCTTTGGTCTGTGAACTGAGTAAACTTTAATCCCTTCCTACTTAACCTGTCTGAACTTCCATGGGAGGATGGTGGGGGGGGTTTACCATTTTCAGGGGGGAGCAGTGTCTGAGCAGTGAACACTAGCAGGGACAATGTTGGGGTGCAGCCAAAGTGTCCCTGGCGTCCCTGGGCCCCAATCCTGCCTGGGGTGGGGTTCCTACTACTCCCCAGCCTTCCCCATCTCTCCCCACTGTGCGTCCCAAAGAGCGACATTAATATAATGATGTTATTGGGTTGTTTATGTTGGTTTTAGTGATGGCAGTAAAAAGTTTTATTGTGTCAGTTTAAAAAAAAAAAAAACAAGTTCAGCTCTTCATATCAGTAAAAACTAAAATGGAAGGTTGGCAACCCTGGGTCTCTGTTTCCAAATGTGGGAATGTTGGGCTGACCAAGGAATGGGGATATTTTGGAGGAGGGATGTACAGATGGAGGGTGGTGATGTAGGGGTGGCCTTCCCAGAAGGATGAGGTAGCTGAAGGAAGGGAACAGAGTAGAAGGCAAATAGGGAAGCAATGGGAGGGTTTAATTTGGTGGTCCCTAGGAGAAGATGGAGAGAAGGCATTCACAGAGGAACCTAATGGGGGGAGGTGTTGGTTATTGGAAAATAGAGCTGTGAGAGGAAACTTGGGGGTTGGGGCACATGTAGGGCTGAAACATATGTCTCCCTATGTCATATATAGGGCTCTATGGGGGAGGGAATACATGAGGCGTGGGGACTGAGTGAACTGGAAGTGATGAGTTTCATCTAGGGTGAGAGGGAAGTAGAGGTAGCTGGGGGGTCTGGAGGGGGAGGCTGGAACTGATTCAAATGGGCTCTGTTATGGGGGGATGTTTCTCGGGTATCCATGGGGGCTGACGAGATGGTCCACACCAGCAGGAGTGTATGTAGAAAGTCTGGGTGGCTGGGATTTATCAGGGGGTGTAAGGGGAAGATGTATGGGGTGTAAGCTGTGGGGTATATCACAGGGTCTCTGATGTGTAGCTAAATTACTTGGAAATGAAATGGGGTCAGTAGTGTTTGGGGGTTTCTGGGGGGATTCAGTGGGGGTGCTGGATGCCCAGTCTAGGGGTGTTGGGGGGTGCGCTGGAATCAGGAGCCTGGCATGGCTTTTGAGTGGCACGTGGCAGCCCTCTCCGCCTCACCTTCAGGGGGTGGAGAAGCTGGGAGGGGGCAGCTTTGGGCTTGCGCAAAAGCCCGGACGGGTGGTCTGAAGCCAGACAAGGTAGAAGAAATAGCAGCAGGGAGTTCAGAAGCTGGGCAAGGCTGGGGATGGGGGGAAGGGTTGGGCCCCATGCCCCAAATCTTTTTCCTCTGCAGCAACATTCCTGGTCTCAAGTCTGCCTGCTTCCAGCTTCCCCCCCACCAAGACCATATGTGGCCCAGCCACTCCTGAGTTCCCAACTCCAGTACTTACCTGCTGGAGCTCCAGGGACCAATCTCACAGCTGCCAAACCTCATACCACCCCAGGGCCACAAGTAGCATTTTACGTTTCCTGCTCCTGGACCACATGCCTCAGCATAAAAAGGCCCCAGGCCCAGCCCTGGATCCCAGGCAATTCTGGCCCATGTCATCTGTAATTTAAACCCATTGCTTCTTGTCCTATCATCAGCAGTTAAGGAGAATATTTCTTCTACCTCCACACCGTAGCAATCTTTTAGGTATTGTGAGAGGGTCAGACTGGGGGGTTCTGGAGAGTTTTAGACTGACGATATATTAGTCCCAGACTCAGCAAGTCCCATTTCCCCTTATAACTGAGTAGTGGTTACTCTAGATCAGGGGTCTGCAACCTGTGGCTCCGGAGCCGCATGCGGCTCTTTGGCTACCCCCTTGCGGCTCTGGATCTTCCCCGCCAGGGGAAGGGGGACCTTGTGGGCAGTCTGCTCCAGGCCCCCTGCCACCGGGGATCCTGTGGGCAGCTGCACCAGGCTCCAGACTCCCCACCTCCGGACTTCTGTTCTTGCTTCCAGACTCCTCCCTCCTTCACCAGGGGACCTTGCAGCAGGTGCCTTGGCCCAGCTCCCAACTCCCCCCACCAGGAGGCTACACCTATTTTGGATCTCAAAGCATTTGGTTATAGAAGGAATTTTTAAAAACGGCTCTTCTTATATTTCGGGTTGCCGACCCCTGCTCTAGATTAATTAGCACACCTGGGGCTAATTAAGGCCCCACCCAAGATTGTTAAAAGCCTTCCCTTCAGATACAGGGTGTAGCTGGAGTGTGAGGAGAGTTATGGGAAATGTGTGAGAGGATGCAAGGTGTGGTTGGAAAGCAGAAAGATCTGAAGAAGGAGCAGAATGTGACTCTGGAAGAGCCCCAGAGGTAAAAAGACTGGGGGAAGGGGAAATACCCCTGCCCAAAGGGGCAAAGGACCTTTCCTAGGCCTGAGGGAAACAGACCCACTGCTACAGGGAAGCATGGGACCCATCAAGGTAGAAAAAGAAATTTGTTACAGTACTTAGAAACTGTTATGTCCCCTCTCAGTCTCCTCTTTTTCAGACTAAACAAACCCAGTTCTTTCAATCTTCCCTTATAATTCTTCTAGACCTTTAATCATTTTTGTTGCTCTTCTCTGGACTTTCTTCAAATTGTCCACATCTTTCCTGAAATGAGGTGCCCAGAACTGGACACAATACCTGAGTTGAGGCCTAATCAGCATGGAGTAGAGCAGAAGAATTACTTCTTGTGTCTTATTTTCAATACTCCTGTTAATACATCCCAGAATGATGTTTCTTTTTACAACAGTATTACACTGTTGACTCATTTAGCTTGTGGTCCACTATGACACCCAGATGATCCCTTTCTGCAATGCGCCTTCCTAGGCAGTCATTTTCCATTTTGTATGTTTGCAAAGGAGCGTTCTTTCCTAAGTGAAGTACTTTGCATTTCTCTTCATCAAATGTCATCCTATTTACCCCAGACCATTTCACCAGCTTGTCCAAATCATTTTGAATTGTGATCCTATCCCCCAAAGCACTTGCAACCCCTCCCAGCCTGGTAAACTTTGTAAGTGTGCTCTCTATTCCATTAACTAAACTACTGATGAAAATATTGAACAGAATCGATCCCTGTGGTACCCCACTTGTTATGCCCTTCCAGCATGAGTGTGAACCACTGATAACTACATGCTGGGAGCAATTATCCAACCACTTATGCACCCATCTTATAGTTGCTCCATCTAGATTATATTTTCCTAGTTGGTTAATGAGAAGGTGATGTGAGACTGTATTCTTAGCTTGTTCAGTTACTTATTAGTGGTGTTAGATCTTTAATTTCCTTGCAACTAATTCTGACTTTTATGCCTTGGTACATGTAATCACTTAAAACCTATCTTTCTGCAGTGAATAAATTTGTTTTCTTGTTTTCTCTGTGTTTGGACTGAAGTGTTTAGGAAACTTTATTCAAGGTAACCAGATCAGTGGATGTCACTTTCAGTTAATGAAATGATTGGTTTTATACAAGTGTGTATTGTTCAGGAGGGGGCTGGGCAGAGCAAAATTCACATTTCTGGGGGAAGATCTGGGTCTGGGAGTTTGCTGGTGTCATCCTGCAATGTAATCCATGACTTGTAGGTGATAGCACTCATCCAGTGTAGCCAGGAATGATTTCCATGCTGGAAGATGAGCTCTGTGGAATTGGCACTTGCCTCTGACTGTGAGTAATAAGGTAAAACAGCCACTGTGGGTTGCACCCAGAGCTGTACTCTTCCACAACCACCCTTTGTCCTTCAAGCAGCACGGGAAGAAGATTCTCCTGGTGGACACTCCCTGGTGGTCTCTTCTTCTCTTCTAGGGGGTCATATGGTCACTTTGCAGAGAAGAACCAGTCACTCTGCAGCCCCAGCCAGGAGCAGCAGCAGCAGCCAAAGCAGGGATCTCTGGTCCTGTGGCAATTGAGGAACTTTTCCCCACTTTGACTGGACTTCCTCTTTGAGCCACCCTCCTGCACTCATCTCTGCCTCTGATCATCATATCTTACTTGCTTCTCCCCACCCTATCTCACTCACCTGTCCCCATCAGTGACTCTCTTTCTCACTCTTGCATTCAGCTGGGTCCCTCTGAATCAGGCCAATCTATGCCACTAGTCTGTTATTGGCTGCCCTCACATTCATCACTCTGATGGTGTGCTCTCCTCCTTCCCCCAGCCTCTGTCTGTCTGCTCTGTTAAGACTGTCAGGTAGCTAGGCCCATGATGGGGCTATGCCCATCTTCCTTTTCTGTGTTTGTACAGGATCTAGTGCACCAGGATCCTAGTTTGTGATTGGGGTTCTAGGGATAAGGGAATAGAAAATATAGTAACTAATCAAGAATTCCCCTGCTGTTACTGAACATATTTGAGTTTAAGCACCACACAAGTGAGAATGTTATGACTCTTTAAATGTGTATGTCTGTGTGTTGTTCTCAGGTCTTATTGTTTTGTGTGTGTTTATCATCCGTGTGTCTGACCTCGGTTATCTGTTCAGCTGCATGCTTGTGTCTCTGTGTATGTCAAGTTCCAAAGGGGTAGCTGTATTAGTGTTATCTCAGGATTACCTCTGGCTCAGACACAGGGCAGGGACTCATTTAGCCCAGTTGTCTGAAGTGTGGCTTGAACACAAAGTAGGAATTCTGTTAGCCCAGTTGTCCAGAGCCAAAATGCTCCTTTGGTCAGCACTTAGGGTTAACTCTAGCTTAGACACAGACCGGGGACTGAGTTAGCCTGGTTGTCTGAAGCTTGGCTGGGATATGAAGTGTGGAATCAGTTAGTCCGGTGGTTAATCACTAAGGTGTATCCTTAATGCTAGAAAAGTTTCTGCTGGTCTAAATCTTTATAGAAATGAATGTGCCAGACTAAGCTTTATTGTAACATAGTACAACAGTAAGTGGTCTATACCAACAGGTACACTGACAGCATTCATGCTCACAATGCAACAGAAATGCTCCACTGATGGCAGGACTCATAGACTTTAAGGTCAGAAGGGACCAGTACGATCATCTAGTCTGACCTCCTGCACAATGCAGGCCTCAAGACCTCACCCACCCACTCTAGCAATAGGCCACCAACCTATGACTGAGTTATTTACCTCCTTAAATCATGATTTTAGGACTTAAGATACAGAGAATTCACCGGTAGGTGAACCATGCCCTGTGCTACAGAGGAAGGTGAAAAAACCCCAGAGCCCAGGCCAATCAGCCCTGGGGGAAAATTCCTTCCCGACCCCAAATATGGCGATCAGTTAAACCCTGAGCACGTGGGCAAGTCTCAACAGCCAGTTATCCAAGAAACAATTCTCTGTAATAACTCAGAACCCACCCCACGTAGTCTCCCCTCTTAGGCCACTTGTAAATCCACCACATGTAGCCAATCCATCACCCCTTCAGCTGCATGAAGCTGGTCACTCAGGCTATATCTACACTTACCAAAGTTAGTTCAAATTAGTTAATTCGAACTAATTCAAACTAATTTTAGTTAGTTTGAATTAACTTAATTCGAACTAGCATGGCCCTACTAGAATGCTAGTTCAAACTAGCCATGGCCATGCATGGCACTTGCTTAGTTCAAATTAGTCAGTTGCATTAAGCTCAATGTGATAGTTAGTTCAAACTAAGCAGGCCACATTGACTTAATTCGAACTAACTAGTTCGAATTAAGGGTTAGTTCAAAGTAAAATGAGGTTTTACTAATTCAAACTAACTTTTTTCCTTAATTTGACACAGAGTAAATTAAGTCGACTTAAACTTTACAAGTGTAGATGCACCCTCAGACTTCCTCTTTTACACAATGGCCCCATAGACTTGTGTACATCCAACTTCTCTAAGTAGTCCCTAACCTGACCTTCCATCATCACAGACCACTCTCCTCTCCAGTCTGTGTTGCCCAGTAGCCTGGGAGCTGACCCTGCCTGTGAAGGCTGAGGTAAAAAAAGCATTGAGTACTTCAGCCTTTTCCGCATCATACGCCACTACGTTGCCTGCCCCATTCAGTAAGGGACCTACACCACCCCTGGTCCTCTTCTTGTTACTAACATATTTGTAGAACCCCTTCCTGTTACCCTTCATATCCCTTGCAGAAAAACAGGAAGGGCTACTGCTCCAATTCAAAAACATATACTTTGTTTCTATTAACTCTCTTGGGACTTCTCTAGTACTCGGTGTCTGACAGTGGTCTCCTACCTTTTGCCAGCAGATGGCACACCACTCATTGGTTTTAATGGTAACTGCCATTCAGGAGTCAATCCTGATCCTGATTTGGGGACCACAGGTCTATGGTGTTAATCCCTTTTCCCCCAAGGTTACTACAATAATCACTTCCCTCAATCTGATGGCCATGCTCCTACTAATGCAACCCAATATGTCATTAGCCTTCTTGGCAACAAGGGCACACTGCTGATTCTTAGCCAGCCTCTTATCTACTGTAACTCCCAGCTCCCTTTCTGCAGAACTGCTGCCCAGCCAGTTCCTCTCCACTCTGTAGCACTGCTTGTGATTCTTCTGTCCTAAGGGCAGGACTCTGCACTTGTCCTTGTTCCACCTCATCAGATTTCTCTTGGACCAATCCTCCAATTTCTCTAGGTCATCCTGTATCTTATCCCTACCCTCAAGCACATCTACCACTCCCCCCAACTTAGTGTCATCTGTAAATTTTCAACCCACTCCAGCCACCAGATCATTAATAAAAATGTCGAACCAAACTGGCTCCAGCACTGATCCCTGGGGCTATGTCTACACTTGTTAATTTAGGTCGACTTTAGCTAAGTCAACTTAACTAAGTCGACTTTAAGTCGACTTAGCATGTCCACACTATAAAATTAAGTCGACTTAGGGGGGAACTTACAAAGTCGACCTAGAGCGTACACACTGGATGCCTAGGTCGACTTCTAGGGGCTAGGTGGACCTGGGAGAGGTCCATGGTGGCAGAGGGGGGCACCCCTTGCCAATTGCCAGGGGGCTCAGCCTTTGCCCCATTGTACCTGGGTACAATGGAGCGAAGTGGGACAGGGACCCTGCAGGGCATAGGGGCAGGGTGGGCAGGGCTCTATCCTGCCCTGTGGGGGGGCATGCCAGGCTCCCCCTGTGCCAGCCCCCCCCCCCAGCAGGGAGGGCAGTGGGGGAGTACTGGAGAGCCCTAAGTCAACTCTAAGTCAACTTAGTGCTACTCCAGGTCTACACTGGTTTAAGTCGACTTTAGAAAGTCAACTTAAGCCTAAAGTCGACTTTAAAGGAGGTTTAATAAAGTCGACTTAAGCAAGCTGCTTAAGTCGACTTAAGGAAAATGCAGTGTAAACACAGAGTAAATTAAGTTGACTTAAGCAAGCAACAAGTGAACAGAATTGGGAGCTGCCACCTAGGCCCGGCCCCCCAACAGCTGAGTGATCTTAGCCCTGGCTTCTGGGGTGGGGAGGGCAGCCCCACCTTGAGTAACAGTTGAGCAGAGCCATTAGGGGCTCTGAACAGCATCAAGAACTGCCAGCTAGTCCTACCATCCCCACCCCCAGCTGTTCCACAGGTTCTGTGAGCCCCAGCCTGACAAAGCTGTGTTCAGCTGCAGTGGTCAGTTCTCACACCCCATTGCTAGCCAGCTGCAGCCCACAAGAGCTGGACCAGCCCCAGGCATCATCAATCATTGCCATCGGGATAGTGTACCATGCTGCACATCACGCTGTTCTGCTAGTAAATATGGGGGAAAAGTCACTTTTTTATACATGTTCTCAGTTCATTAGCATGAACAGAATTTGTCACTGCATCAACCTCATAACACATCTTTGTCAGTTGCTGCCAGAAGAATTTCCACACCATTTGAAAAGACAATGGCTGGCTCAAAGGAGAAGGAAACTGAAAAGAAATTTAATGCAGGTGAATACAGTGTGAAGGGAAATGAGAAAGGAAAATCAACCAGCTGGAAAAGGGCCATGCTGTGCCTGGATATGTTGCTTGTGTGAAATGCAAAAAAAAGTCCAAACTTTTAATAGCCATGACTGTGGTACTTCAACCTTACGTAAAATAGATGTAGACAAGAATTGGGATCCAGGCCGTTGAGGATATTCACTAAGAAATGTGTCGCTGTCACCAGGGCCATGAAGAGAACTGTGCCTCCAGAATTATTGACGGTGATGGCATCAGAAGCAGTCAGTGATGAGGGATTCGTTGCATATTCTGAATGTTTGATTAACAAATGCCAAACATAGTGAACGGGATGCAGGTGCACTAAAACCACAGGCCGCCCCATTAGCCCGGCATGCTGCACTTGGGGCAGAAGAAAAAAAAGAAATATCTTCACAGAGCAGAAAATCATTCTTGGTACAGTATGTGAGGGGTTACTCTTGCTCTCTGGACAGATGATTACAGGCAACCTTTCTGTTTGGGATCAACTGGTCACTATGTAGGACCATACCAGTTTCATGTGACTCGGTTTGACAGTGGGAAACCAAAAACTGCAGAGAACATGCATTCAGCTGTTATTCAGGCCCTCAGAAGATTTGATAAAACAGAATATTACCAACCCACAGGTTTTCATTACAGACCGGGGAGCAAATGTGGTTGCAGCCCTCAAATCCTATGTGCACATAAGCGGTTCAGTTCATGTTATAAATACTGTACTTGAGCACACTGCTATAAAGTTGGAAACCAGAAACAGAAAGCAGTAACTGAACTGATCCAAGCATGCCAAAATCTGTTAGTTACTTCAAAATATCCAGACTTCTAAGCAGACTGCAAAAATCTCTGGAAGGAGAGGTAGAAACATGTTGGAATAGCAAACTAGTTGTGTTTAAAACAATCGCAGAGTAGTGGGACAGAATATATGAAATTTTGACAGAAAAGAGAACTACTCAGCTCACTGCTAGCATTGACAACACGATCTTGTGAATGTTAATAGAGTTCTTGCCACCCATCAAGGACGCATCAGATGTGCTAAAGCAGATATTAGCGCTCGCTCTCCACTTAGTGTCCATTTGGTATGAAAGGCTGGAAAAGCATCTTCATCCTTCTCCCACAGATGTAGTTTAAGTCAACTCAAACCCAAAGCCTTGCAATATCTCATCAAAAAGTCTGAACGGAGAGGTTTTCCTGAACCCATGAATGAAAGGGGTGAAAGTTTTCACTAAAGAGAAGAGACAGGAAGTTTATTGAGAGGCCAGAAAATTTGTCTCATTGCAGGAGAAAAATATTCCGGTAATCAATCTTCGCTTCTTTCCGCAGATACATTGACATGATCACAGTCTCTAAAAGAGACAGAAAACGGTCACCTCCAGAGCATGAGGATTCGGATGGGGATTATGGAGGTGATAATGACCAAGTGTCAAAGTATATCAGCCTGAAGCTGAAAAAGAAGATTGGTAACTGCTGGAATGGTGGAGACAACAGAAAGAACACTTTCCCCTTCTTAATCGAGTTGCATGGTTTGCACATTCCATCCCTGCGTCCAGTGCACCCTCTGAGAGAGCCTTCTCAGGTTCTGGTTACACAATTAATGAGACTCACACGATGCTGAAACCAGAAAATGTAGATGATTTCATGTTTTTACACAGCGTAGAAGGTAAAAATAGAAAAGACAAGTAGAAACAGTCAGACTGAGGCCTAAGGCCTAGTGAACCAAACCAAAAGAGCAGGCCTGAGTTGGTTAACTAGCTAAATTGACAAGAGTCAGGCTAAGGTATGAGGTGTCCAGCTGGCCTAGCGCCAAGAAGAGGAGATGCTGTGAACTCTCCAGCGCAATACATAATCACAGAATGACAGCTTGCTGGCTGGAGATGTTCAGGGATGCATGGATCTATCAAATTAATGGGTGGCATCAAAAAAGGGGTACATGGACCAATCAAGGTAAATTCAGACCCCAAAGAGGGCTGAGGGTATAAAAGCAGGAACCCAAAAGCTGAGATGTTGTGCAGCCAAAGGGGGTGACAGAGAGACCAGCCATCAGTTGAGCTGGTCCGTTGCACTGACAGCACGAATGCTGCCAACAGATGTGTCAATATAGGTCACTTGCCATTGTGTTATGGTGCAATAAAGCCTAGCCTGGCATCTTCATTCTACAAAGATCCAAGGTCAGGTTGGTTTCTTCGATCATGAGTGTTGCCTCAGTTTACCCCTTGCACACACGGTACACCTAGGTTCTAAATCACTGAGCTAACAAGTGTTCACTAAAAACTTGAGCCAAAGGTAACCCAAAGTGTTAACCAAAGGAACACCTCAGCTTACGATCATCAGGCTGAGTTCCTCTTTAAAGATCCAAGCCAGGCTCTAGATCACTGGGCTAACTGAGTCCCAGTTAGAGATCTGAGCCAGGGGTAATCGTGAGGGAGCACACATACAGAGACTCTCACACACAGCCAAACAGACATCTGTGCTGGACGCAGGGCCGTCCTTGGGGGGTCGAATGGGGCGATTGCCCCGGGCCCCGATGGGGGCAGTGCGGGGCCCATACTGCGGCTCCCCCACGGGCGCACTTTGCTCTGCCCCCACTGCCTTTGGCGGCGAGCCAAAGGCAGTGGGGTGAGAGTCTTCACCCGGCCTCTGGCCCTGAGCCGGCCCTCCCCGCCCCCAGGGCGGAGCAGGCAGGCCCAGGGGTGGGGCAGTTCACAGGCCCAGCCTCTCTGGGCTGGGCTGGCCCAGCCTGATCCCCATGGTCAGCCCCGGTTGGGCCCAGGGTCGGCCTCAGACAGTGGTGTGGCCTCACCCAGGGCTGTCCACCCATGGTGGCCTCAGGTCCTACTCCCCGGCCAGGGCGCCGGTGGCGGTAGCCTGGGGTCCCGGCCGGGGCCAGCTCGGGGCCTCAGCTGGGGCCTGCTCCTGCCGGCCCCAGCTGGAGCCCCAAGGCCATGCCGCCACTGGGAGCTGAGGCTGGCCGGGCTCCCGGGGGTGGGGTTGGTCAACCCGGGCTTCCCTTCCCCCCTCCAGAGTGGGGTGGGGCCCCCACCCAGGCCAATTGGCCCCAGGCCCCGCTCCCCCCTTGGGACGGCCCTGGCTGGATGGAGAACACTGATAAGAACACCTTCTGCCCTGGTATATCACGCACAGTAACATTTCAAACACAATCTGCTGTCGCAAGGAAGGCATTTAAGACCATGTCCTGGAATTCAGGGCAGGTAATAGCCCTTCAGTGATTGAAAAGATATCAGGGCTGTCCTGGCACAAGTGCTGGCTAGGCATATAGTCAGCACATTCTGATTTGCGGTTATGCAAGAAACATAGTTGAAAAGTTAACAAGGAATTTATTAGGAGCTAAGTCAGTTTATATACATGGAGTGAGTCAAACACCAACAAAACACTGGAAATCCATGGATATTTTTTTACCATCCGACCGTAGCTCCTATTCATTAACAGAATGCTTGTTAGCTAAAATGAAAGTGCTTTGAGTCGAGGCACTGCATGGCCACGCACAGAGCAGTTTTCTCAAATACAAGTCGCGTGGTACAGAAGTCACTTCATATAGCAAACGTAGTTATAGTGAAATAAAAGTGGCAAGCTGTCTCTGTGCTTTTCTGTGGCTGTCCAGTAATTGCATAGTGAAGTTTATCTCCATTGTGAGTGGCTCTATGTATCACACCTTTTATGATCCCCCAGGGAGCCCAATGATCCCGAGGCAGATACAATGTGCTGCATTTCAAAGAGGTGTGGCAGACTGCCAGCTCTCCCCCGGTGGGTCTTGTGCTTGTCTTGTCATTAGTGGGTCAGGGTGATGCCAGTTACCCCAGCCCCACTGTAGCGGGTGCTTACTTTAGCACTGTCTTGTGCGGGAGGGTATTTGGGACTCAGGCCCACCCTCTTCTCCGGGTCCCAGCCCAGGGACCCTGTGAGTTGTATCTCAGCTGGTTGCTCAGTACGCAATGAGCTTCGAATCAGACAAGGATGCTGAGGAGCAGGGGCTGATCGATGCCCTGCAGAGCAACAGCACCGCACTGCTCAGCTCCTTCAACGATCATCTGCACATGGTGCAACGCCGTTCCTGGTCGTGAGAGACGAGCACCGAGTGGTGGGATCGCATTGTTATGCAGCTGTGGGATGATGAGCAGTGGGTACAGAACTTTCGAATGTGGAAAGCAATCTTTTTGGAACTGTGTTCAGAGTTGGCCCCTGCCCTGCGACGTAAAGACACCAACATGAGGTCAGCCCTAACCGTGGAGAAGCGTGTTGCGATAGCTGTCTGGAAGATGGCGACTCCTGACTGCTACCGCTCAGTTGCAAACCAGTTTGGAATCGGGAGGTCCACCGTCAGATTAGCCCACTCACAAGTGTGCCGAGCCATCAATCACGTTCTGCTACGGAGGACAGTGACATTGGGCAATGTTCGTGAGATTGTGGACGGCTTTGCTGCCATGGGATTCCCTAACTGTGGGGGAGCCATAGATGGCACATATCCCAATTTTGGCTCCAGACAATCTCGCGACCGAGTACATCAACAGGAAGGGCTACTTCTCCATGGTGCTGCAAGCACTCGTGGATCACAAGAGGCATTTTATGGACATCAATGCTGGGTGGTCGGGAAAGGTGCATGATGCCCACATTTTCAGGAACACTGGTCTGTACCGGAAGCTGCAAAGGGGTACCTTCTTCCCAGATCAAAAAATTACTATGGGGGATGTGGAGATGCCCATAGTCATCAGGGGAGACCCAGCATACCCACTGATGCCATGGTTCATGAAGCCGTACACCGGGAACCTAGATCACAGCAAGGAGTGGTTCAATTACAGATTGAACCGCTGTAGAATGACTGTAGAGTGTGCCTTCAGCCATTTAAAAGGGCATTGGCGCTGTTTGTATGGGAGGCTGGACTTGGACGAGGACAATATCCCTGCTGTAACTGCGGCATGCTGTGTCCTTCATAACATTTGTGAAAATAGGGGAGAAAAGGTTTCCCTGGTGTGGGCTATGGAGGCACAGCGCCTCGAGGCAGCATATGAACAGCCAGCCACTAGGAGTATTAGGGGGGCCCAACAAGGAACTGCTCGTATAAGGGAGGCACTCAGGGAGCATTTCAATGATGCCCTCCCATAGTTCACCTCAAGGACGCATCAAGTGCACTTTATGAGACTTTCATTGTGTACAAATAAAGTCACTCTTCAAATTTTTTGTTACTGTTTTTATTAAGAGATGAAGGGGGGGGGGGTTGGTGGGAGGTGTTACAGGTGGGTGTAGCTGCGGGTCTCTAAAAAGTAGCTCTGTGAGGGACTGGATGTTGCAGTGTACCAGGGGGACGGGTGGCCTTCAAAGCAATGCTTTGAAGGACTACGGGGTGTGGGAGGCAGACACGGCTGAACTGTCTAGAGTGGAGCCTGTACATTAATCACCTGGGTCTGCAAAGCCATCATGCTCTTGAGCAGTTCTGTTTGTTCCTTCATCACGCTTATCAGTTCGTCCCTGTGTTTCTGCCTCCTCTGTTGGGATTCCTCTCTCCAGGCTCAATTCTCCCTCGCGGATGCCTCTGTTGTTTTCATCAGCTCCTGAAACATATCCTCCCTGTTTCTTCGAGCACGCTGCTGAATGTTTCTCATGCGGTCAGCTGGGGTAGACACCAGCCTTGTGAAGATCGAATCTAATAAAAAAAATAATAATAAAGCTATTGTTAACACATAGCATAGATAACCAATGTAACCTCCCAGTAGCACATTCCACTGGAAGGTACAGAGCAGTCAACATCCTATGCTTCGCTGAAGCGGACAAGGTAAGTCCTAATAGAAACCTTACTGGGGGCTAACATTCTGCACAGGGCACACAGATGGAACCCGATATCTCTTTCCTCAGAGTGCCCCTGCCAGCTAGAATATATATCCTACATGCCACCGGATGCAAGCCAGGACCGTATGCTGCTGCACTGTGTGCTGCCATGGTTCCCAGTGCTGTGCTTTGCAGCTGGCAAGGCCGAGTATCCTTATACGGGAGCGTGGACACATACGTTATCCCATCTAACCTGAATAGGAGGCTCTGGAGGTACATCAGGGAAACCTTTAGTGACCTAAATACAGAGGATTTTTTGACAATCACTGCTTGTGTTGATGCACTTCTAATGAATGCAGACTAAAGAGTGTGCACAGCGGGGACCAAGACAGCAAGCACCCTTGCCCCGGACAATGATATTTTAGCAGGAGCCATTGCTGCACGAAAGAGAAACTTACCTGAACCCCCTCTGCCGCCTCAGAGGACACGCTGCAATTCATGTCTTGGGTGGACGTCTCAGCGGGGGTGGAGAAGAGCTCCTGGCTACATGCTGTTGCGCTCTCCTCCAGGTCATCCTCCATCTCCTCCTCCTCATCGATCACGTCCTCATCCTGCTCGGGTCTGGCATTCACTGGATGAGGGGGGGCCGATGTGTCTACAGGACTCTTTGCAGTGGTTGTGGGGTCCCCACTGAGGATGGCTTCGATCTCCTTGTAGTACCTGCATGTAGCAGGCGCTGATCCCGAACGCCGGTTTGCCTCCTTTGCTCGGTGATAGGTTATTCTTAGCTCTTTCACCTTCAATCTGCACTGCACAGTGTCTCTATCATAACCTCTCTCTGACATGGCCCAAGAAATTATGCCATATGTATCGTAATTTCGCCTGCTGCCACGTAGCTGCGCCTGCACAGCAGACTCTCCCCAGATGCTGACCAGGTCCAGCACCTCTGCCGTGCTCCAAATGGGTGCGCGTCTTCCACAATGGGCCCCCATTGCCAGTGAAGATCGGAGCTGCACTCCACTCCTCAAGGAAGAAAACCGGAAGTGAAACAGCGGAGAAATTCGAAAATCCCGGGAATCGAAACAGGGCGGGGACTGTTTCATCACGGCCACAGAGTGGGTGGGGGGGGAAGACCAGAGAGGATGACTTTGGAATGCTGGGACACTTCCGGAGCCCAATCATTGCGCGATAAGCGTACACGAGTCGAAAGGCGCAACAGCTGTTCTGCGTTAACTGCTACCACCCTCGTCGAGGTGGTTTTTCTATTGCGCTACGATAGAGCTGTTGACGCGCAACAGCCCTATTGCACGTGTGTACGCTGTTGTTATCGCGCGGTAATGACTGTTAATGCGCGATAAAGTGATCGTGTGTACATGACCTAAATAAGCGAAGCTCTCAGCCGTAAAGGCACTGTTGCTAGTAAACAGAGAATCTATGTGAATCATATCCCAGGTGATCCCAGGACCAGAGGAATGAGAAGATGGCAATAAAAGGGCAATTTTGCCACTCTGGCTCAGGTCAGAATCCTGGTGCAAACTCTGTGACTTTTTCTGGGGAACCTGCCTGTGTCAGCTCCTGATCTGCTAGAAAGCAACTTCTCATCTCTGGTGCTTCCCAGACTCCAAATAGCTGTAAATCCCACCCCACACCCCCTGAACCACTTATGGCATCCAGCCCCCCTGGTCCTCAATCACTTAGCCTACCTCTCCTCCCTCCCCTCACCACTGATCAGTTGGTCTCTGAAGAGTTCATGTGGGAGTGGTCTGGGGGCTTACTGCCAAACACCTGATCCAGGAAGCTGGGCGAGGGTGGCTGGCCACCCATAATAGCCCCCAGCTACCTATGACCATATGTTCAAAATGGCCAGCCCTCAGCCACCCAAATGACTGAGCTGTTCAGAAGCCAGCTGATTGGCGGCCAGTGTCCCCCGCTGCCGTCAGCTGGTCTCCAAACAGCCCAGGACTTGCCACCCAAGATCTAAGTGATTTCAAGGACTGCATTCATAAGCCAGATAGGAAGTAGCCCAGGGGGCCTGAACAGGTGGGAGTGGGTGTGGTCTGCATTACAAGCCAGTGTGTTGCGGTCTGGATCCCCGGCACCGATAGGGCCCTGGGGTAGGGCTTGGTGAAGTGGGAGGTCTGGAGCCCCCCTACCCAGGATAACCGCCCTTATAATTAACTCTGCTGCCCTGTCCTGTAAGGGATAGTAATTGACTCTGTGGTCACTAGGCCGGGCCGCTTCACCTGTGACAGACTGTCATACAAGATTTATGTTTAAATAAAAACAAACAACAGTGTGTGCACATTCATTAAGCTGCGGCTTTCTTAGTTATACTACAATACACAGACAGACAAATGCTTCTCCTCAAAGCGGAGGAACTGTATGAGGACGAGCAGAACTGCTGTGGGGATGTGGTGCGGATGCAGATAAACATAATATGTGGCTTGTGGATCACAGGTCAGAAAAATACGGATGGATGCGGATCCACGTGTCCGCGCAGGGCTCTATGCAAAGGGATCCTCCCCCGTGTGGATCATCTGATGTGAAATAAGGGTTGAGTACACAGTGACAGTTTTCTGCACTCGAAGCTTTCATACATTTTCTCCCGTGTGAATCCTCTGATGTGTGAAAAGGGATGATTTCCAAGCAAAGGTTTTCCCACACTAACCACATTCATAGGGTTTCTCCCCTGTGTGGATCCGCTGATGTGTATTAAGACGTGAGCGCCGAGAAAAGCTTTTCCCGCACTCACAGCATTCATAGGGTTTCTCCCC